>OX104115.1:43082699-43531321 GCA_944474755.1 Limnoperna fortunei
AATTCAACGTAGTAGCAGACACATACTTGCTGCAGAATACAGACAAGAATAATGAGCATACAAATACAACCCTCCGATAAAACAGGACTGAAACTAGGTTTTTGGATGAATAAACATTCAACATCGATGAAACATGTTGTGTTCGTTTTAAGTGATATAATTTAATAATTTGATTTGGAGACAGTAACATATAAAACGATTGAATTTAAAGAATAATAGAGATAAACAATGTTACAATTGCTTTGTGTCTATGAACAGGTTCAATATGCAGACTATATTTTTTCGTTAGGGAAGTTATAAGGTTATATTTAACTTAAACCTGCCTCAAAATGCCTGTCTTTGTAAAGTCTGTTTAAGCAAGGTGAAAACAAAGTGCCTGTGTATTTCATACGAATAAAGTTATTTAGAGTAATAAGATGTCTGCAAGCAATATAACCTGTTCATTGATTATATTTATTTTCAAAACATAAATATCAGTTTCCTGAATATACAAGTTAAAATAATTAGCACACTTGTATTACCTTTTTGTGGTCTATTACGTATTATTTTGTTACAGTTAGTACAATGGTAATCATAGTAATACTATAGTTAATGTCAGGGCACAGTTAGTAAATGCAAAAAGTGTATATGTGGAAGGTGGTAAATAACTCTTTTCTCTTAACATGAGTTACTGTATTACGTCATTCGTTAAGTGGCTATTTATTTCTTGGTATTGTGCTACATGTTGTCAGGGATTGATACGTTATTAAATACCATGGGATACTATAGGATAAATAAGATCGGACATTGATTGTGGTATTAAAATATTAATACAAAGACGTTTTACGAGATCTTTCTTTCTATTTGTTTCAGAGACTGTAAAGAGTGTAATAGGAAGTAAGTTTGTTCGTATTTCATTTTTACATTTAAACACAACATATTACGGCACACATTCATTATATAGACTCTTCAACAGCTTTGTTGCACTTGTCAAATACGAAAATAAACACAATAATAATATTTGCTGAATTTTATGAAGAGTATGATAGTCAATAACAATTATTAGATTTCTGTCGAAACCTACAGACACTATCGAGGTACTTATTTAAACACAAGACAAAATTATCGTTTAAATACATTTAAATAGGCTCCATTGGTTTCAAATAAAGAATTCCGTTAGTCTTATCCTTTTCAATGCATTTGAAATAAGTAATCTCAGATACAATCCTTCATTGTTACAAGCATCATTGTTAGCCTGAATCTAATATGTTCATGAGCTAAATGGACAATAAGTTTGCACTAGATAGAATCCTTTATAATAGAAGAGTAAATAAAACTTACTACATGTCACCGTCTGTGGATAATTCACAACGCATAGTGCATGTGTTTGCATTTTCATTATATACATGAAACGTCATTTGAATAGCTTTCGCAAAACAATGTTTTACATAATACGACTGCACTTAGTCGGAGACTTTGTTTCTGAATAATTTTGTTATTTTGTTAATAAAGTATTGAGATATTCCATTATAAAGAAAAGTGGATTTAATTTTATTGTTACCATATATAGGATCATAAACTAAATACTCATATTAATGCACGCTTTTTTGAACCGTTAAATTCAGTGTGGCGTACAATGTATGAAATTACTATGAGCTTCTCACAAGTTCGTTCAGAGCTTTATTGTTTTATTTTAAAATATGGTATTCAGGGATAACGCCGTATTTGTTAATATCTTTAAATTCACGCATCACTTGATCTGTTCTTGAAGTTGTGTGGTTGTGAATGAAATGTATCAATGGCGTGTGCAAGAAGCATCTACGCATTCCATTTGTTTTTATTGTAAATTATGGCAAAGCTCTGCAGCAATCGCAAGTTACCCAGAGATGATCTACACTATTAATAAGTTATTTTTATGTTTTCTAGTATTTGGCACGATTATGTAGGAGAAATGTAAGATTTTAAGAAGATTTATGCTTGAAGTGGCATCCTAACATTATTCCAGAATTATTATTTGATTTACAGAATATACTGTAATATTGTGTGTGTTTGTAATAACATATCTATAAAATACTGTATGGTGATAAAAACATACATTGTGTAATGTTGGTAATTGCTTATTACAAACTCTCTTAATTCACTTATTACCCCCCAAGACTCGTTACTTTAAACAGTTCAGCAGTATTGTAGAAAAAAGTTTGACAATCAGACGAAAATATGACTTGCATCAATATTAGAACAGTTTATTCTTACTAAACAGGAA
The DNA here is from genome assembly GCA_944474755.1 of Limnoperna fortunei. Classification (NCBI taxonomy): domain Eukaryota; kingdom Metazoa; phylum Mollusca; class Bivalvia; order Mytilida; family Modiolidae; genus Limnoperna; species Limnoperna fortunei. The sequence goes on from OX104115.1 coordinate 43,084,942, forward strand.
CACTACAGTAGATTGGCTACAAATAACAGATGGCGGTTACATATCATTTCTATTTTAAAATGTGGGTGGGTTAAATGGTCCAAGGAGCTGATATCAATCTAATAATTTAATTAAAGTTACATTAAACAGAAAAAAGTCATGTGACAGAGATAAACTATGGTTTCACCTTGAGCAATACTAAGTTTATAATCTGTGACAAATTTTAGGAATATATTCAGAATAGCAAAAGAGAAATTTTTAGTGATATTATACAAAAGAAATAAGAATATGCACTTTGTATCACTGAGCATAAATATCTATAAAACGTGTCAATGAAGATTGATTGTGTAGTGACTTTATTTAAAGTTTAAATGATTTTACACATAAGTAGTATCACAAGAGTAAGAAACGTTATTGTTCTTTCTAATAATACGTGAAATAGGAATGGACAAGACGACCTATGACTCAGTGAAAATGTCCGATCGTATTTGAGATATTTTTTCCATAACGATAAATTAAGTAATGGTGAAGACCAAACAACATTGAAGAGATAACATCAACCTAAATACAACAAATTACAAAGTTTTATTGCTGGATATGCTGAATGCTTAAATAAAACTCTTTATACTACTATTCCCATAATAAGCTAAAAGAAATATTTAACGAATTGATTCAACTTTGCTTTAATAAACGAATGGCCTATAGATACACTATCACGGTTTAGGTCGGAAAAAATCATCTTTCGTAAAGACCAATCTAATTAACACTGCATGAATGCACTAATTTAATTGAATATTAAACTAAATTTAAACTAGTAGTAAATTCAATGTTTAAAAAAATAACGATAGTTTAATCTGTAGTTAAATTTCAAATTTATGACTAGTTTACTGATAATTTACCGAGTACAGTAAGTTCATAAACTTACACCTAATTTACTGTTAAGAAAATTCAAGTTTACTCGATGTTAAACTCCGGTTAGTATGAAATTTACTGCTTAAAGTAAATTTTTAAATGCAAATTTACTTCAGATAAACAGAACCAATAAACTTGAAACTTTATTGTTCTTTTTCAAATTTAATGTTGATTAAATTAGCATCTATCATATGCAAATCCATTTGATTTATGGTTCAGTTTAATGAATCTCCAATTAAATTACAATAAACTTCAAATTTACATTGATGTATTGTATGTAAACTCATAAACTCCAGTTTAATGTGTATAGTTAATTTGTAAATTTATATTTACTGCAACAGTAAATTTCATAAACATTACTTGTGGAACTGGCCCTACCTGTATTTTATAGTAGTATTGTTTTTTTATCAGGTGTTGGTAGGCAAATATGATATAATCTTCACTCCATATAATGTTATTAAAAAACTATGTATCACTATAATTTTTTAATAATATCAAAAGTTACAAACCAAATCTATCTATCAATAAATTGCAAACAGAATTTTCCTTTGTAAAGATGCAGGTCAAATATAACTAATTTACAATGACAACCAACAACCAGTTTCAAATATGTTACAATTTTAACAAGACTCTAAAACACAGCTCATGAAATATATTTTATTAGTTTCATATATTTAAATATTATTACTTTGAAGATTTATTTTTCACAGATTTCTTAGTAAGCATAAACGTTCCATATTATAGTGTTATTAAATGGGTGTTTTCATATTTGACCTGTATTATGTCCAAGGGAAGCTGTATTGGGTCGAGGATATTTGTATTAGCCCGAGGCAACGCCGAGTGCTAATACAGCTATTCGAGACCCAATACCGCTTCCTGAGGACATAATACATGTAGAATATGAAAACACCCATTTAATGACACTTTTATTAACCAGTTGAGTAAATTTTAGTACCATTTTATCATTGACCAATATAGCTTTACTCGATCCAAATAAAAGCAACCTGCAGAATGAAAATGTTTTTTCCCCTGAAAATTCTGCAATTTATGTAATGCAAAACAAGTGTGTTTGTTTTTAAAATGATATTTATATATAAATTAATGGAAATGACATTCCTGTATTGGCCCTGTTTTTCTATATTAAGCCTGTTTTTTTTCGTATTAGCCCTGTTTTTCTGTATTGAGCCTGTTTTTTCAGTATTGGCCATGTTTTTTTCTGTATTGGGACTGTTCACTATATCCGTATTGTATGGACAATTTCACATGTATTTTATACAACTGGTTTATAAAATCGTATATAGACCGGCCAGAGTATATGGACCGATCCATATAATGTATATGGACCGGCATTGGATAAAATGTACATTAGATTTACCAAGAACCTATAAATTAGTTATACTAGTCCCAGGATTTACACATCTTTTCGAAAAACACAAATAACCAAATATATGATTAGTAATCTCGGTGAAGATTATTTATGACAAGTAACTATGCACAATGAGTTTTAAGAACAAAAATAACCTAAAATGATCAGTCAAGACAGTATATGTTATCCATATGGAGCAAATAAGTGAGCATAGAAGCTTACAAAAAGTACAAGTATAATATAACAAATAGTTCATGACACTTCGGGTCATATGGCAGTATATGGACTGGTTGGTGGCCCCAAAAATATATGGACCTCAGCTGCGCTTCGGTCCATATACATTATTGGGGCCACCAACCCGTCCATACACTGCCGTATGACCATCAGTGTCGTGAACTATTTGTTAAATATTATAGCAAAGTGTGACCTTATGATACTAACATTTAAACATTTACACAATTTTCACAACCACAAAAATCAAAAATATTTTGGACTTGATTCACATTCACTTGAATTTGGGATCGCATATGTATGTTTGCTGTATCAATATGTTAAAAAATAAACTATAATATCAAGTTTCATCTGTATACAATAAAACGAATATGTATTAAAAAATAATTTTGAAAACCTATTGCTTCTAGTCATCTCCCATTGGTTTTACATAATTTGTGAAATTGCAATGGTATACCATGAAATGGGAAAAAAACCATCAATATGTAAAATAAAATTATTTCGTAATGACAAATAATACTGGTTTTTAAAATACATGTACATGTATTAGTTATTTCCCTTTGATTTATAAAATACTCATTCTACTTTTGGTTATTTCCCTTTGATTAATAAAAATACCATTTTAGTTTATTTCCTTTTGATCAATTGATGGAAAAATTTCATACTTCAAGAACAAATGTCTGTAATAGTTGGTCTAATATCTAATTTGATCTAATCTAATTAAAATTAAATCTTTCACTTGGTCCCCCCTTTTTGCTATGGTTACTGCGTGTACAACGCAGCGACCAAAAACAAAAATGGGAGCAAGTGAAAGATTTAATTTTAATTAGATTGAATGTGATCTAACGACTTATATGTACTATAAATGATATTATAGTTGGTTTTTATTGTAAAAACAGTCGTGATGACACAAGTTCCAATCTACTGTATGATGGATGGAGTATAAGTTTACTGGTAGCATTTTAATCAGAGGTGAATGTGGACATAATTTTTCACAAATGTACAGAAGTGGTCATGAAAAAGGCTAGGAGAACAAACAACCTTCAGTTTGTGTGAAAAAAGATAAAACATGGGTAGTACAATTATTATATAATATCTTTCACATTCATTTTGAAATAAAAACAAACTTAATTATAAAGATTTTCATCATAAACTTTACCATGTTTACATATTTTTACAGTTCAAATTGTTTATAAACAAAGTTATATAAGTAAAACATGAGTTTTAAGCAAAATAATAAAAATAAAATTTTACAAAAGGGAAGTAATTCTGCAAATAAAGTTGGTTTAAGAAGAAAAACTGGAACTTCTTCAACAAGGGAAAAGCCTACAATAATAAAAGGACACATTGTTTTACTTAATTTTAATTACAGTTGTAACTTTCATAACAGACCAAAATTTCTCAATTTTTCTCTAAAATGTTTACCAATTGCTTAAAATTATAACAAAATTTTAGAAAAACACACAGAAAAGAATTTGAAAATAAATTTGTATTATGCTTTTTTGAATTCTCATCTAAGTACAACCTATTAGTGACAGAAAACCCCTCTGAAACAAGGTTAGGGAACATTAATTTTTTATTTGAATGATAAATGTTTAAAGAAATCTCTTTTTATAAGCATTAAATTTATTATTTATTTATTTTAATTTTAGTGTTTGTGTCCTTGCTCAATCTCCTTTCTTTTATTTGAAAACCCACTCGTGACCTTTTATTATTGGAGGCTTTTCCTTGTTGAAGGAGTTACAGTTTTTCTAACATTACATTGTCTTTTACTCCTTTTTGAAAGGCGTTCTGTATGACGCTGATCCAACTTGTGCACAAGATTTGTGTAATCATCAGACCGCCAAGGTAGTGGTCTGACAATAAATGATGTTTCATCTTCCGAGTCCGACTCTTCCGAACTACAGTACTGAAGTATTAATACATTTCTTATTTCATTTTTCTTATCTTCTGATATCGAAGTTTTTGCAATAAGGGCTTTCTTTCTGTTGCATGTTTTCTGAAAAAAAAGATAAATAAATATTGTTCAATCATTAATTTAATTGCCATTTAATCCCTTGTATTTAAGATTTTCTGAAGAAGCAATAAATGTCCTGGAGAGTAAGAAACTAACTTTAATATACCTCTAATTTTATGCTTCTTGCAGCATATCCATGTGAACAGATTTTATACATATCAAGCACTTTGGTAAATATTCTTAAGTGAAGTACAAATTATAGTTGTATTCATAATTAAAATTAAGTGAATACAGCCTACAAAATATCAGGTATCAAAAAATACATTTGTACTATCATGTTATTATATTTTCGAAAGCATCGTGTTCCAAGTGAGGTTAAAACCAGACCTACTCTTGCCATTCTGCTTCTAATTGCCATCTTTTTGTTGTGTTCTTCTCGTTTTCCAGTCTCCTCCCTCCTCTTACGCGCTTTGAACGATTCAAAGTTTGTCTATATACCTTCTGTAAAAAAAATTAAATTAAATGTATAAAATAAATGCACTCAGAAAAAAGGCATTCATTTTAAAATTTCATGATTAAAATTGTACACATATTTTAATAGTAATGATATATCTTACAAGGTTGACAGGAAAAGTTAAATCATTACAGCTTTAAAAAAAATGATGGCAACTTGACATCGTTTCAATCTAAAATTACAAATATATATTCAATATGTATTTAGCAAACCAGCATGTACATTTTATAGGAATACTGGAATGAAAAAAAATTGAATGTTTTACCTAAAATGACACCTTCTTGTTCTGAAGGATATTGCCCTTTCACAAATAACAAGATGTGGTCTGTCATTTCTCTGTTTTACACTGAAATTAACCTTAAAGAAAAAAGAAAACAGCTTTAACAATAAATTAAATTAAAAATGCATGAATATTATAAGAAATATTTCAAACATTTGTTTGGAATAACTGAAGTCATTTCTCACCAAATTTACTGGGTGGTAATATTGTATTTTCAAATCTGGCTAAAGAAGTTTGGGTTAAGAAAATCAAAAGATAATAGGCATTATGCAATGAACACAAAATTTAAGTATGAAACAAAGAAAGTCATCTGACAAAAACAAACCAGCAAATAACACTTACTAGTATAAACACTGACAACAAACAAACAATCAACATTCTTTTAGATAGATCTACATTTACATCTTGGAAGATTAACATGAGAACTAATTTTTAATAAACAGAAGTCTGTGTGTTGGAACTACTTGTTCACCTTAAAAAATTTAATATGTATTCTGCTATTTTAATTTCGGATCAAGAGTTTACTAGTATCTCAAATACCACATACTAGTAAATAAATGATTATGCTGAATTAGCCTGATAAAATATATAAGAGTATAAAAAACCAATAGTGACATTGTTATATTGCCCAGGAAAATACTAGTAATATTACTTACTTTAATTTATGACCAAGACCATTTTTGCTTGCCCAATGCAAATCTTTTTCTTGTCCCCCCTGCTGGTATCCATCCCTGATGGCTTGCTGAAGAAAAAAAATCATATAAATAGAATGTGAATCATACATAGATGTAATAAATTAAAAATTGAATGCATTCTTTTAAGTTTCATTGATGTATGAACATGTTGACAGAAAAACATTTTCATCATAAAGCATGTACTTCTGTCAACGCTTCTATACGTCAATGAAACTTCAAAAGAATGCATTCAATTCATATATGTACATTTTATTTTATTTAAAAAATGAAGGGGTTCTGATATACTCCGCGTTGTTTGTTTACTGTGGACTTTTTCCAGGAAGCGTGTACTCTTCATGTCTACCGGTTTCAATGAGAAATGCAAAGAATGATTGTAACAGTTTGAACCAATAGAAATCTAGGATATCGATGAAAGACATACGTAATGTAAATATTAAAACATGACACTTACTTGAATACATAATAAACAAACACTTCATCAGCTTACTTAAATCAACTTATAAATAGCAGTAAAATAGGTGAAACTTACTGCAATCTGAGTTGGCACTTCTATCTTTGTTTGCCTTTTCAATCTACATGTATTGGTAGGCTCTGTCCTTTCCTTCAATACTCGAAGAACTTCATCAATTTTTTGTTCTATTCTTTTGGACCTTTCATCAAATTTGGTTAAAGTTTCATCTATCTGGTGTATGTTTTTATTTAGTTTCTTAAGTTCCACCTCTATACTAGTATTCTGAATTTAATAAAAATCAATATATAACATGATATTTGATATTAAATCCATCAGGTTAATAAATTGCAAACCAAAAAGTCATACATTGTAGTATTGTATGCACTATATGTCATGCCACATGTACGAATTTGGATTAGTGAATACATTGAACTTAGGTTAAAAAAAATTATACAATGTATGTAGATTATCATTTTATACTGGTGTAAGATGAATAATAAAATTTGAAGGTTCAGAAATAAAACTACATGTGTTTTATAATGCCCAGATAAACATTAGAATTTTAGATTAAAACTTAACTACTAGTACAAAAAAGTCAAAAACATCAAAGAAAAAAACAGGCAGATTTTTATAAATAAAATTAATATCTTGATTAGATATATGTAAACATTTTGTACACATGCTGGGATTGTATAAATCAATTTAAACATTCTTAGAAAATTCATTTGTCCTTATGTCAAGATATTATAGTAACATCTGAAGTTCATTAATTTTTCTCTTGATTAGAAATATGCAAACATATTACATACATGTATGCTTTACAAATCTATTGGTCCCTATAGTTAACATTTGAAGTTTATTAATTTAATTATTCTCTCGGTTAGATATATGTTAACATATTACAAACCATTGGATTGAACAAACAAACATTTCATGCTCCTCATAGCATGAAATTAATATTAACATATGATATCAAATATCTTCTATATATATAATATACACTATACATTGTACATGTATAAAAAGGTACCGTCCGACAATGGGCATTAAGTTGTCGGTGTAGGACGTAAAAAACTCCCCAAGTAAGTAAGTATAAAAGGTAGTTTATGCGAACAGTTTCAGGATTCGGTGACATTTTTTGGTACTGGCAGTAAGGAAGAAAACAATTGCAAGGTAAGAAAATACATGTAATTTGGCATACCATTTCATATCAACCTGGGGGATATCAGTTACAGTAATATATTTGTTCCTATTGCAAGATCATCCTAATTAGATGTTTTATTACATTTCGTAATTTTAGCTTCCATTTAAACAATGTATCTTTCACTAACCCATATTTTATGATATTGCACGATTGTGACGTTTTAATTACAAGTGATATTGCACGGCTGGCCATTTGGTACAAGAATGACAGCTAAAAATTGATTAGCCGTGCAATATCACTAGTAATCAAAGATTAGCCGAGCAATATCACTTGTAATCAAAACGTCAGTCGTGCAATATCACAATATGTTAATGTTTTTGAAATATTCACTTAAAATTGTTTTCTGCAGCAAAATAATGACAAAATTTAAAACTAAAAATCATATAGTGACCATGATAACAAAATGCCAGATTATAAATTCTTGTGTATAAAACAAATTATTAAGGAGGAGGTCAAATATACAGTGAAATGAAATAAAACAATTATGGCAGCTCAGTGCATGCGATATCATGTTTTATGGAACACTTAAAAGGAATATCAACCTCGGCCGTTGGCCTCGGTCGATATGTCTTTTAAGTGTTCCATAAAACATGATATCGCATGCACTGAGCTGCCATAATTGTCTAATACATCTAGCTCACATGATGTTTATTTAATTAGTTCATTTCATTGGTAACTAGCAGAGAATTTCAAAATAGCAAATAGATGTATACTACTAGTGTTACTACATGGAGAATTTAATTTAGGGATATTACTACTAACAAAAGTAATGGACTTTAGCTGTAGATGATTTTAATTACATTTTCTTAAAAAAATGCTCAAATTGCAAGTCATGTAATCTTTTTCATTTTCTTTTTAAATTATTTTAACCAAAAGTTTCATTTTTTTTACATTTTACATCAATTCAATCAGCAGGACTGAAAAGGTAGATAAATGATTTTATATTTAGATGTTAGACAGGAAGTATCCTATGATAACCGCAGAGAAATAAGATGTAAAAGATGTAAGAAAAGCATACTTATTCACAATATGTTTATAGTTATCGGTACTATTGTACTTGTACTAGTAAGTAAACTTCAGTACTGCAAAATCGGTTTGCATCCTTAATGTACCTGTACTGATGAATTTATTTTATATGGCTCATTATTATTTTTTGAACATTTTACATTAAGGACATGTATAAAGGTTGGATAATCTTTTAGTTTTATTATAATTTATAACCAAACTTGTAGGGTTATTAACTGCATTTGTATGTATACATGTTATAACAACTGTGTACCATCTGGGCAAAGAATAAACAATTAGTACTAGAACCATGATGTTGGACAAGAATGACAAATCTTAATAAATCAAAGTTTTAAATCAGTGATTACAGATTTGGCTGTATCTGATTATTAGAATAATTACAGCAGTAGTCTGTGCACTGTATTCAAAAGAATTTTCAGAATACACATTTTCACTGATCCAGACAAAATCAACCCAATGCAATTTTTTTTTTATTTTACAGATAGTACATTTCTGTATATGATCACAGTTTAAATTTTAGTGAGAACTACATGTATAACATTTGATAGCTGCATTATACACAGCATTAATTACTAAAAACATACATTAAAGCATGAAGTTTATTATGTATCAAAACAACTGAACAATTCCATGTTCATTAGCTTAATTGTGTACAAATGTAAACTTTCCATCAGACATCTTGACTTAAATCTTTAATTTTTTAATAAGAATCATTTCTAATCTTAAAAAAAACAGGAATCAGATTGTTTATTTAACCATTATAAACACAAAAATCATGGACAATAATATATAACATTAAACTCTTGTTAAAATATTATTCTTAACCAAAACATTTGTGATAAAATTGCCAACCAAAAAATTACAAAGTAAAATTTTTAAAACTCAATAAGACAAGCAAATTTTACAAAATTGTTTGTACTAATTTTTTATTATTATTTTATTTGTACACATAGATAAACATTAAATTTTGGGAAATCTGCATTGTTTAATACATGCATGTTAACTCACATTTGATCATAATGTGGCAGGGTTGAAGTTGAACTGGTTAATGGGATCCAATCTCCCTTTATTGCAATACCCCCTATTGAAGACATAGAATAGTATAATATTCCTTGCTTAAAGGTATTAATTACACAAAACAAAAACTAGAGATGCCAATAAATTAACCATGGTCAGACTCTTACTGAGATAAGTGATTACAGTTGGGTCTTAAGTGCTAGCATAAACAATCAATTAAGTCTTCAAGAGAAAAACAAAAAAATGTTCACATTCACAGCTGTTAAATACTGAATCAATGCAATCCATGAGAGCTTTAAGTTTCCCTGGGCTCTAATGTTATTCATGGCCATATGATTTTTTTTATAAATATAGTAATTAGAATTAATGTCTCATACTATACCAAAGCACTGTTGTCACTGTATAATCTGTTGGTTTTTTTTAATTATTTCTCCTTTTGTACAAATATCTGACATTTCCAAGTGGAATCCTAATAACTTGTCAGAAAAGTAAAATTAAAATAAAATGAAAAAGTGACATTTTTATCTTCACCTTTAAAAAATATTTCCACCCAATTTTAAAAAAAAATCTTATTATGGTCACATACTCGAATTTCGGCGATTTTCCCTAATTCAGCAATATAACAATGAGATCTAAAGTGAAGTGTGCTGTTAAAATAACTTGCATTTATTTCTCTAAACAAATGATTTATCAATAATGATACACGGGTGTTTCAGAAAAAAATTTGTCCATTAAAGCGATGCATTTTCAAGACATGTTCATCGCCGAAATTCGAGTGCACTGTCATAATCGATATAAAAGTCGGGCATTTTTAATAAAAATAAAATCAATTATGAGAATTTATATCACGTATCCAACATTTTATGATTAAAAAAAATTATAAAATAAACAGTAAAGTATTATATAGATACAGTACATACATCCTTCCCCTCTTTTTGTTGTATTTTCTTGATTGCTACTTTAAAGTTTAACTTTTAGTTTAGTTTAAATTGATATAGTTATCAGATTACCACAACAAGGAGAAATAGATACTGAAATGTGTATCATGGTTTTTTTTCAATCGAATTATAATTAATATTATACCTTAAAGTCCCCGAGTCTGTAGCAATTGAATCACCTTCAAGGTTAATATGATCCGCCTTTGATCCCGACCGTTGACGGAAATGGCATCAAAGTTATAATACACGGACCTAAAAGGCCTTATATAGTGAATTCATTTTCGTACTTCAATGTTCGAATAGGGATTTTTCAGAAGTTACATGACACGCAGGAAATGAACTTAGGCCGATCTAGGATTTTTTCAAACAGGCTCATTTTATCTTAAATTTCAGTCTCAATATGTGTGATATTTTTAATTGTTTGTGAATGGACCGGCGTGCGATCAAGAATGATTTCTTATAGGGTTTGCTCGACTATTAATAGTAGTAAGGGTTGATGGTTTTTTCAAGAGTCTCTAGTTATAAGAATAAGGTATTTTTAGCGAGACTCTAGCTTTTTACTAAAATAATTTAAAAAAAAACATACAACAAAAAAGCATTTGTAAACATGTATCTATTGAACTGAGGTGGAAGTTTCATACGTTTACTTAAATATTTGCCCTCACCTTTCTCTCCGAGTATACGCTTGTTGAACTCCGAGGGGCTTCTGTCTTATCATTTGTCCCAAATGGATCATCTTGGCTGTCTGGTGTGTTTGCCTTGGTCAATATTGGCGATCCTGTCCTATGCGACACAAGCATTCGTATCGGAGTACTAGTCCTAGATCTGGAAAATAAGCGCAAGTCGTCTGGACCACCACAAGCCCCGGATTCAAAACCATTCATCGGCATATCGCACAATGGCGCGGTAAAGCTTTGCATTTCCCTTCGCCTCTTTGCTCTTGAAAGATCTCCTTCATCTTCTGTTGCCGAATACAATAGACAAAAACTTGACTCTTGCGAAGAAATGATATCTTGATCATCTTCATCACTTGTCAGCAGTGCAGGGTATGCCATGTTGAATGTAACAATGAAAATAGGAACGACTTGCATGTTTGTAAAGTTGGGAATGAAAATATTCAACGCTTGCAGTCTATTTAAATGCCCAAAGTATATCTACATTAAATTTGACAATATTGTCTCTATTAAGCGTTGAAAATTCACAATGAAGCTGTGTGAAATTTAATGATGGTTTAATGATCTGTAAGTTTCTAACCCAAATATGATTACTGTAGTTTCAATCTGGGATAACCACAAGAATTTTCAAGAATGTCTCGCTAAAGGATTGATTATTGGACCGAAACTTATGTACAAAAAATACATCTCAAAATGATAAAATATCTAAACTCAACGTGACTAGCACTTATGCTTATCTTTGAAATAAAATAGTTTTACCTTTTAAACATAAACCCACAAGAACCTATAAAGCACTTATACCCATATTTTGTTATATTAACATGGCACTCCACAGATCCTTATACTATTTCCATTTCTTTGCTAAATTTACGAAGCTAACAAGAAGGTTATCCATCCTTGTCAAATGTGTGTAAAAAAAAATACTTTAATTGCCATAGAAACATAATAGTTTGAAGAATTTTACAATTTTAATATTATTTCTCAGATTCAGTCTTTGCTCATACGTGACATTTTTTTAGTTCGTCTTAAAGAAACATATTTTCTTATCTGTTTCATATATTGTTGCTCAATTTCTCTGTAGTTTAATCGAATGTTATTATTTAAAAAACGATGGCCGTTGAAATCTTGCGAAATACTTTAACGTATCCATGTTTTGTGTCTATTATTATCTTTTACAATTACAATGATTTTTACTTAACCCATTAAGAGGCGGATTAAGGGTTATATATTCTGGCAAAATTTTGTCCGTCGCATATTTTGTGTAATTATCGTTTTTATCATAAAACTACACGATATTAAGGGGATTATCGGTCCCAGTTAGTACTTTTGACGAATTGGTTAGTCCTTGTTGATTAATTAAATTATTAACGAAACTTTCCCTAATTAATGTTTCTTTGTTCACAGCTGTGTCCACTGTTCTGTCAACATCCTACACAGATTTATTGTAGTTTTGAATGCATAATTTCAAAATAGAATTATTTCATAATATTTGGAGGACCATTTTTATAAAAAAAAATCTCATATTTTATCAATCTAATTTAAACTAAATCTTTCACTTGCTTCCCCCTTTTTGCTATGGTCGCTACGTGTTACACGCAGCGACCATAGCAAAAAGGGGGAAGCAAGTGAAAGATTTAATTTTAATTAGATTGCTATTTTATCTATATACTTTCTTATTCTGTTGATCGTTTCTGTATAGAATTTACTTTAAAAATTTTGTGCCGACCCTAGGCTACACCTTGAACGGAAAAATATATTGAAGTTTAGTGTACATATTACGTAGCGTAGAATGATGGACATTTTAAGCCAAGGTGGGAGGAGGTGACTTAATATATATTGGGTAATACGGATATGCGGGGATCTTTGTTAGCTTTCAAAAATAAATGAAATGTATCTTTTCATTGAACGATGTTCTAAATTATCTTAATATATAAATGGTTGAAATTATTTCTCATCTAAATAAACAATAGGAGAAGTTCAGAAGAACAGAAGAACAGAAGAAAAAATACATTTTATTTTATGTCCTAAGATGTAGACCGCTTGAATTTTATATTTAATTTTTTATTATAAACATTTTGTTAGTGTATGGACTGTTGTGTCAATGCGGATGTACAATAAAAATATATGCATAGGTCTGGTTTACATTTTATAACTTCCGAACATATATAAATAGTGGGTTTTTATATCTCTGTCCGCATACATGTACCTAAAAGTTACCCATCTGTTTTTAGCCAGAAATAACAAGATGTTGAAAATTTACGCAGGCAAGTAGGAAAATATTATTGACAGCGAAAAGTGCCGAAAAACGCAGAAATTGGGCGTGTACTCCCATGGTCGTTTATAGATTGATTGATTGATTGGATGTTTGAATTACGTCCAGCGAGCAGTATTTCAGCTATATTATGGACAAGAACAAGTTAACAAACAATAAATCAAAGGAAAAGGGACTGTCACTGGAAAAGTATGGAGTAGTGCGTAGGGTCGGAAAATTTAGCCTTTTGTAGCGGCTACAATGAGCCTACTTGTTTTGAAATCTACAAAAGAGGTCTTTATCGTGCAAGGAGCGTGCACTCTCCAAACACGTTACCCACGAGGTACGCGGCCAGGCATTCCGTATGACCTGATAACCCCAAATGAGATGGTCTCCCCTATCCGCCACCCAAAGACGCGCTGGGCTGCTCTGTGGGTCGAGTACTGGGAACCCACCTAGTATGGTCCCAGTCGTTTATAGAAGTAATGATATGAAGTGTTAATTCAGTAATATTGTTCACAACATTCGTGCTAGAAAGCAAATTTGGCATGCTCGTTAGACAAATTCGTGTGGATACATTCCTCCAGCGTTTTTATTTGTTTCGTCAGTTAATGACAGTAATTTGAATTTCTTATCAACTACCGAAAGTCGGGAGTTTTCTCCGGTACTCTGGCTTCTTCCCGCGATAAAAATGGACGCCATAATATAGCTAAAAAATTGAGGAAAGTGGTGTTAAATACCAGTAAACCGAAAAAATCATACATGTATTTTTTTTCTTCAGAAAATGCCTCCGAAAAAACACAAACTGTCAATCTCGCATCAACATTTCAAGAAGACGAAAAGAAGACAGACATGCCCTGGCTGCAATTCGGAGTTTGTTGAAAGACATTTCGAAAACCATAAGCTGGATTTTTTTGGAATAACTAATGGAAGTGCAAAGAATCTAAAAATATAACTTCAGAGTCACAAGAAAGGCCGGAAGAAAATTCTACCACTTCTCTGTATCAACAAACAACAGATGACGAATCAATTATAACAGCAGTGAAAGAAAAATTAGGAAGTAAACTGAAACATATAAGTGGTATAGAGAGAGTATCCAAAGATACAGATGATGAAGAAGAGGAGAATTGGTCCAATGTGACATTATCTGATATCGATGCAGATTTTACCGAAAAAAATGAAGGTTTATCTGGGAACATCTCTCACCAAACAGGACAGAAAAATGAAGCTGGAAGTTCTACCACTATATTATTTAATTGGTTTTGCATTTTTCGTTGTTCCTGGCAGTCATTTTATATGTTACCAGAGGTTGCTATGAACAGTATTCGGGCCTTTTTATCCGTATTTTTTCAACTACTAACTGCGGAAACCGTGGCTCTAGCCGGAGCGGCATGTACTTTACCATGCTCCGTGTACATGTTATATAAAAATGTAGGCTTACAGAAAGATAATTTCGTAAAATTTGTGATCTGCCGAAAATGTTATAAGTTGTATGAATACGACGAATGTATTATTATTATCGAAGGTCAGAAACACTCTAAAACGTGTTCAAATGTACTGTTTCCAATCCATACACAAGTTGCTAGGAGAAGACCATGTGGTGAAACGTTGTTAAAAACTGTAAACCTTTCGAATGGTGGTAAAAAAACTGTATCCCTATAAAACCTACTGCTACAAGTCTGTTCGGGACACACTTTCAACAATGGTGAAACGTCCAAATTTTGAGGAACATTGCGAAAAATGGAGATTTAGACGACAACAATTAGGGATAATGTCTGATGTCTATGACGGGAAAGTTTGGAAAGAATTCAGTCGAACAGAATACAGGAATTTCTTAGACAGTCAGCGAAGTTATGGACTTATGTTGAATTTAGACTGGTTTCAGCCATTTGAACACGTTTGCTACTCTGTTGGGGTATTATACGCAGTTATTCTCAATTTACCACGAGAAGAACGGTTCAAGTTGAAAAATGTTATTTTGGTTGGCATTATACCTGATATGGATGGAGAACCATCAGTTCATAGTTTCGTTGACCTATTAGTGAAGGAATTAAAAGAGGCTTGGGAGACATGATTTAAAATGAAGTCATATAGAAGTTCAGACGATGAGGTCATATTTAAAGTTGCATGCATTTGCGTTGGGTGCGATATTCCAGCAACAAGAAAACTCTGTGGCTTTCTAGGACTTCTATCAAGGAACAGCAAAGAAAATGGTTAAAATATGGCTTGAAACCAAAGTTTTGGACACTGAAAAACTTCAAACAATTCAACATCGTGTCGGTTCAGTGATTGCAGCATCTAACGTCGGAGGCTTACCGAGAAAAATTGCGTCCTCTTTTGGAGGTTTTACAGCTGACCAATGGAAAAACTGGACAAATATCTTTTCGATATTTGCATTGAAAGATATCCTACCATCAGAAGACGTAGAGATATGGCGTAAGTTTATTCTGGCATGTAGATGTGTAGCAACAAAAATAATTAACACTGCTGACTTGGTTAAGTACGAGAAACTCATTATAGAATTCTGTACTCAGATCGAAGTGAAATACGGGAAGATAAATGCATCTCCATTTTCATCTGGCTGATTGTATTAGGGACTATGGACCTGTTTATTCATTCTGGCTATTTAGTTTTGAAAGATACAATGGTCATCTTGGGTCTTTGCCAAATAACAACAGATCTATTGAGATGCAAATGATGCGACGTTTCTTGCGTGACTCTTTCGTCAGGTCGATGCAAACTCCTTCTCAGTTTGAAGATGTTTTGGGAAAACATAATTTTTTGAAAGAAGGAATGCCAGAATTGATAATAAAAAAGAATAATGATGAAGACATTTTACAAATTTTGTATATGGCGAAGAAAAGTGCTCCTTTGGGGGGTCAACAATGGAATTTTACTGAGCCATATGTATTTCCCAAAAGTTCGGTAGACATTCTTACACAGAAAGAAACTAATAAGTTGACTGATATGTATAAGGTCTTATATCCAGGTCTACAACATACGGTTATACCAATGTCGTGTCAGAGGTGTAATGTACTTTATTTCGGCAATGAAGTTTTCGGATGCTGGAATTCAAGATATACAAGATCTTCTTATATTATGGCTTATTGGAATTCTATTGGCGGACAAATAGTAACAGAAACGGGAACGGGTGATCTGACTCCCGGAATTGTGCAAAAATATATCATTCATAATCTGATAGTAAACGGTGAGAGTCGCATTCATTTTCTAGCAAAAGTCCACTGGCTTTCACCGCTAGCCAGTCGATATCGGCATTATTGTGGAAGCCCTGTTGAAGCATGGGATAACACTGTGTTCGAAGCGTTTGGTCCATCAGCTTTCATGCCAGTACAACGAATTTATTGTAGATATTTGACTGCAGAGGGACGTGTATTAGGCAAACATGTAACTTTTATCTGTCCTTTAAATAAAGGATTAAATATTTAACAATGATAATATCGGGACAGCATGAAGGCATACTGGCAAACACACTATCAACGTTACAACCCATTAATGAAATATGTGTTTGCATTGTGTATTGGTAACAAAATAAAATATATAATATATAATAACTATGTTTTATTTTATTTTAATAGTGAACTGTGTCTGATGATTTGCAAACTCTATATATTTCAAAAGTTCGGATGTGTTAAAATATCAACGGCGAAACGTTTTCAAATGAAAAGTGTGATTTTTTTCTCATATAGACACTTACATAAATATATTTATAACTAATCTTTTCTTTTTAAATTAAAAAGTATTAATTATATGGATATACTATCTTTGTATGTTTCCATGCCAAAATGCGCATTGTGGGAATAGTTCTGTTTCTCAACGAAATTGTCGATGTGTATATATCTGCATGAAATTAAACAGTTTCCCGTGTATTATTTATATTATCATTTTAGCAGGAAATATTAAGATTTATTTTGTATATTTAATATTTTTCATAATTTTGTCATTCAATAAATAATCATGTAAAAAGGAAGTGTAAACAAATTTTTTATCTTAAACAAAACATATTTTTTATACCTCAGAGTTTATTGGTGTATGTTTTAACAAAATGTTGATATATTATCGCTGTTATAATTATTAGAGTAATAACAATATTTGTATTTTTAATATTTTAGAGTTCATCTTAAACAATTTTTCTTGTTGGCTGGAAGTGATAACTTTCAGAAGTCTGACTGATTTGGGGAGTTTTTTACGTCCTACACCGACAACTTAATGCCCTTGGTCGGACGGACTTTCAGAAGTAAACGCACTCCTTGTTTTATGGCAAGGTCAAATGGCCAGATAGGGAATGTTGTATAATTGAATGAAACGGCATCAATTAACGCCATCTGACCGCCAATAAATTATTACACATGAAAAGACTGATACCCAATAATGATGACAAAAGTAAATCTGGGAATAGTTTAACTATAGGGCACCAAATAAATTGATTTGAACGCGGATGTACTATTGATAGGTCGTAGAATGTATAATAAGTATATTGATTTTCAGTTACTTCTCTTAAGAATAAGAAATCAAGATGTTAGATGATAGCAGTTTTAAGTTAAACAATAATATTACTTTCTTTTCTTAATCAACCCCTAAAAACTCTTACCAAAACCATTATTTATAATACTCATTAAACATTGTAGGCATAATTTGCGGCTGGTTGATGTTTGTACATATCTATAAATAAATGGAGATCCAGAAGTAAGACTTGACTGTGCAATTTTTAAATGAGGGGGGGGGGGGCTTAAATACCTGAACGTGTTTTAATTTTCATTGTGTAACGATTGGATCTTAAAAATATAACAAAAGGAGGGATCCTGTGTAAGGAATTGTCCATTGCGCCAATACTGACAATATAAAAACCGTTAAAAGTATTATTAACAGGAATGCACAAAAACTCACACGGAAACTTTCCACACTTTTTAGGTAATGAATTGAGATTCGCGCAAACATTTGCATTTAAGGACATTTTTAAAAGGTGATTCGCAAACCTGAGATAATTGGCAACATGTAATATTTTGCAAACGTTTACATTTTTCGCAAAACAAATACATTTAGTCGTTTTGTTTCTTTGAATACGGAGCTAAATCAAGTTCTAGTGCGATGTTCATCTTGAATTTCCCGTTGAAACAAAACACATTCTAATTAACTTTTAAAACATTTGTACCGTTGGAGAAGCTTAACTCAGTTTGTGTTACTCATGATCAAACAACAACTAGCAAAAAGGGTGGGGGGGGGGGGGCCAGCAAAATGGTGATATATAATAGCTCATATTTTCATTCAGGTCATCAAATTTATAATTAAATCGGGGCAGGGTGCGCTCGACTCCAATCTTATTTGACAAGGATTGCCAGTTTTCCTACAGAAGGTTCAGGGGTTTTCTCCGAGTACTCCGGCTTCCTCCCCAAATATAAACTGCAGACGCCGTGACATAGCTGAAAAATTACTGAAACAACATTAAAACAAACAATAAACCAATTAAACAGAGGGACATAAAAAACAAAATCCATAGATAGAGATCGGACTACTCGGGTTTTATAAGCGTTCATATTTATATTTATGGTTTAGTAAGATTTGGACGAGGTCCATGGTGGAGGACTAGAGGGGTGACACCATGAGTTTACTTTATTACGAAACTTTATTAAAATACCAATTTCAAATTAAAAAATGTAACAGTCATTTGTTTTGTCATGAATTATGGTTATACTTTTTGTTTGTTGGAGTGTTGTTTAACGATATTCATTTTTTAGCTATATCATGGCGTTTAGTTTTTATTGGGGTAGGAAGCCGGAGTACCAGAGAAAACCCCGACCTTCGGTAGGAAAACTGCCAATCCTCGACAATTAAGATTGGAGTCGAGTACATACTTTTGTATACAATACTCAATAGCACGTAACAATCTATAAACGTATCTGCTTTTAACTTCATACATAACAAACAATTATTAAACAAACGTACAACACAAAGCTGAGAAAAACGCAAAGAAATGAACAGTCTGTAGTTACGTTTATTATAGAAATAGAGTCGATAAATTCGAAAATATTATTTATTTTTGCGCATCGTATTTTACAACCCAGTGAAAATTTTAAAATGAGAGTCATTCTTGAAATTGAAAATACAGTAGAAATGAAAAGTTTACATGTACATTGTACAAACATGTACATACTTAAATATTTATACACTATATGTAATTTGCTAAGTGCAAAAATCAGCAACTTAACATATGTTTTGATTTTGCCCCTCTTTGGTACTGGAATTCTTATTGTGCACTAGTACAGCGTAGCTATGTGTAGGCACGTGCTCCAACCTCGTTTTCACAAAAAATACTACTTCCGTCGGTTATTACATTTATTAGTTCAAAATGATTTCTTTGCATGACTTCGCTTCCCTGTCGTATACACTACATATATGGATTTTTTATGATGCAGGGAAAGAAATCTTTTTTTAACTTCGTAGCCTACTAATCGTCTATCTAATTAAAATTAAATCTTTCACGAGCTCCCCTTTTTGTTATGTCGCTGTTTTATTCCGATTTCATTTTCACAAATTTCGTATGTATTTCTTGTCATTTGGTCGAGTCTTAACATCATATGCAATCTTCAGATTTTAATAAAATCTCATTAAAAATACCAAGATAATAAACATACTAATGATGTCATGTGAGAAAAATTGGTAAATTACATTCATTCGACATGAAGATTTCGTAACCTGATTACTTCGGCCGAGAACAAGTATTCCATGCTGTTGTATATCTCTGCAAGAATTTTCTTTTCTTTCAAGCAATGACATTTTTGCTACGACTTCGTAATTTATGTATTGAATTACCAGTATATTGCTACATTTTTCTCATTATTGATCAAAATGTGTATTGAACTAATAAAATCGTTTTGTCTCCCTAGTATTGTGCAAATAAACAATATATATTGCACACACCAGAAATTTTGCCGGCTTATAACAACCAGTATTGCAATCTTTTCTCTGTAATATAGCGACAATCTTGAAGTACATTTACAATAGCAAGCTGCTTCGGACCTTTCCATACTAAATAATCCGAAATAAATTGTCTTTTCATTAGAAATTGTTCGTGATCGGCCGTAAAAAAAGGTGTTGGCATAACAAATAGTCAAGACGGATTAGACTCAGATGAAAAATAACTGGTTCTTGAAAAGTTTTAAAGCCGAGACTATTATTTTTGCATGTCACTTTTCTCCATCAACTGCATTTGGTTTTTCTTTATCAATTATTACCCGCTAAATGATGTAACTGCAGTCATGTACAATTATCAATGTACTAATGAATAACGCGATGGGCGCGACAATTAAACGAGACGATAAATCGTGAAAAACTTATTAATAAGGATTGGTGTAGCAAATCTATTTTCCAACGGAAATGCAATCTTTGGTACGAAAATACACAAAGGAGTTTTAAACGCATTTGGGAGGAATAAATCAAATTCTGAATACGTAGTGGCACCTCTTGGAAAATAAGACTCCCCACTTTTGCCCCTCATTTGTCAGTCAGAAAAAACAGTGCGAATAACAATTTTATATCAAACAAACCACCTATTCTTTAACACAGGCATGGTTGTCTTAATTTAACAAACTTTTTCTTTTACGAATTAATAATTGAGTTACTTAAGTCAAGGGGAATAATCAAAACATGTCATCGTAAGACAAAAGGGAGATAAACTGAACTAAAACTGACGGGCCGGCCTGATTTCATGACAATTTCATGATCTTTTAAAATACGAAGTTAGGTATTAGTTTAGTTTGGCTAAATCATACTGTCAGTAGTTATTTAGTTAAAGAGCCTTCCATACTTCACAACTTGCGAAGTCTCATTTTGTATGCATTTTTTCTTGTGTTTGTAATACCAAATAAATACTTATTGACTGATGAAATAGTGTTTTGTGATTAAACATAAACATTATTATTTTTTTTATTTTCAAATAAAAAAATTGTATGGAGACACCCCACCTTTCTGATTTTTGGCCGGATTTCACAGAGTGAAAATCCGGGTTATAGTATGGTGAATGTTGGGCGGGCGGGCGTGCGGGCGGGCGGGCGGGCGGGGAACACATTTTCTTAACAGTTTTCTCGGCTTCTACTAAAGGGATTGATTTCAAATTTGGTGCACAGCTTTAGCATGATGAGTTGTACCGTGCCTCCCCTTTCCAGGTCAGTCAGTTATCTACTTCCTGTTTTCCGAGCCGACTTAGACTGTTTCAAGGGTCAAAATAGGAAAAATTTTCGTAACAGTTTTCTCTGCAACTACTAATCACATTCTCTTGAAATTGGGTATGCAGCATCAGCATGGCCTCCCATAACGTGGGATTCGATTTCAGGTTTGTCGCTCACCTATTTCCTGTTTAACGAAATCCGGCCATTTCTGTCTTTGATCGATTTTTGTATAAATGTAATACGCCGTTCATGAGAAGCCTTCTTAAAAATTCTTCAAACTTGTTTGTTGTTTTGTTTAAATTGTTTCAGTTTTCTTTACTTGTCTCATATTTATTTAAAAGTAATGACTCTAACTGTTTTTTACGACGCAATAAAAATATAATGAGACTTATTTCGTAATTAAAACTTAAATCGCGAGTAGGGTTTTCTGTTAGTTTGAGCAAGATAACAAAAAGTATTAATTATGTTCTGTTTTAATAATTAATTACAAAAACTTACTGCAAAACGTGAACTAAAGAATACTACAGAATGCAAAGAGGTTTTTAAAAGATGTGTATTGCCTAATTCAAATTTAATGATGTTTACTCTAATTTAAATTTAAGTAAACTTATATGCAAATTTACTGGTAGAAGAAAATTCATTTTAAATTATGGTAAATTCCAAATTACATGTGACTAATAAATCCTAAGTAAATTTGGAGTAGACTTTTAATTAATTTACCATTAAACTAAATTAAATTTGAAATATATTATTTTCAGTAAATTCAAATAATTTTGTAGTTGAATGTACAGTAAATGTCAAGTAAACGTATAAACCGACGTTGAACCAAATTAAATGCAAATATAATATCCCATTAAACTCGAATTTTCATGCAGTGTAAAAAAAGGTTCTATTTTCCTGAAATTATAAGAACACTTAACTTTATGATTGATAGCACATTTGTCATTTTTGGTGGACGTGTTTTTCAACAGACTGTCGTCATTCATATCAACTGTACTTCTCTTCTGACAGAAAGCTACATAAACAGGGTTTCACAATATTCTTTAGAGAATTTTGCGGACGTCATCATGACATCCTGGCGGAATATCTGTCACAAATGCCACATTTTCTTTCTTTATGTTAGATTATAACTACCCCCGGATAAGACTAATTACCGATTTTAATAATAGTGATACGATGGGTGCCACGTAAGAAGCATAAGTAACTTACCCTTTTGGAGCGCGGTGACTCAAATGATGTTTTAAGTGCGGTTCGAGTTAGTCAATTTTTATTTTCGTCCCTTTTAGTTTTCCTCTTGCTTTGTCCGTCCTTTTTTTCGTAGCCTTGATTTCAGTCTAACCATACGATGACTATATGTTTAATTGGTATTTTTCCCAAAAGAGGCTGCTGAAACTACGACGATAGAAGTTTATAGTTTCTCTGCAATATTTTTTTTTCATCAGATCACAATTCATCTCAGAGCTTTTTGTAACTTAAACGTTTGAACATATTTCATGATTTTTAAATAGACTCTTAAGAACAACTCACTTTTACGTGGCAAGCAGTAGGAATTACCCAACTGAAATTAACATGTCTTCTAATGTGCCGTAAGTTTAAAAGCTTATGTCCAGTCCCTGCCTTTAATTTGTTGCTTGTTAAGGTTTCGGAAACGACTAAGGTTCTTCCCACATCGTTAACAAAGTCGTTTTAAGTCATACCGACTGCAAGTACATGTATTCTAAGCGCCTATGTAAGTAACATGACGTAGGGTTCGATTGTTTAGCGGAATCGTGATCATATGATTCCGTCTTCTAGTAGACCATTATGTATTATATTATATAGTCTCTAATATTATATTACAAATCGTGCAGCTGTGATTATTTACAAAGTCAAAAGGATTTACTTAATTGTGAAGCAAATCAAATAGCAATAATCAGGAAATAAGGTCTATGTTGAAAGAATAATTATTAATAAACGGTCACAATGGTGCTATTTCGTGGTTTTATTGTTGACAGAGATCGACTACCTGAGTAGATCAGTGTATACAGGTCAGAGGATAGCGAAACCCCTTTACATAGTGGGTGGAATGTTAAAAGTGTCATCGTCCTTTAACTTTTAGATAGATTTCATAAACTGGTGGCAAAATTCTCTGCCACTGCAAACTGTTCGTGCAATATTTGATCAGTCAATACTTACTGCTCAGTGGTTTGTCTTATGGTCAACATGATGTGAGGTCAGTGGTCAAGAATATCTGTCAACATCAGTGAGGAAGATAACCTATAATGATTAACCAATCTATGTAAGGACGACCAAAATTTAATGGTCAGGTACATTTGCTTTATTAAATTTTTAGTAAACAACATTGATATTTATATATTTATGATACATAATATTTTTGGCGGAAGGTGAGAGTTTTTCAAACAAAAGAAAAATTGAATGAACAAATTCCCCAATCAATCATTTAACGAAAAACAAAACAACAGAATGCACCAATATAAGGACCAAAGGGCGTATGATACATGTTTAGGACAGTTATATAACGCGACAGTGTTAAACCCGTTAAAGAGATCCAAACTCGTCAACCTTCTTGTAATATCCTCAAAACACAGTCACACAGAAACGTATCATAAATTCTACATTAAAACCACACCTGTAGAACACAGAACCAACAGTGTTTGCATAAACATACACAATATTTGAATACAAGCACTAGACAAACACATAAAGACCTTCCGAAGTAACCCAAGGTGGACATATCGGGTAAATTATGAGACTCAGTAGGAAACTTTGGGGAATATATTTTTTTAGTTATAAACAAAAATCCGTAAATGATTAAAGAAAGTCAGTTGAGCAGTTTAGTGTACGCATGGTAAAAGTTAACTACTAAATATAAAATGCTGAGGTTATAACAGATTTGTGATACACAAAATTTAACCTGTGCTTATACATTGTTTGGAACCTTTTTTATTTATAAATGCGAGACTTGAGTTAGTTTGATCTTAATAAAACGGCACAGAAGTCCAGAAAATGAAATCTTAAAAAATTATTAAATGAATTAAAGTTTTAATTCATCTTAGAGGCAATAATCCTTATAAGTATGAGGTCTCTATGGTAGAAACACTCATACTTAATACTGAAATTTGACTTCAGTTTTTGTTGTTGTAAGCCTGGTTTAGGATGTTTGGTGTATGTGATACTTCTAGTGGGTAGTTTCAAGAAAATGTAAAGGAAAATGGTTGCTAAATCATGTGATAAAATTTAGGACAGAGATTTAGGTAAAAAAATCTAGTGACTAATTAGACCATTTAGTGGATCGCAAATAACATTTCACATGGTACATTCGTAATGTACACTTCAGAATAAGGTAAACATTCAAGGTCACAAGCACGAAGATCGTACATTTGCATCAGCAGTGATATCAGATGATTGTGCACTTGATAAGAATGATTACTTTCAGCGAAAAAAATCTTAAAAATATAGATTCAACAGGCAGTTAGGAAAATGTTTCTTTTCAAATTTCTTATTTTATCTGTAACCTTGTGTAACCAAAGAGTTACCTATGTAACCATCTAACTGGACCTGGAAATGAAGGCTATTTTGAAAAAAGTACTAAAATAAATATAAAGAATGAATGTTACCATCGTAAACATTGTAACCCATATAACCTGAGGATTTTAAATTTCAAATTTTATGTGTAACCTTGTGTTACCAAATAGTTACCTATATAACCATGTAACTGGACCTGGAAATGAAGCGTGTTTTGAAAAAAGTACTGAAAATGATTATAAAGAATGAATGTTACCAATGTAACCATTATAACACATGTAACCTGAGGATTTTAAACTTTCAAATTTTATGTGTAAACTTGTGTTACCAAAAAGTAGGAAATCTACAAACTAGGCTCTACGACAAGTGTGATGACTTCAACTTTCCAATTGTCAACTTCCCGTTCATCGACAGCAACATTTCAGCAGCTCCAGGTGTGTACATTTCACAACTTATACGTTATTCTAGATCCTGCGATCGTTATTCCGATTTTCTAGACCGATCACTGCTGTTGACTGATAAACTACTCAAACAAGGGTTTGGTTTACCTAGGTTGATGTTATCTCTACAGAAGTTCTATGGTCGGCACCACGACTTAATTGATCGTTATGGGAAATCAGTGTCTCAAATACGATCTGACATTTTTGCTGAGTCATAGGTAGTGTTTCCTATTCCTGGATTTGACTTTTCCCTAGACAAGACAATGAGTAACTCGACTGGTGTCTAATTAGAGGCAGGCACTGCTTACTCGTTCGGAGCACCTGAGTGCACCCATGGTTTCTATTGGGTTCGGGTTACTCTCTTTCTGTGTTTTATTTTTTTGGTTTTGTGTTGTGTTTGTCTATATCCGGATTTGTAACTGTCCCTTGGCTTTTGGCTCTTGTTGTTCGGTCGGTTTTCTTAGCAGTTTTCTTACCTATATAACCATGTAACTGGACCTGGAAATGAAGCCTGTTTTGAAAAAGTGCAGGCAAAGAAACCAACCAATAAAATAATTATCTCCTTGTTACAATCTACTGCAAGGCCTTTTTCCAGGTTTGCACTTGTCAAATCATCTACCGTTTTACAAAAGATATACATGTGCTGTTTTTGAAAACCACCGTCTTTGCATTTAGTCTGTTGTTAGTGATGTTTGTACACCATTTGTGGAAGAAATATATATTTATAAATTCCAATTAAAATCAGCAAACACACACTTTGATGACACAACTAACATATTTAAATCTGATACCAGGATTATTATATTACAATTACAACCATATTAATGGTTTGGATAAAAATGCTGTTTATAGAGATGCCTGACAAGGCACAATAATAAACCATAGATCTAACAAGAGAAATTTGCTCATTTGAAAACAAATAAGGTGACCAAACATACTCCAGGATGTAAACCATGGTTCATAATTATAGGGTGACATTATATTGCCAAATTCATTTCAAGAAGCATCAACACCTGGGAAGAATGGATGAATACAATAATAATAATACCGCATGCAAAAGGGGCACGTTTGGTCGATGATAAACCTATAGAAGAACTGTTATTATGAAGATAATACATTATGAAGTAATATCTACTGTACCTGTATATTCACGCTACGATTAAATTATTTAACAACATACAATAAACCTTTATGTTACCTTAACAAATGTTGTTTAGTAAATAAATGCATCTCGTTGTAATTATTTAGTCATCGTTTTGGACACGCACTTTTAGTTGGTAAATAGTGTGACCCGTGTCCAGTTTTTTTAATGTCCTCGCATCTTTAGCGAATAGGAACAGATATCGTACGTCTTCATTAATGATTGACAGTAACATATTTTCGAAATCGATATTATTATTAAACTCGTTTTATGCAACTACTTGAACTTAAATTAAATGGAATGAGTTAATTATGCATAGATTGCTGAAAAAACTATGTATTATCTCAGTATTATTTGGTTTAGGAACAAAAATTACATAAAATAAATGGGGTTCACTAAATTTTTATTGTGTAATCATGCAGATATGTTGTTTATCTCGGGCATACCTGGTATCGGTTAATTTCGCCTGTTTGAGACCATTTGGAAATGTGTGGTTGATGCAAGGAATGTCTAGCAGTTTGCTAGAATACCATTAAAAACATAAAATCATAAAATCATAAGAACTCTTGATTACAATTTTGGATTCCTTAGGAAACGAAAATGCATGACTTTTAATATATAACATTCCCTTGGTGCAATGTTTTTTCATTTACGCAAGCTCAACTTTCAAATATAACCCCAGATCACCACCAGTCTACTACCCAGTTTGATTGGTTGTTTAAAACGACTTGTTTACTTACTTTTCGCGCGTTTTGTCCGTCGGAAATATATGTCAGAATACAATTTAAATAAAGTAGCTTCCTGCTTCTTGTTTTTCGTCTTCCGAGTTAAACTGT
This sequence comes from Limnoperna fortunei, assembly GCA_944474755.1. NCBI lineage: Eukaryota > Metazoa > Mollusca > Bivalvia > Mytilida > Modiolidae > Limnoperna > Limnoperna fortunei. Next base: position 43,112,562 of record OX104115.1, read on the forward strand.
CTATTTCCCGTAGATTTATTTCCACTTAACCGGACATAAGTCTATAAAAGCATTTTTTAGATATACAGTATTTATATTTGAATTGTATTACCTTGACGCCGGACGTTATCATAATCCTTTGTATCGGAATTACGTCAGTTACAGTTAATAATCACGTATTTTTTTAGGTGTTCCGAATGTTGTCAACTGGTCAAAATTTTGACCGGATTCGTTTCTGGTGACCTGACTGTATATTCGAACCGGAAGTCTGCTTACGGTGTTGAAAATAATTAGGCAGGATCCCAGACTAACTTCGCCACGAGGTATTTTCCCTGATAAATGCTGCTCAATGTTAGAAATGTATGAAAATCACAGAAATAATACCTCAAAATATCAAGACAATTGATATAGATTTTTTTTAATTGGAGTCTGAACACTAAAACTTTTTTTTTGCCCCAAGACTATATTTTGATCTCCCATTTTTTTAAACTAACATATGACAACGGCTCTGTAAATGACCTTTGACTGAGGGAGAGGTAATTAGTTCTTATTTTGATATTTGGCTACGCCGAACTGTAGCATAGACAGTGGATTTATTATTCAATGGAATTTTGATATTAGAGCTGTAGTTAAAAAGCAGTTTCATACAGAATTGATAAATAAATTTATTTATATAATTTGTGAAATGTATTGGTTATTTTTTAGCTGATTGTGAAAAGCCCATTTCTGGACTATTTTATGGGTGTTTGTGAGTGTCCTTGAGTACCCTTCGGGTTTCTAAATTTGCGAAACATTTTATCTGACATGACACCCCTAAAATTTAATGTGATATAGCTGAAATTATTTCGCTCGTTTTGAGGGGTCTCTCATTACTCAACGAAACTTGGTGCCGAAGTCAGAGCAAAAAATGTTAATAGTTTCCCCTATACGCAAATAATTAAGAGGCCGTTGTCAAGTTGAAGTGTTGATTTTTTACTTTGTTGTCTAAAAGTTTGTATGTCAATGATGTTATCAGTTCAGCCACTACAGCTATAATGCTGTAATTTTCACTTTATTCTATCAGATAACAGTAAACAATAAAACAAATACCTGTTTCTGTCTAAATTTTACTCAAAAACATTAAAATTCATGGTTTTAAACAGTAAGTTACATGGCCTTGAATGGCATACATTTGTCAGATTTCCTGGTAGACAGAAACAACAAAGAATTTGGAAAAAAAGCTAAATTACTCAATGGAAAACAGAAGCGAAATTCATTTAGTAAGGTTAAACACTATTGCAACTAAATAAATTTTACTTTGAACAAAACAAAAAAAAATACATGTGTGCTCTGATCCCCCCCTTTAGCACAGCCACATATAGCACATGCATTCACCCGGGAACTCTGTGAGATAAGATTCTATATGATATTGCTCACAAATGTACTTTTACCCAAATTCATGATACTGTTTTACCAAAAAGCAGGCAAAGCCGGTAATATATGGTTTGTATTTTATTTATATTATTATTTATTTCTGAAAAACTGATTCAGTAGAAACAGATAGAGTCGGGTCATAATCTAGCACGCACTTTTTCCCCCAAACAAATTATGATTGCATGACCATTTCTACAAGATGTATTTAAATCCAGCATTTTTCCTTAAATGCTTCATTTTACCAAGTGGAAACACTTGTAATCAACATTAATATTTCAACCTTTTAGCAATTTACAAAATAGACATTCATAAAGTTAAAGCATTGTCAACCAAGGGAGGTAATTGTTGGCATTAAAGATTGTAAACAAACTATAAAATGAAGATTTTATTGTAAATATATGAAATTGATCCATATTTAAAGAACAAAATTAGAAGATAATAATCTAATTCCTTTTTTAGAAATACAATCACAGAAATGTCTTGCTGAGATTACAAAGATAGCTTATACGTTGTTTGTGTGTGTGGGGGGTGGGGGGGTGGGGAGGGGCACATGCAGATGGAATAAGCAGGATATGCGCATATATATAAAAGTGACATATAAGTAGGTGGAGTGGTTTCAATTGGTAGCCATGGATATTGTACACAATAAATGCACTCGGGTACTAATTTTAAAAACATGTTTTTTTTGCTTTCGCCATTTATTTCGAATTCTTGTGTTGATGTTTACTTGTTTATAATATATGGTTACAGCATCATAGCATTATGACGTCACAGTTTGCATGATGTCATAAAGGGTACTTCAAAACTCCTGGCTGTGTAAATCTTTTTTTTTAAGAAACTTCTTTGGAAATATTACTATTACCCTATTATTAATCAGTTGAATTGTAGTAAATACAAATGTACACCCATTTGTGAACCATAATTATATGATCTATATATTGAGTACTGTTTAAGAATGTTTGATTGCGCAATTAATACAAAAATTATAAAGTAAATGTAAAAATTTGTTCTAAAAGATAAGTAATGTGCCCATTTTTCTTCTTAAAAAGGTAAAATTTGTATTACTTTGGAATTCAATATTGATATTATTTAAAGATATAGCCTTCCTATGGTTTATTATGACATATATATAGGTTGCAAAAGCTAAAACTTATCATCCAGCTATAGACATAATCACACATGAAAGTTGTTGATTTTTTTTAAATCAAGTGTCGAGTTGAACAATTGAAAGCGTTAAAGTTTGTTCATAAAAAAGGCTGAAACGGCTTTATTTTATTTCGGAATGAGATGAAACTTGGCTGATTTGCTCGTAATATGGGGAACAATAAGTAAATACAGTAAAAAGTGTGAAAATTGAAAATTGCGTTTTCAATTTGACAACGGCTCTGTAAATGACCTTTGACTGAGGGAGAGGAAATTAGTTCTTATTTTGATATTTGGCTACGCCGAACTGTAGCATAGAAAGTGGATTTATTATTCAATGGAATTTTGATATTAGAGCTGTATTTTAAAAGCAGTTTCATACAAAATTGATAAATAAATGTATTTATATAATTTGTGAAATGTATTGGTTATTTTTTAGCTGATTGTGCAAAGCCCATTTCTGGACTATTTTATGGGTGTTTGTGAATGTCCTTGAGTACCCTTTGGGGTTTCTAAATTTGCGAAACATTTTATCTGACATGACACCCCGAAAATTTAAATGTGATATAGCTGAAATTATTTCGCTCGTTTTGAGGGGTCTCTCATTACTCAACGAAACTTGGTGCCGAAGTCAGAGCAAAAAATGTTAATAGTTCCCCTATACGCAAATAATTAAGAGGCCGTTGTCAAATAAGTTAAAGTAAACAATACAAAATATAATTTCCGAATTCTATATTAATAAGATAAAAACTCAATTAAATAACATAAATAATTAATCTAAACTTTACTTATTAGGTAAACTGAAAAAAAGACTTTTCACTCGATGACTATTTAATAAATGAGAATAGTTTTATTCATAGTTAAATGATAACAAAACTAAAAGTGATTTATCATAGCTTAAATATCGAACAAGGGAGGTATCATAATAATTCCAGGTGTCGACGTATATTTTCTAAATGACAAGTTTTTGAAGATGAAAAGCCTTTTCTTTTACGTTGTCAAATTAAAACTCAACCAAAAGTTCAAATATAGACAACGGTCATGCAAGATTAAATACCAGTGAAAAAGGAAAATATATCCTTTGTCCAAAATCGGTGCAATTACTTGTATTTTATGTTAAGGACTTTATAAATCGATCATTTGAAATGCGAATTTATGGTTCACCTAGGATAAACGTACTAGATATATTAGAAATAATAATAAGTATATGACTATAAATTATCTTTCATTTGATTTGCTTAAAATGCCTTCAAAAGTAATGATTTTCAATGATAGCTACCTGTAATATGCTTAAAACAGACACAGCTGTCTAGACAAGTGAGCTGGAAAGTTATGTCACCCTGGAGTATACTAAAAATAGATTCCAGATCCCTGGCAGAGTCTTAAAATAGATATGTATGATGCTGTCGTCTTAATGAACTTTGAACTGGATATCTACTTTCATATTAAATTTATTCATATAATTATTCATATAATAAAACAATTGTCAACTTTAACATAGGTTGACATAAATTTTTATCAAACATCATAAAACTATATTTACCTCGCCTAACAGCTCGGTGAATATTATTTTCTTCGGGTTGATAAAAATAGATGTAAACTAACGTCAAAGTCAATAATTGTATAATATTGTACTTTTAGTACGTTTGTATTTGTGTTCCCATGTGTATGTTTATGTTTGTAATGTTGCTTTGATCCATATTGGTGTAATTTGTTTGTTTGTTTGTTTGTTTGAATGGTGTTTTAACGCCACTTTCAGCAATTTTTCAGCTATCTCATGGCGTCCAGTTTTTATTGGGGGAGGAAGCCGGAGTACCCGGAGAGAACCCCCGACCTGCGGTAGGAAAACTGGCAATCCTTGTCAATTAAGATTGGAGTCGAGTACACCCTGCCTGCAGTGAGAATCGAACCCGCAATCTCAGTGTTGACAGACCACGTGATCAATAGTAGACGAACTACCTTGACCACTCGGCCACCGAGGCCCCTGGTGTAATTTGCAATAAAGAACTATAAATAAAGCAAAACCGAATATCACATCTATTAAAATGAAATTCCTAAACTTTTAAAGAAAAGAATGAAAACGGTATTGTGTTCAAGTCTCAAAACTAAACATCCACCCCTCCTGTCGACGGGCGTATAAAACACCTCAGTAGTGGGATTTTCACAACTGTTTTGATTGTATTTCCGGCGGGTCATTTACTATTCTAATCATTGTCGTTGACTAAATAGTTTGGTCACATTGACCCACATTCCACATTCCTGGATTTTGTATTCCTGTTTCGTCAGATACTTGTCTGATACTTATTTAATTTTTTCTTCATGTTATCGCTCCGTATTGACGTTTTATTTCTATTCTCCTCTTTTGTCTCCGATGTTCCTTTATTTGTATGAGTTGTCATGTTTGTCTCTGCATGTCAGTGCTCTAACTATCGGCATTAAGGATGAGCTAGTGTTGTTCAAAGACAAATGCTCAATTGTTCTGCTATAGTATTAAGATTCTACATTGCTTTTGTCTGCTAACGCATATTGCTAATTGACTGATGTTTGGACAATCATGCATGTCAAAAGGGATGCATTATGCTGTCTGTATGTTTAAAGTAAATTCGGACTCGCCTAAATTATGATTAACGAGTGAACACGTCTCAGCCAAGGGTTCCACATACTCCAGATAAAATCATCAAGCCTATGATTAAACCAATTATACTCTAGGTGTAAGTGCAACCTATAAGACAGAGAATAAAATAATATACCATACTCTAGATGAGACCGCCACTTTCACACTGGGAATACGAATCCAGGTGATAGGTCCACAATCAAACCCGTAATAAAACTAGTGTATCAAACTCAGATGATTGCTTCACCGTCAGACCGGGAATCCAACTCCATGTAAGAGACCTACCATCAGACATGGGATGCACCAATGATCACCATTAGTCCAGCAACAAAACCACCATATTACGCAAAAAAACTCCAGGCGAGAGACTCTCCATCAGGTAATCAAACCAATTAACCTCTAAACTTCAGTTGAAAATGTTAATATCACACCGGGAATTATACGACAAGTGAAAGCACCACGTGAGAACTTCCCCATCATGCTTTGAATCAAACCAATGATCCGCCATACTCCAGATAAGAGCGTTTCATCAGGGCAGGTTTCAAACCAATGATCCTCATACTAAAGGTAAACACTATCTTAAGTCCGTGATCAATCCAGCGATCCCCCATACTAAAGATTAAAGCGCCACCATCCGTCTGGGATCAATCCAGCGTTCCCCATACTTAAGGTGAGAGCTCCACCTTAAGACCGGAATAAACCAGGGATCACGAAACTCCAGGTGAGAGCGCCATCTTTAGATCTGCAGATCAACCCAACGATCCCACTACTCCAGGTAAGAGCGCCACTTTAAGAAAGGGATCAATCCAACGTTCCCCCATACTCGATTTGGGAGCGCCACCTTAAGAAAGGGATCAATCCAACGATCCCTCATACTCCAGTGGAAAGTGGAATCAATCGAACGGTCCCCGTACTACAGGTGAGAGCGCCACCTTAAGAAAGGGATCGATCAAGATATCTCGCATACTCCAGGTGAGACCGCCGCCTTAAGAAATAGACCAATGCAACGATCCCTTACTCCAGGTGAGAGCGCCACTTTAAGACCGGGATTAATCCAACGATACCCAGTACTCCTGGTGAGAGTGCAACCTTAAGGCTAGGATCAAACCAACGATCCCCCATAGCCAGATGAGAGCGCCACCTTACGAAAGGGATCAATCCAACATCCCCTATACTCCAGGTAGAGAGCGCCAACTAATGACCGAGATCAATCCAACGATCCCTCATACTCCAGATGAGAGCTCCTCCATCAGGACGGGATCAACACAACGATTCTCCATACTGCAGATCAATGCGCCGTCATAACATCCTGGTGATAGTGCAACCGTAAGACGGGAATCAAACCAATGACCCAATACTCAGGTGAGTGCCACCATCGGATCGGGATCAAAGGATTCAATCGAGTGACAGGGCAAACAATTATGGCAGTGTTGTCTTTTTTATATCACAACACACAACAGTTATGTGGCAATAACACAGATTATTTTTGTTCTAAAGTTTATTTCTGTGAACAGTGTTCAATGATTGAATTATTTATCTCCAAAACTAAAATAAGAAACCAATGAAACAATTATAATAATATTTATACGAAATACCTATTCTACCCTTTTGTCTATGTTGTCAACAATAAAGGAGTTACGTTTGGAGCCTTTGTTTTCAACAATAAATGAGTTATTGTCGGACCCTTTTTTTGTCAACGATAAAGGAGATATGTGCATTATTTTTTATAAACAATAAAGGAGTTATGTTTGAAGTCTTTGTCGTCAACAATTAAGGAGTTATGTTTGAACCATTTGTTGTCAACAATAACGGAGTTATTTTTGGATCTTTTGTTGTTTCCAATAAAGAATTTATGTTAAGGCTTTTGTTTTCAACAATAAATTAGTTTTTTCGGACCCTTTTTTGGCATCGATAAAGAAGCTTTGTGCACCCTTTGTTAGCAATAATACAGTAGTTATGTTCGGACCCTTTGTTTTTGACAATAAAGGAGTTAGTTAAAACCATTTTTGCCAACAATAAAGGAGTTCTGTTTGGACCATTTATTGTCAATAATAAAGGAGTTGTGTCTGGATCATTTGTTGTCAACGATAAAGGAGTTATGTTTAAACCTTTTGTTGCCAACAATACATGTAAAGGAGTTATGTTTGAACCCTTTGTTGTCAACAATAAGGAGGTATTTTTGCACCCTTTTATGTCAACAATAAAGGAGTTATGTCTGGACCATTTGTTGTCAACGATAAAGGAGTTATGTTTAAACATTTTGTTGCCAACAATAAAGGAGATCTGTTTGCACCCTTTGTTGTCAACAATAAAGGAGGTTGTTTGGACCCTTTTGTCAACAATGTTTGGAGCCTTTGTTGTAAACAATAAATGAGTTATGTTCAGACCCTTTTTTGTCAACGGCAAATGAGTTATGTTCGGACCCTTTTTGGCAACAATAAAGGAATAATATTTGGACCCTTTGTTGTCAACAATAGAAGAGTTATGTTTGGAAAAATTGTTGTCAACACTTAAGGAGTTATGTTTGGAACCTTTGTTGTCAACAATAAAGGGAGTTATGTTTGGACCTTTGTTGTGAACAATAAAGGAGTTATATTCAGACCCTTTGTTGACAACAATAAGGGAGTTAAGTTAAATTCCTTTGTTTTCAACAATAAAGGAGTTATGTCTGGAGCCTTTGTTGTCAACAATAAAGGAGTTCTGTTCAAACATATCAACATAATTATATGAAATAGAAATATTACTGCAAGAAATGCATCAACTGAAAAAGTTTGAATAAAAAATTCTTATTTCTTCCCTTTTTAATTCTTCTATTTAAAACTATTGTGCAGTGTTTTATTAAACCAGAACTGCTGACTGCTAACTTCATGTTTAAGAAAAAATAAATGTGCTGCTAATATTAAACAACAAGACGTGGTCCTTCATCATTAAACATATATGCCATATATGTATATACGTTTTCACTAGTTTTCAGAACATTTAGAGACGACCTAACTTTTACATGTACAACTGTTATACCTTAATGTAATGTACACAATCTGGTAACCCGTTACTGATATACATTTACTACCTTTGATAAATGTAGTGGTCTGTACATAGAAAAGTATTATTTAATTTAAATGAACACACGTTTCAGGTTTTAAATGTAATGAATGGGTGACAATGTATAAAAGTAGAACGTTAGTCATTCTGGTGTGCAGAAATATAGTGCATTTTAAAGATGTATTTATCAATTGTACACTAGAGTCTTAGGTCAGTTACTTTGTTGGCACGGCTTAATACTAAAAATTATTTATTTTCTGATCTGATGTACTTCTGTCAAAAATCTCTTGAAAATGAGCAGTAACAGGAAATTTACCAATTTTTTTCAATTTCATTCCAAAGCAAGATATATAACATATAAAACTTTTACGCTCATAATTAGGTTCGATGACTGTTTGTTTATTATTTACCGCAAAATTTTAAAATATATCAAACTGCTATTACAGATAAGATTGATGGATCATTTTATTTTTTTACACTTTAATTTGTTTACACTGCAAGAAAATTCCTTCCCCGAAAACGTTTTGATGATAATAAACAATACTAACGTAACCGCCAATGACGAACCAATCAAATGATTCAATTAAAAAAGTCATGACTTAGCAGATTCATTAATAATAACTGAAAATAGTTCAAAATGGCGATCACTTACCCCTTAACCTGGTCCTTTGGTGCAATGTTTTTTCATTTACTCAAGCTCAACTTTCAAATATAACCCCAGATCACCACCAGTCTACTACCCAGTTTGATTGGTTGTTTAAAACGACTTGTTTACTTACTTTACGCCCGTTTTGTTTCGTCGGAAATATCTGTCAGAATACAATTTAAACAAAGTAGCTTCGTGCTTCTTGTGTTTCGTCTTTCGAGTTAAACTGTCTATTTCCCGTAGAGTTATTTCCACTTAACCGGACATAAATCTATAAAAGCATTGTTTAGATATACAGTATGTATATTTGAATTGTATTACTTTGACGCCGGACGTTACGTCATAATCCTTTGTATCGGAATTACGTCAGTTACAGTTAATAAGCACGTAAATTTTGAAGCGTTCCGAATGATGTCAACCGGTCAAAATTTTGACCGGATTAATTTCTGGTGACCTGACTGTATATTCGAACCGGAAGTCTGTTTACGGTGTTGAAAATATTTAGGCAGGATCCCAGACTAACTTTGCCAAGAGGTCACGCTCCCGACCCTAGACGGAAATGGCTGAGAGATATTCCGATTGGTATAGGACCACCAAATACCAGGAGCCAGTCCAGAGGTTGTATATAAAAGAAGTAATATTCAACAGATCTGTTCACGGTTGCCCAGTATTGAGTTTAAACCGTACATGATAACCAATAAATTTGGTATTTTTAGAAAGGTGAATATTTTAGGAAACTTATTCAATGTAGGATATTCACTATTTTGGACAAAAATTGAAAGTGAAAGTGTTTGTAATATGCAAAGAAACATAGGGTGACATAATGGGACCCGGTGCATATTGTATCACTATATTTGAAATAATGATAAATTTTCTAGGAAAATTCGAAATCAACAAATTTAATAAAGCCAAAGAGTCGAAAAAAAATCGCGGTAAACCTGTAACCTTCCGTTTCTGTTGGTATTACCGGAAGTGATGTTGGAAATATCATGTGTAGTCCGAATCAGTGTTTTTTTTTATTTGTCAAGGGAGTTCAAAGGAAAAAGATTAAATTTTATTTAGACCCTTGACCGAGAAACTTGCAAACGAATATTAAAACGAAAAAAATTCCCCGCTTAAAAGCATTCTATATTAAGACATTAGATCAATAGTATAGCGTAAATAACAAGCTGGACTCCAATATATCAATGTAGCTGAAAACTATTGAAAGCGGCTTTAAACCTATGCAAGTAAACAAACAACTGTCAAATAAATATTTGCCTTTAACAGTAACACCTGATCATACTGTAAACCAGTACAAAATATCAGTTAAGGAATGTTGTGTTTTTACATGTCGCGTGGACCAATTTATCTGCTTTATCTTCCTGACGAGATACCAAATGTCTGCTTTGAGATAAGCACACATACAATGTTGTATATTGTAGTAAACAGACATGAGCATTTTTAGGACTCGTCAATGACATTTGACTTATTCGCGATTATATCAGAAATCTATACATTATCACAGTAATAACTTTTGAAGAGATTTCCTGGTTTTAATCCGTGGCTGTTTATTTTGCGCTAATTGCAGTTTGCTGCTGTAATTCATGTTTATCACGAACAACATTCTATAAAATTGTGTACAAGCTTTGATATGATCGCGTTGTATCGTAAATTATAACGTCATGCTACATATTTTTTTACGAACAGTACGGTTACTTGTGTCGAGTGCACCGGCAGAAGGGTATGGGTAATGGTCTAGAAGGGGCCTCATGCCAGATCTTAGTTTTTTTAATGAACAATTTTTTGATGTTTCAGTGCTTTATGAACGAGGTTTGAGAAGATTGTCTGCATTCTGTGATATTGAAGTTAAAACAATACATTTGGCTTAAAAAATGCTATTCTCGGTAACATAACAATACTTTTTAGGACATGCTGTTTCCAATTGACCTTTCTCTTGATATTCACTTTCAGTGTGAAGAGGAACGACTGATTGTCCGTCTAGTGCATGCCAGAAGTCGAGCATTGATCATGAGAGATTTTGCGTCAAGTATACTGGAATGCTTATCTGCTGCTCTACATAGAATCAATCGGCTTTATATCAGAGCATGCAGTGAAAGCACACAACATACACGATCATTTGATGTGAAGATATGTTGCAGTTCTTCAATTGATCAATATTCCATTGCCATTAAAGATATCAGTGATGTTTAGATCTGTTCTGCTCACCAAATAGAACATGCCAAAGATCTGATTTTGTCATGGTTTACAGAAAAGGTAATGAAATAAAAATCAAGTTAATTAGTAGAATACATCGATCAAATCGGGTGTTTATAGTATTGTATCGTTAACTTTCAACTTATCATTGCACCTATTCAATTGTTACGAATATAACCGATGGTTGCTTTGAAGTTTTGTGCATGACAATTATGAGATTTACAAAATATGAGCTTTATACATAGAATTAATATCTCACTTACTAGTAGTGGTTTGGTACACCTATTTATACATGATCACTATTGTTTAAACACTGGGCTTTTAAGTTGAAGCCTGACTGTGTATGCTTAACTCATCTTTAATTGACAATTGGTTTCCTGCCAAGTTTGGGTGAGGGTTTATTCTCGCTCCGTTATTACCGGGTTGTTTATCTACGTCGAAAAACGTACGAATTCATTGCCTGAATAATTTGATTTAATCCTTGCCCAGGAATACTAAACATAATTTCTGTATGGTTATGCCTAGTGTAATTTTAAAGTGACTGGTATTGTATTCATCGAAAGTGACGTATGATAAAGTAGACATTGTAAATCATAAATCAAGTTTAAATGTAGCTAGAAAAAAGTTTCATAATAGAGGATATGCAAGCAATTAAAACAATGTTACCCATACTGACATAGCTTTAAGTATTGGAAAAAACATATATAACAAAAAAACCAGGAATATTCTGATAGACCAAGTGTGTATATTTGAGTTGTAGGTTGGCAGTGTACATTAACTGTTCATTCGTTTCTTTGCCAGTATAACAAGGGCATTAATAGATTTACTGAAGCATGTCTGGCAGTTAGTTAGAATAATTTTATGTCTGTTATGTTAAGTCTAACCCAGCATACAAAATCATACAAATAGTTCCAGTATCTGTATGTTAAGCAACTTTCCTTAGAATCAGATCCTTTATTTTGTACTTAAATTGCCTTTAGAATAATGGATTATTGTTGTGTAAATAACAGGATTGATAAAACGTCAGCATATAAATAGAACATCATTTGTACAGTATATTTATTTCAGTGACGGTCGAGAAGTTTTTACAACAAACACCCACTGATCTTCATTTACGAAGGCTAACGTTAGTATATTCGATGGATGAAGTTGGAGCATTGGTCACTCAACTAGGGTTACCACGCATGGAACGGGAGAAACTGTATAACAACAGCTCATTGAGACCAGAGAATATGAACTTTACAGCACTAAAAAGATGCAGTAAAAGAAGATTTTTACAATATAGGAAACAAGACATTCCAAATCCTCATAAATTTTGCAAGGTAATACTTAATTCCATCATGTTACCACTGACTAAATGAAGGTAATAACAAAAATACCGAGCAACGATTAAACTGTCAAAACAGACAATAATTGAAGGTAATAACAAAATGCCGAACACGGATGAAACTGCCAAAACAGACAAGAAATGAAGGTAATAACAAAATACCAAACACGGATGAAACTGTCAAAACAGACAATAATTGAAGGTAATAACACAATACCGAAACACGGATGAACCTGTCAAAACAGACAATAAATGAAGGTAACAACAAAATACCGACAAGCGATGAAACTGTCAAAACAGACAATAAATGAAGGTAGTAACAAAATACCTAACACGGATGAAACTGTCAAAACAGACAATAATTGAAGGAAATAACACAATACCGAATACGGATGAACCTGTCAAAACAGACAATAAATGAAGGTAACAACAAAATACCGAGCACCGACGAAACTGTCAAAACAGACAATAAATGAATGTAATAATAAAATACCCAACACCGATGAAATCGTGTTAAATTTTGCTGTTGCATGAAAAAACTAATGTTAATGCTAAAAATGAATAAAACATTTGATTTCCAATATGTTTCATAATTTCAATAGCCGTAGAATGAATAAACATTCTAATGTATTTCAAATTAATTGCAAGATGACAGCATGTGTGTGGAATTACTATCATATGAATCTTTTAAACCTTAAAACAGAACCAAATCTTATACCTTTTCTCATTTGATGAATTTGATACTAAGACGATATAAAAAACACATAATTAAATTTTACAGCTGCTTATGATATATAATATTATTAATAATTTGTTTATCTTTTTTAGGGTCGTTAGAGATGAACATATAAGCTTTGGTAAATCGCATATAAAATGACCTTAATCTAATAAATATATTTATGAATGCATTATTATTATCTGTTGTCTTTTCATGTTTTAGAAAAGAAAGGCTGAGATTGTTTAAAGTTGTCCTGGCTCCTATCGTTCGAAGCAAAGATCGAAGGACCACGTCTTGTTGTTCCATATTAGCAGCACATTTATTTTTACTTAAACAGGAAGTTTGCAGTCAGCAGTTTTTTAACTTTTACTGTTGTACACTGAGGTCGATTAAAGTTATTATCAACCTTGATATTACGATCTGTTTTAATAAAAACGCTACACAATAGTTTTAAATAGAAGAATTAAAAAGGGCCAAAATAAGAATTTTGTATTCAAACTTTTTCAGTTGATGTATTTCTTGCAGTAATATTTCATATATGTTGATATGTTTGAACATAACTCCTTTATTGTTGACAACAAAGGCTCCAGACATAACTTCTTTATTGTTGAAAGCAAAGGAATCTAACTTTACTCCCTTATTGTTGTCAACAAAGGGTCTAAATATAACTCCTTTATTGTTGACAACAAAAGGTCCAAACATAACTCCTTTATTGTTGACAACAACGGCTCCAAACATAACTCCTTAAGTGTTGACAACAAATTTTCGAAACATAACTCTTCAATTTTTGACAACAAAAGGTCCAAACATAATTCCTTTACTGTTGACAAAAAAGAGTCCGAACATAACTCATTTGCCGTTGACAATAAAGGGTCCGAACATAACTAATTTATTGTTTACAACAACGGCTCCAAAACATTGTTGACAATTTGTATATAAATTATCGTTGCTAGTTTATATTTTTGTCTACATTGCGATACAGACACTTTCCAAAGTAATTAATACAAAAAAACTGCAATTGCCTTGGCCTAAAGATACGAAGAAATGTTACAAACATTTGTTCAATATGTAGAATAGGTATTTCGTATAAATATTAGTTTAATTGTTTCATTGGTTTCTTATTTTACTTGTGGAGATAAATAATTCAATCAATAAACACTGTTCACAGAAATAAACTTTAGAACAAAAATGATCTGTGTTATTGCCACATAATCGTTGAGTGTTGTGATATAAAAAAGAAAACAAACTGCCATAATTGCTTGCCCCGTCACTCGATTGAATCGGTTGATCGCGATCCGATGATGGCACTCACCTGAATATTGGGTCATTGGTTTGATTCGCGGTCTTATGGTTGCACTATCACCAGGATGTTATGATGGCGCATTGATCTGCAGTATGGAGAATCGTTGTGTTGATCCCGTCCTGATGGGAGTGTAGGTAGTTTTGGATTGATCCCTTTCTTAAGGTGGCGCTCTCACCTGGAGTGCTGGGTATCGTTGGATTAATCCCGGTCTTAAGGTGGCGCTCTCACCTGGAGTAGGGGATCGTTGGATTGATCTCTTTCTTAAGGTGGTGGTCTCACTGGGAGTTTGTGGGATATCTTGATCGATCTCTTTCTTAAGGTGGCGCTCTCACCTGTAAGTATGAGAACCGTTCGATTGAATTCACTCTCCACTGGAGTATGGGAGATCGTTGGATTGATCCCTTTCTTAAGGTGGCGCTCCCAAAAAGAGTATGGAGGAACGTTGGATTGATACCTTTCTTAAAGTGGCGTTCTTACCTGGAGTATTGGGGGTCGTTGGATTGATCTGCAGATCTAAAGATGGCGCTCTCACCTGGAGTTTCGTGATCCATGATTTATCCCGGTCTTAAGGTTAAGCTCTAATCTTAAGAATGGGGATCGCTGGATTGATCTCAGACTTAAGGTGGAGCTTTCATCTTTAGTATGGGGGATCGCTGGATTGATCACGGACTTAAGATAGTGCTTTCACCTTTAGTATGGGGGATCATTGGTTTGATATCTGCTCTGATGATTGCGCTCTTATCTGGAATATGGCGGATCATAGGTTTGATTCAAATGATGATGGGGAAGTTCTCACCTGGAGTTTGATTCCTGGTCTGATTGTGGTACTTTCATTATAATTCCCGGTGTGATAGTAACATTTTCAACTTAAGTTTAGAGGTTAGTTGGTTTGATTACCTGATGGAGAGTCTCCCGCCTGGAGTTTGATTCCCGGCAAGATGGTGGTTCTGTTGCTGGAGTAATGGAGTTCATTGGTGTATTCCATGTCTGATGGTTGGTCTCTCACCTGGAGTTGGATTCCCGGTCTGAAGGTGAAGCAATCATTTGATTTTGATACACTAGGTTTATTACCGGTCTGATGGTGGACCTATCACCTGGATTCGTATTCCCAGTGTGAAAGTGGTGGTGTCATCTAGAGTATTGCACATTATTTGATTCTAGGTCTTATAGGTTGCACACGCAACTAGAGTAAAATGAATCATTGGTTTAATTATAGGCTTGATGATTTTATCTGGAGTATGTGGAACCCTTGGCTGAGACTTATTCACTCGTTAATCATAATTTAGGGGAGTCTGAATTAACATTAATCATCACAGTCAGCATAATCCATCCCTATAGTAGCATGCACGATTACGCAAAAATCAGTAAACTATCAATATACAGATATGCATTAGCAGACAAAAGCTATGCAGAATCTTAATACTATAACAGAACAATTGAACATTAGTCTTTGAACAACTAGAGCTCATCCAAAATACCGATAGTTAGACCACTGATACGCAGAGACAAACATAAGAACTCATAAAAATAAAAGGAACATCTGAGACAAAAGTGGAGAATAGAAATTAAAGCTCAAAACGGAGCGATAACATGAAAAAACAATTAAGTATCAGACAAGTATTAGACGAAACAGGAATACAAAGTCCAGAAATGTGGAATGTGGGTCAGTGTGACCAAACTGGTTAGTCAACGACAATGATTAGAGTAGTAAATGACCCGCCGGAAATACAATCAAAACAGTTGCGCAAATCCCACTACTAATATGTTTTATACGCCCGTCGATGATGGAGGTGTTGTGGTATGTCAGCCCGTCGTCCACATGTCGCAATATATCTTGAGAATACGTTCACAGATTTTCTTCATTCTCTGCTCCCTGATGTAAATTATGTTACTCTCATGGTCTATATACTTTTTAGTAAATATCTTATTTTTATTTACAGATCGAGTTACAGGATATGGTTCATTAAAACACGAGTGGTGGATTTTTAGTTTTGAGACTCGAACACAATACTGTTTTTCATTCTTTTCTTTAAAAGTTTAAGAATTTCATTTTTAATAGATTTGATATTCCGTTTTGCTTTCTTTATAGTTCTTTATTGAAAATTACACCAAAATGGGTCAAAGCAATATTACAAACATAAACATACACATGGGAACACACATACAAACATACTAAAAGTACAATATTATACAATTATTGACATCTGTTTTTATCAACCCGAAGACAAATAATATTTTTATGATATTTGATAAAAATTAATGTCAACCTAAGTTAAGGTCGACAAATGTTTTTTTAATAAATTTAATATGAAATTAATGATATCCAGTTCAAAGTTCATTAAGGCGACAGCATCATACATATCTATTTTAAGAAACTGCCAGGGATCTGGAATCTAATTTTAGTATACTCCAGGGTGATATAACTTTCCAGCACACTTGGCTAGACAGCTGGGTCCATTTTAAGCTTATTTCAGGTAGTTATCATTGAACATCATTACTTTGGAAGACATTTTAAGCAAAATCAAACAAAGAATATTTATTGTCATGTACTTATTATTATTTCTAATATAACTAGTACGTTTATCCTAGGTGAACCATATTTTCGCATTTCAAATGATCGCTTTATAAAGTCCTTAACATAAAATACATGTAATTGTACTGATTTTGGACAAAGGATATATTTTCCTTTTTCATTGGTATTTAATCTTGTATGGCCGTTGTCTATATTTGAACATTTGGTTGAGTGTTAATTTGACAACATAAAAGAAAATGTTTTTCATCTTCAACAAGTTGTCATTTAGAAGATATTCGTTGACACCTGGAATTATTATGATACCTCCCTTGATTTATATTCAAGGTATGATCAATCACTTTTAGTTTTGTTATCATTTGCCTATAAATAAAACTATTCTTTATTAAACAGTCATCAATTGAAAAGTCTGTTTTCAGTTTACTTAAAAGTAAAGTTTAGATTAATTATTTAATTGAGTTTTTATCTTATTAATATAGAATTCAGAAATTAAATTTTGTATTGTTTACTTTAGCTTATTTGTTAGTTTAAAAAGGGAGATCAAAATATAGTCATGGGACAAAAAAAGTCTTAATGTTCAGACTCCAATAAAAAAAATCTATATCAATTGTCTTGATATTTTGATGTATCATTTCTGTGATTTTCATACCTTTCTAACGTTGAGCAGCATTTATCAGAGAAATTTATAAACGTTTTAATCAACATTAAACATATATTTCATATATGTACAAACGTTTTCACTAGTTTTCAGAACATTTAAAGACGACCCAGCTTTTACATGTACAACTGTTATACCTAAATGTAATGTACACAATCTGGTAACCCGTTACATTTACTACTTTCATGGCTTAATGAAAGGTACACAATCTGGTAACGGTTTGCTAATACACAATTACTACCGTCATACCTTAATGTGGGGTACACAATATGATATGATAACCCGTTACTGGTACACAATTACAGGCATAATGCGTATTATTTGGTGGGACTAATGGGTTTTCGATAGTTAAATTTTTGTCTTTGAATTTCATGCATTGTTAGATAAACAAACAAAATAATTCTTTCATGTTGAATTCAATAATTACCCAGGGTCAAGTTTTTATGGATTCCTCTACTTTTAAATTGCACAATACACACTTAATTGAACATAGTGTAAATAGTGTATAAGAAAGAAACGTGAAGTGTTTGCGGCTTTATATGGTTAAATAAAGTATTTATTCAAACCCGAGAGAAAGATCTGCGTTGAATTTTATTAAAGTAACCTTTCAGTATAGGGTCGTGCATTTTAACTATAGACAATTATTTTATTTATGATACCACTGTTTATACTTCATACGTTTGTAAAGAGTCACAAAAACTTGGGAATAACCAAGACAATAAAAAATTAAAAAATTAACATGTGTATTGTTATTACAATGTGATGCAGTTAAGTACAAAACTTAAATTGAAATAAGTTATCTAGACCCTCAAATTTCAATGGTAAATCTTAATGTCATATGTTCGCTATGCAATACATTGCACATGGCTGCCAATAAGTGCAGACGACAAACTAACTTAAGTTAAGAGTGATACATAATGAGAACTGGCGAAATCTGTGATTAAGCGTGAAAGTGCGTAATGAAAATGACTGAAAATAGCATGTGATAAAAGGAAATTGTGTACTTAAAAAAAACTATTATTATTTGATAGCATATCAACCGGATAAGAGTGGTTATACGGCGAACAGTCTCCATTATTCTAAATAGTTTATTATTTTATAGCGTATCGCTTTGACAGTGGTTTTTAGTCTCTATCATATGGGATGAAGTCTAAGTAATAAATAGTGTAGTATAGAAAAAAGGAGACCAATTTTAGCTTAATGATCAGCGCTAAACGATGTGTGAAAGATTGCGTTGGTCCGGTCTAAAATATCTTTAAATCAAAAGATGTCAACAAACTTTTCTTTATTACTAAATTCGGAAGACGCGAGATACCTTTCCTATCTATAGATATATTATATTTCTTCTGGGGCCTTGGTGGCCGGTGCTAAAGGTAGTTAGTCACTATTGATCACGAGTCCAATTTTATCCTAATTGAAACGATCAACGCTAAACGATGTGTGAAAGATTTCGTTGATCCGATATAAAAATATCTTTAAATCATTTTAAAAAGATGTCAACAAAAATTTCTGTATTACTACATTCAGAAGACGCGAGATACCTTTCCTAAGAAAATGAGCACATTGCAGCTAGTATTATATAGCTATAGATACAAACAAAGGAGATTTGTGGCAGCTGGACGGGGTCGGTATGTACGGAAGACTAATTGGGCAAATTTAAATCGCAGTTGGTAGTCTATAGATATATTCTATTTCGGGGGACATCGGATGGCATAGTGTTTAAGTTAGTTAGTCATCTACTTTTGATCACGTGGTCTGTCAACACTGCACTGAGGTTGTGGGTTAGAGTCTCAATGCGAAAGGGTGTACTTGACACCAATCTTAATCGACAAGGATTGACAGATTTCCTATTGCAGAACAGGGCTTTCTCCGGCTACCTCCACCCCACCCTCCATTTAAACTGGTTGCCATAGTATAGCTCAAAAATTGCTGAAAGGGGCGATAAAAACCATTCAATCAAACCAAAAAAATATTTCTTCTAACCGTACGTACAGACCTAGACCAAGTAAACGCTTTAAAAAGTTTTTCCTGGTTACCTGGACAAACTGAGCCTCATTTTAATATCCAAAGGTGTCGTCAAGGGACAGGGAAAGCATCTCGGAAACTTATACTGTGCAAATGAATTAGTATAGGTTTTGATTGTTTGTTTGAATGATGTTTCACGCCATTTTCAGCAATTTTTCAGCTATATCATGGCGTCCAGTTTTTATTGGGGGAGGAAGCCGGAGTACCCGGAGAAAACTCCCGACCTCCGGTAGGAATGTTGTAGTCTGGTTTTCCAGCAGTTATAGAAACAAGTCATCGTCGGGTTAAAGGTTCTTTATTCCATAAATACATTATAAGTCAAATACCCTAGAATAACAGAATAAATAACAAAGATTAAAAGGTTAAAAGTCAAGCATTTCAATGTGTCATTATATCAAGTACATGTGTACCAAACTTGCACAATTAAACATAATACATGTTTAATATTAACGTTTTTACCACAACAAATCTGCAGCTAAAACAGATTATATATATACGTATGTGTGTGTTACAAGAGGTAAACTTGTTAACTTCGTTTGGTAATTAATAATCAAGAAAAACATTAAATCGTCAGAATAGACGATTTTCAGCTTGTATAAATATATACCAAATAATGACATTTGATATCAGGTAAGATACGGACAGTTATATAATAGCAAAATAATAAAAACCTTAAATATTATCTCATAAAAGGGAGATAATCTTGATTAACGCTAAGCGTACAAATGAACCGTGATAAATCTATCAAAGTTACACGAATATAAACACAAAATAAAGACAATCACACAAAACTCACCAATTTATGGAACTGAGTAAATGTATAATGAACATCAACAGCTAAACTGTCACTTCTGAGCATACATATCTGTACTCAGAGCAATATATGGTATCCGTCAATACAGATCAAGATAACCTGTAAACAATTACATAATATTAAATACACAGACCTATAAAATATAGGCAAAACATATACAATTCATAATATCATATCAAGGTGTTCAAAATATAAATAAAGAGAAATTACTTCGTCCTAGATCTTGATCTGTTTACAAAACAAACATAATTGACGTCATAATCGTGAATACCATACCAAAATAGAAGATCGAAGTCACTGTAAAAACAACTCACAATAACATACAATACACAATCAGACGGCCAATCACTCAAAGGAAACATTCGTCTCTCAAACGAAATTTCTATCACTCATGGGCGAAAAGGAAACTTACTTTTAAACTGAAGAAAAATAAATAACCAAATCTGGAATCAAACATTGTTTAATCTGGCTGAACTAAGACTAACAAAATAAATGTAACTTACCAAAAGTAATGAATATCCTGATCCAAAGTTTATGTTTAATATAAAAGTCTCAATATTTTCCAAAAATCTAAGCCAATATGAATCCAATCAAGATCAATCAATAATGAATATCAGTATACCAATAATAATGAAAGTTTCAAAACACTGATAAATTTGAATCTCCGAGAATAAAACAACAGCCATGAAAATTGAATTTCCCTCTCGGACTAAAAATCACGTGACAAACATACAGGTAAAAATACAGGTAATAACTACGGAATAAAGCAGAATCGTCTGCTATAATAACTACAAATAAAAATAATAGGTACAATGTTTCCAACCAGAGAAAAGGATACAAAGGCTGCAAAATTCCACTCTACCACATCCTCCCCCTGGTTAGAAAAATGACGTCCACGTCATACAATGAAATACACTATAATAAAAAAATATAGACATGGAAACAAACTATCTCTCCTCCTGATGAGAGAAAAGACGTCCCCGTCTTAAGCTAAGACATAAAAAAAAAACTGAAAAAAAATCAAGGAGAATCAATGGCGAGCTTCAGCAAAGCATCTGCCACTTTTTCTTCTGATCCTCTGAATAGACCACAAGCAGCAGCCTCCTTCAGGAACTGAGCTCTAGTCATCCAGTCGGTCGTTGGCTGTGTTCTTTTGCAAACAAAATCTCTGTATCTTGTGTTTGCTGTTGACGTTCTTTGACGAGTTGATCTCCGTGGAACTTCCGGTTCATCATCATTATCCTCTTCCAAATCTTGCCCAGTATCATCCTGATGTACAATGGTAGTGTCGACATGATCACCTCCATCTTGCACAGTATCGTTTTGTTCTTCTTGAACATCATGAGTCGTAGCGTCCTCCACTTCTTCAATATGTTCTTCAGTTACTGATTCTACAGGTTGAACATCATCACGATACGTGTTGAATTCTGCGTCATCAGTATACTGTGGTACCAAAATCATGAACGATTCGTCCTCGCTTTCACTGTCAGTATCTGTCACAACACTGGCCGGAGGCGTCGATTCCTTAGTCAAAGGCTTCGTTCTCATCGATCGTGGTTTCGGTACTGGTTTCTGATCCTTCCTGGGTCTTAGTCTTGGTTTTGGTTGTGGTTTCTCTGGTGGTTTTTCTTCATCCAAAGAGACGGAACCGATTGGCAGCAGTAAATTACGATGCAGCGTTCGTTTCCTCCCTTCTCCACTTTCCTTCCGGACTACGAAAACAGGTATGTCCTTGTTAGGTTGATCTAAAACAACATAAGGATCATCTTCCCATCTGTCTGACAGTTTATGTCGTCCTTCAAAAGCTAAAATCTTGACAAGAACTCTATCTCCTGTACTTAGAATGGCTCCTCTTATCTTCTCATCATAAGATGTTTTCTGTCTCATCTGAGCTTTCTTTGCTGACTCTATGGCAAGTTCATATGATTTCCGCAGTCTCTCTCTCAATGCTTCCACATACTTTGTCGTGCTCTTGTGTTCTGTTGTACTCTCCAAACCAAAGACAATGTCTACTGGTAATCGAGGTTCTCTGCCAAACATCAAGGCAAATGGTGAAAATCCCGTCGTCTCCTGTTTCGTACAATTATAGGCATGAACGATCGGACCAAGGTACTGTTTCCAATTGCTCTTCTGGTCATTCCGCAGAGTTCCTAGCATGTCCAAAAGAGTCCGATTGAACCGCTCACATTGGCCATTTCCCATGGGATGGTAAGGGCTGGTTCTTGATTTGCCTATTCCTGTAAGTTGACATAGTTCCTTTATTATTTTGCTCTCAAAGTTTCCTCCTTGGTCTGAATGGATACGTAGTGGAAGACCATAGTGAACGACATAGTTGTTAAAAAAATGCATCTGCTGTAGTCTTTGCTGACATATTCTTTGTTGGGATGGCCTGTGCATAGCGTGTAAAATGGTCCGTAATCACTAAGATGTAGCTGTATCCTCCTTTCGATGTCTCAAGTGTCAAAAAATCCATGCATACTATCTCTTGTGGTTGTGAAGTTTTGATGTTGGTTAGTGGTGCTTTATCTGTCGCTAGCTTCTTTCTTTTCAAACACCTTGGGCACTTTTGGATCCACTCCTCAATATCTTTATGCATTCCGTTCCAAAAGAATCGATCTTTTACTAGACTAATCGTTCGATCACGGCCTTGATGTCCCATCTCGTTATGCAGATAACGTAGAACTGTCTTTATCTGTGATGCTGGTAGAACGAGCTGGTCTTTGGTTTCATCATCTGAAGTTGTCCTTCTGAATAAAATTCCATCTTTCAGTATTAGCATGTTGTAATTGGAATGGAGTAGTCGATGATATGGTACTGCAGGTATATCTTCTTTTCTGGGTAACCTCTTCGCTGATACGTTGTCAATCCAGTATCGTACAACAGGGTCTTTTAGCTGTTCTCTTCTGATGTCAATCCTCTCGTTGGTGTCTAAGTCGATAATGTCGTCCAGTACTTCTGTAGATTTTGCCAGGCATTCGATATATGGTTGTCGTTGTAATAAGCTGCAGATGGACTTAACAGATGTTTGTGGTATCATACTAGCTTCCTTAACAGTTGGTGATTCATCTGAAGTGCATTCCTGTCGTTGTAGTAGAGCAGGTAATCTTGATAGAGCGTCTGCATCATTGTTCTTCTTGCCTGGTCTATACTGGATGTCAAAATCATAAGCTGACAATGCCGCTATCCATCTATGCCCTGTCGCATCTAATTTAGCTGACGACAAAACGTATGTCAATGGGTTATTGTCTGTCAGTACGCTGAACTTGGCTCCATAAAGGTAGTCGTGAAACTTGTCACATACAGCCCATCGCAGTGCTAGGAATTCCAGTTTGTGTGCAGGATAATTTCTCTCAGATTTAGAAAGTCCTCGGCTGGCGTAGGCTAGAACACGCTTCTTTCCCTCTTGTTCTTGGTAAAGAACAGCTCCCAAACCTGTCTGGCACGCATCTGTGTGTAATTCAAAGGGCTTTCTATAGTCTGGAAATCCTAAAATCGGTGGGTTGGAAAGATGTTGTTTTAATTCCTGGAATGCATCCTCTTGTTCCTTATCCCAGCGCCATGGTTTAGCTTCGTGTTTCTTCTTTCCCTTGCCTTTCTTTGTAGATGTTGATGGCATCAGATCGGTTAATGGTCTCGCTTTCTTGGAAAAATCTTGTACAAAGTTCCTATAATAACCAATGAATCCTAAAAACTGTCTGACTTCCTCTGAATTCGTTGGTCTCGGCCAGTTCATCACCTTGTCTATTTTCTCTGGATCTGGTTCTACTCCTTCGGCCGATACAATATGACCAATGTACTTCACCCGTTGTTGAAACAGGGAACACTTCTTCGGCGATAACTTTAACCCAAGATCTCTCAATCTTTGAAACACTTGCTGAAGTCTGTCCAGATGTTCGTCGACTGATTTGGAGAAGATTATCAGATAGTCTAGGTAAATAAAACAAATCCTAGTATGCAGATCTCCCAAGCATTCTTCCATTAGTCTTTGATAGGTGGCAGGTGAGTTGGCTAATCCGAATGGTAGTCGATTATATTCAAAGAATCCTAGAGGTCCAACTGTAAATGCAGTGCGTTGTTTATGCTCCTCTAGAACTTCAACCTGGTGATAACCACTCTTCATGTCTAAAACATAAAAATATCTGTTGCCTCCTAACGAGTCCAAAATTTCTTCAATTCGTGGAAGAGCATAGGAATCTTTGATGGTTCTCTGATTCAATTGCCTGTAATCCACACACATTCTTAAGCTGTTATCCTTCTTCCTCACTAGCACCACATTTGATGACCATGGAGAGTGGGATCTTCGAATGATTCCTGCTGAAAGTAACTGGTGTAGATGATCACGAACTTCTTCAATCATCGATGGTGGAATCCTTCTATGTCGCTGTTTAAACGGTCTATTATCATCAAGGTCTATCCGGTGTTTAACTGCTGACGTATGTCCTATATCTGTGTCTCCTGTCGAGAAAATGTCCCGGTATCTCTGTAAAAGTTTCTTGGCATATCCCAGTTCATCACTATCCAATATATCCCTTGGTAACTTTACTTCATCTAGTACATCTTTAATCTCTGTCTTTTCTACTGGTGGAAAATCCGCTATGTTGACATGTTGTAATTCACAGATGATGGCTCTTGGTGCAACAGTAACTGTCCTAGTGGTAATGTTCGATATGTGTACTGGTATAGGTTCTTTCCGGTCTCGTCGATAGGTGACTATGGATGGAACAATGTCTAAATCATCTGGTAATACGGATTTAGCTGTGGCATTAAGTAGTGCACAAACTGCTGGGTACTGTATTCCTTTATCTATATATCCCTGTATGACGATCTCACTGTTTGGTGGTATAGTGACTGGTTTTGTCTCTGCTGATTTTACTACTGCCAATCGGTTTCGTTGTTTCTGTAATTCCTTGTTGCGTAGAGATAGACATCTAAACGCTAGATACCACGGTGTATGTAAATGCGCTTCTTGAAGGTATTTAGGTCCTACTGAGTGCCTTGTATCTTCCATTATTACATCCAAGATGTTGGTTCCTATAAGTAATGGTACGTTGGTATTGTACTCGCTGTCTGGAACGATGAGAAATAATCCTGGACATACTACTGGTCTTATTTGCACTCCTTCAATAACCAATTCTGACTCAATGTATCCTAAGTAAGGCAGCTGTTGTCCGTCGGCACACTCAATCTTAAGTAGTCCTGTAAGCTGTTCTAGTGGTATCGCTGAGCAGTATTTATCGTAAAAGGCGTTACTCATGGTAGAAACAGTAGAGCCGGTATCCAGTAATGCAGTTGTGTCATATCCATTTATTGTAACAAGCGCTTCGTTTGGTCTTCCAGTAATTCCTGATTCTTTAGTTGTCATGCTTGCAATTGGTTGTTCTTGGAAAGAAATCTGTTGGAAGTTCATCGCACGTTGAGCTTTTCTGGAACTGTCCATTCTAACCTTACATCCTACAGCAATGTGACCAGCCTGTCCGCACCTCCAGCAAATCGTAATTCCATTTCGTCGATTCCTACGTTCCTCTTTGTTGACAGGTCGATATATCAAAGTTTCATCTGGAATAAATGTCTTCTGGTTTCTGTGCGTTGTTGATAGGATTTTGGACTGTTGTTCTTGAAGTCGTGCTGTAAGCTCTTGAACTAATGCCTTTAATTCAACCACTTCATCAGATGTAGTATCATCTGTTAAAGACTGTTGAACTCGTTGATCCTTCTTATCTACTCGACGTTCTTCTTCAATTTCCCTAATGGCTATTAGAAGATGGCTAAAATCCATGATGCGGTCAAATTTATGTCCTGACACTTTACGGAGTTCTTGTCTAAGTCCGTTCCAAAATTTAGATCTTAACATCTCGTCAACATCCTCTGTATGTAATTTTCCTCTCTGTCGTGCTTTATTCAGTATGTCCTCTAATCTACAACCCCAGGAAGAGACGTCTTCATCTTCACCTTGACAAGCGGTATAAAACTGTGCAAGCAGTGATTCCTTTTGATCCACAGATCCGTAAATACTATCGAGTTTATCAATGACATCATCCACCGTTGCCTCTACTCCAAGTCTCATCACTATCCGACTGGCTTCATTTCTAACTGATCGTCGTATGGCTTGGGCTATAATGTCATGTCGATAGTTTTCCTTGATCAAACATGCTACTTGGTATCTCCATAGATCGTACGTAACATCATCTTCTACTAAATGGTTTCCAGAAAAGGTAGGTAACTTTGGAATATAGGGCATATATAAAGTGTCATCTGTCTTCGTCGTCGAAAATTCTTTCATCCAATTCTTAAATGCATCCGTTGTGTCTGCTTTTGGACGAACTTTCATCTCCTTAAAAGCTTTCGTGATGTTTCTTATATCATCCTCTGTCAACTCCTCCGACATGGCTTCGACGTAAATGTTAACACCTATATACAAAGAAATGTATGTCTAAAAGAATAGCTACAAAGAAATGAAAATGCTGAAAAAAAAAACTAAAACCGAACCTACAAATAATATAAATACCTACAAGAAATAAAATGCCTACAAATAATATAAATACCTAAAACAAATAAAATGCAGACAAGAGATTAAATGCCTACAACAAAATTGAAAACACCTACAAGAAATGAAAATACCTATAAGAAATTGAAAATCCCTACAACATATTAAGAAATACAAACACGTAAATGAAAAAAAATCTGAAATAAATAAGAAATAAGCTACAATCAATAAAAAGTTATCTGAAATAAATTTTTAAAAAAAATAACTGAAACAAATAGAAAATTACATGAAAAGAATATTGCTACAAGAAAATTAAATCAGAATATATTAAGTAATAAATTCCTATAAAAGAAACAAACTGTCTACAAAAGATATAAATAAATATCTATTAATAAACCTAAATGTAAATATATCCAATATCTTGAATAAAATTAAACAAAATATGTATTAAAGACTAAAGAAAATATGCCAAATATGCTTGGGAAAAATTTAAATCTGAAAAGAATAGCAAAACAATACTAACTGAAGTAATATATGATATAGGCAATCTACAAAATCTATGTCTGGGAACGACACTACATACCTGAAAACAAAATATGATTACAATACAATATACTCATGCAACTATATAAACACATGCAACAATGTACTAAATAATCACTCACCCCATCTGTAATCTGTATCTTTGTCTTCAATCACATCGACTAATATACCTACCAAGATGTGATCAATAATAATAAATTACCTATCTATCTATGATGTCGTAATCCGCAACGGAACCTAATCCAAATCAGGTTGAACTACCAAGAACAAACTAGAAATACCAACAAACCTGTCAACTTAAACCCCTCGGTAAGGTACTACCTATACAACTCAACAACCAATCGACACCTACTCTAATACTTACCGAACATAAGTACCTGGCCCACCTTGGACTATATGCCTTAAGTATATACTTACCTTATGTCAAACCTCGTTAAAATATACTATCAAGCAACTTGCCCAGATACTTACGTGACAACTAAACTATACCGACCACTACAAAACCTAAGTATAACCTATAGACCTACTGACTAACGAGTATACCTACGGTCGATATGTGTCTAACTCCTGTAATAAACTTCAGGTTGTCTTATGCAGATGTGTAGTTTTATAAGTTGTGATGACCTTACCTTTATCTTATTTTAATGTGTAAGGATCCATGAGGTTTCTGGGAATGGGAGGGATATCTTTCGCTCACCAACTATTCTTTATTTAAACAGTGACTTTTATATTACAAGTCAATGTTATTACAATTTCAAATTATACAATTTATACCCAACTGATATACAATCACAATACAATATAAACACATATGTACACAAAATAATAACACAAGTTCATATACACAAACAATACATGTACTACAAGGTTACCAAATTTTAATGAGAAAAAAAATTATTACAAAAAAATTTAAGTATTAAACTTTCAAAATAAAATTACTCAAAAAAATAGTTAAAGTAAGAAACTAAAATTAAGAAAAAATGAAAATTTCAGTATTGAAATATAAACTCAAATAATGATTAAATTTTCCAAAAATTAAAGAATTTAAATTTAAAGAAAATATAAATCAAATTTAATTAAGAACCAAAACATGTTCACAAAATGTCAAGATAAATAAATTAATTAATTAAACTACAAAGTAATGTAAGTGTAAGTAGTCAATGTGCATACAATAATATTCTATGTAACCATACAAATGTTCAGAAACACAAGAATATCTGTAAACTATATAGTGTCAATTCGCGCACTTCAATTAGCACTATCGAGATAACGAAACACTTTTCATTCTGTAAGACATCATCAGATCATATAAAGTCTTGTTCCACATCAGAGATCTGTCTTTGGAATAAACCACTACGTGGGCGCCAATGTTGTAGTCTGGTTTTCCAGCAGTTATAGAAACAAGTCATCGTCGGGTTAAAGGTTCTTTATTCCATAAATACATTATAAGTCAAATACCCTAGAATAACAGAATAAATAACAAAGATTAAAAGGTTAAAAGTCAAGCATTTCAATGTGTCATTATATCAAGTACATGTGTACCAAACTTGCACAATTAAACATAATACATGTTTAATATTAACGTTTTTACCACAACAAATCTGCAGCTAAAACAGATTATATATATACGTATGTGTGTGTTACAAGAGGTAAACTTGTTAACTTCGTTTGGTAATTAATAATCAAGAAAAACATTAAATCGTCAGAATAGACGATTTTCAGCTTGTATAAATATATACCAAATAATGACATTTGATATCAGGTAAGATACGGACAGTTATATAATAGCAAAATAATAAAAACCTTAAATATTATCTCATAAAAGGGAGATAATCTTGATTAACGCTAAGCGTACAAATGAACCGTGATAAATCTATCAAAGTTACACGAATATAAACACAAAATAAAGACAATCACACAAAACTCACCAATTTATGGAACTGAGTAAATGTATAATGAACATCAACAGCTAAACTGTCACTTCTGAGCATACATATCTGTACTCAGAGCAATATATGGTATCCGTCAATACAGATCAAGATAACCTGTAAACAATTACATAATATTAAATACACAGACCTATAAAATATAGGCAAAACATATACAATTCATAATATCATATCAAGGTGTTCAAAATATAAATAAAGAGAAATTACTTCGTCCTAGATCTTGATCTGTTTACAAAACAAACATAATTGACGTCATAATCGTGAATACCATACCAAAATAGAAGATCGAAGTCACTGTAAAAACAACTCACAATAACATACAATACACAATCAGACGGCCAATCACTCAAAGGAAACATTCGTCTCTCAAACGAAATTTCTATCACTCATGGGCGAAAAGGAAACTTACTTTTAAACTGAAGAAAAATAAATAACCAAATCTGGAATCAAACATTGTTTAATCTGGCTGAACAAAGACTAACAAAATAAATGTAACTTACCAAAAGTAATGAATATCCTGATCCAAAGTTTATGTTAATATAAAAGTCTCAATATTTTCCAAAAATCTAAGCCAATATGAATCCAATCAAGATCAATCAATAATGAATATCAGTATACCAATAATAATGAAAGTTTCAAAACACTGATAGATTTGAATCTCCGAGAATAAAACAACAGCCATGAAAATTGAATTTCCCTCTCGGACTAAAAATTACGTGACAAACATACAGGTAAAAATACAGGTAATAACTACGGAATAAAGCAGAATCGTCTGCTATAATAACTACAAATAAAAATAATAGGTACAATGTTTCCAACCAGAGAAAAGGATACAAAGGCTGCAAAATTCCACTCTACCACAGGAAAACTGGCAATCCTTGTCAATTAAGATTGGAGTCGTGTACACCCTGCCCGCAGAGAGAATCGAACCCGCAATCTCAGTGTTGACAGACCACGTGATCAATAGTAGACGAACTACCTTAACCACTCAGCGAATTACTATAGGTTAATTAATTATTAATTCGTTTGGTAAAGGGGAGGAAACTCTTACTGTTACTTTTCTTCAAAATAGTATTCAACCGAGAAAAACAACGTATTTTCGAAATGGAGAGAAAAATAGTTGAAAAAATGGTCAAACTGACACAAATATCGGTTAAACAATTGATCTGTTATTCAGCTATTTATTCCTTCCTCCTTCAGAATTATTCACTTTACATTTTATTTAATCTGCGTGATACAATTGCCAATAGAGCAGGAACATAAAATTCAACTAATACTATCACGCCATTAAGACAACATTTGGCTACAGAAAATGTTACAACAGTAAAAAAATAAAATATGCAACACATTAATACTTGTTCTAAAATCGCAGTGTTTTGTTTGTTTGTTTTAATGCTTGTTGATGTCATTTTTATTTGTTTTTCTAACCTCCTCATCTCGTATTTCGTTTATTGAGGAAGGACGAAGAGGAAGTTCATGGTGAGAACTCATCTTAAACACAGAAACTGATTCATTAGCCAGGCACACTTGGAACTAACCAAGGTTCGAATAAACTTTAATGTAAAATAAATGTTTACATACATGGATACAGTGTACTTATCATTAAAAATACATTTTGCATGTAAAAATAATTTAATAATTTGATTGTACTTATGTATCATTGTATTTATGTATATTGTTTATGCATTTTCTAAATGGATAAATCGGCAAGAACCGAAAAACAGATAATATGGCTTGTCGGTCCCAACACATATTGATGTACATGCATGTGCAGAATGGACAGCCAATATGGGTGGCAGAGTGGTCTGTTATTAGTTATCTAACATTGCTTACCCGGGTGTTGCGAGTTCGAGCCTAACTCCAGATGGAGTGTGTTTTTTCTAAACGAACAAGGATTTCCCGTTTTTCTGCCGTAGGTCGGATTTTTTTACAAGATATTCTGACTTCCTCCTCCAAGAAAACATGAACGCCATAATATAGCTGAAAACTTGCTGAGAGTCAACACTGAGGTTTGCAAGTTTAGGTCTTACGAAGGGCAGAGCGTGGTTGACTTCAACCTTAATTGACAAATACTGCCAGGTTTCCCGTCAAAGGTCTGGGTTTTTACCTAGTACTTTTGGATTCACCCCTCCCCCCGGAAACGGTAGAAGGTTCCATATATAAGTATGGTTGCCGGATGCGGCAATTTCGCGTTTTCATGAAAGAAAACGCAATAATGCGAAAACGATATGACGAGTCCTTTTGAAACGTATCTCTTTTGAAAGTTGTTATAGTTCCGTTAAATGTAATGTCCAAACCCGCAAACGGTAAGTCTATCCTGTTGATTATCTTACGATATGACCTTAAACATGGCTATAGAATTCAAGCCATATACACCGACAAAAATTAACAGTTGTATATTATATTAATCCATTGAATGACAAAGTAATATCATTCAAACATAACCTAATTATGTGGAACTATGACAGCGACCCACTAATGGAAAGAATATATAGAACGAACAATGAAAATAAACACATCAATACATAGATCAAATGTAACACAGCATACTTTGTAAAAATTTACTGATAACTTTGTATAAAAGCACAAACATGGAAATTTAGGCCAGCGCGAAACCAATCTAAGACTAAGAAGAAAAACAGGAATATTGTGGAAAGCATGAAAAGAGATATGCTGGTTTCAAGTTCTTATGATTAAGTGTGTCTACGGCAATGGCGGTACATAAACTGTAGATAACTTTAAGGATTTGTTGTTAACAGATGTTTGTCATCAGTAAAATCTTTGGTCAGCAATTCTGTGAGACTGTCAGTTTTTAGTAAAACGTCGAATGATGACCATGTGTTGATTGTATTGAAATTGAAATGTAAAGAATGTGAGCTTATTCCCTTGTATAACTTTAAGAATTATTTGTATGTCGATTATATTCTTATGTTTAATATACTTATGTGAAAGTAATTGAAGTGTGTGTTTCTGTATTTACGGTAATGATGGGGGTTAAAAAAGAGGACATCATTAGATCAAGAAAGTCCCAGCTCAACCGTAAAACCATCGTTACTGAGGTAACAGAGAAAAAAAAACAACTGAGTTGTTTAATAATTCATTACGCTTTATTAGTTGTCACTCTGTTTAATAGTTTTGTGAGGTAAGACGCCATGAGCCATAAGCAACAGACTACAAAAATAACAACAAAACAGCTGAACAAACATAAACAAAAAACAAAAACCAACAAAACTGCTGAAGAAAGATAAACCAACAAACAAACAACAAAACAGCTAATCAAAATAAACAAACAAACAAACAACACAACAGCTGAACAAAAGATAAACAAACAAATAAAATACAAAACAACTTGACAAAGATAAATAAGCAACAAACACCTGACAAAAGATAACAAACAAACAAAACAGCTTTACCAAGAGAAACAAACAAAAAAACAAAACAGCTGAACAATGATAAACCAACAACAAACATAAACAAACAAACAAACAAATACACGACTAACTTATTTATTAGCTGGTCGAGCTTAGACGCCTTTCGTAGATTAAAAATGTGCAAACTGTCTGAATACCACAGAACGAAAGCAGACGAACCTTTGTAAACAACCTAAGATCTGTTTAGAAACAAAAATGGCTAACTTACGATGTAAAATTCCGGTAGGAAAAATCAAGGACGATTTTTGAGAAGTAAATGACAAAGGCATTGTATGATATATGGACGTATTATCGTGGAATACTTTATTGACTTTCCTAATACAAATGTATAGTATAGAATAATAAAAAATGCAAGCATAAATGAACTTCCCGGAGCTGTGACATTTAGATTGGAAGTGTGATTATTACAGCAGAAATTGACAACGTCTAAGTTCCAGATGTAAGGGGAGTAAGGGATAAAGATATCTAAGGTATAATGCTACTTACTGAAATTTTTCGTGGCGTCCAGTTGTTATTGTTAGAGGAAGCCGAAGTCCGCTAAAAAAACACCGATTTTCAGTAGGACCACTGGCAATTCTCGTCAATAAGTTTTAATCATTTGGACAAAGATAAAATTAATACCAAGCAATATTTAATCAAAATGACTGCGAAACTTGAAACATCTGTGCTTCACTTATAGTCGATTATTTCAATAATAAAATAGGTACTGTGTTTCTACGTATAGTTAGAAATATACTTTGTAAAGTCTAATATTTTGTCAAAATATGTTCTGATGGTATTTAAAATATAAATGAAATCATGTGTTGTTAATTTGCATATTAAATATCCAAATATACATTTTCAAAATGAAAACTGAAAACAATAAATCCAAACTGTAGAATGAACAGATACATCTTAGCAGTTGGAGCAGATGTATCTGAAGCACCGTACTGTTATATCTCTGCGAATGAAGTTGGTGTATAACCAGAATTTATCCTGCAATCGTCCGATTAGAGCAGCTTAAATGCGTTGTCTTATTATTTGTGTGTGTTTCACTGCCACTGGCAATGAAACGAGTTTTAGCCACGCCCACTTGATGAACTACTTTTGTGTATTGCAGTAGTGTACTTGTTTGACCTTTCTAGTCAGATATAAACAAATCGTAATTTTGCAATCGCGCAAATACGTGTTTTTGTTTTAATCCATAAATAAATATATTATTTTCATCTGTGTTGGTTTTTTCTCTACTAAATGGCATTTAATTAAATATTGAGTTCACAAAAATAAATATTTAAGGATTATTTTCAATTGCTGGTTAGATTATTGGATATAAACGACTTTGGGTCGATTTACGCTGAATAAACCGCAAAGCGGTTTATGTTGCAGCGTAAATCTATCCAAAGTCGTTTATATCCAATAATCTAACCAACAATTGAAAACAAACCTTATATTTTAAATTCTATAGTAAAAATGAAGTAACAAGAACAATATTTTACAATTAATCAAATAATATTTGCAATTCACAATTTTAGTGTCGTCACTTGTTGTTTGCGGAGGAATTCATGCATAGTCAACTTCAACAATACATCTTATTATGACGTCACAATCAGTCACGTGCTGAAAAACCAAGTTAGGTTATACGAAATAACCAACTTTTCTCATGTATTGAGTATTTAAACGAAATTAAAATATATAATTTTAATAATAAAAATAATAATATAAACAATCGTCTGCTCTTGTGATGTGCAACAAATTTGTGAAATATTTTCAACATGTCAGATTTCGAGGAAGTAGCAAATTTTCAGATAGAATAATCACCAATGGAACATTGGTCAGATATTTCCATGGATGAAGACTTGGAAAACACATTGTTACAAATTGATGCTTTGGACATTCCTTTATATCCACCCAAACAAACATAATTACAACAGTTGCAGAAATTCATTCTATTCCATCAGAACATACTGGTACAAGTAGTTCCACTGAACAGTCAAATAACCTTGAAACTGCAGTTCAAATGTTACCAGAATTAACTGATAATGCATTTGTCAATAACCATGATAACAATGTTGAAACATCTTCCAATGAAAACCATAATATCCCAAATGAAGTTGCTACGTCAAATCAGTTTGATTCTAACCAAATTGACATGGCTGAAGAAGAAATTCAAAACTACATTCTATTAAATGAAAACAGAAACAAAGCTAAAAAAACCATTTAGTACTGTAAATTTCCTGTCCAGGGGTCATTAATTGCTGTCATTACTTTTTCGTTTACATTATTCTTCTTTACATTATCTGTAGCACACATGATTCCGATGGAAAAAAATACTTAGAACTAAATGAACGACAAACACAAACTTGTACTGGTGAAAATATTAATGATGTACAAGATTTCAGTCCAAAAATGTTCCCTGCGGAGCCTCGCATTTTCACCCCGCTTCTAAGCCTCGTCCTTATATTGTGTTTATGTCAAGTCAATATACTAATATTATATATGTACAGCTATGACACGGCGAACGAAGGCGGTGAATAACCAGAATGTACAGCTATGCCATGGCGAACGAAGCAGGTGTATAACCAGAATGTACAGCTACATTGTATGTCATGGCGAATGAAGCTGGTGTATAACCAATGTATAGCCATCTAGAAATATCTGTTGTACAACCGAATGTACAGCTATGTCATGGCAAATGAAGCTTGAACTGAAAATAAACGGCTCTTTCTCAGTGAATGGAGATAGAATCCATATCTCGTCGAAGGATTTCGGTGTAGACAAAATTTATACCTAATGTATGTTTTACCAGTACAACAATCTATCACATTACAAAGAAAACTAACGCACACTGCACGCAGTACTGTTCTCGCCAAGACCCACTTGAAAAAATACTCAATTACCTCCAGAAATTAATGAAGGAAAGTAATAAAATGTGATTAACACAGTTTCCAAGTAGTTGTAATCAAGCTCTCATTTTTGAAGCCAGGCTCCAACTCGCAACCGACACGTTTACATGCCGGTAATTAGAAGCAGATAACCACCTATCAGACCACTTGAATGTTCTGTCCTGAGTCATCCAAGTCAAATCCGAAGTAGAATGGAAGTTTAATATACAACAATAAAAAATGCACACAGTTTCACAAAATTAACGTATGATTATACACTTTAAATTGTGAAATAAAATGTCATTAGAGACACTTTTGTTAATAGAATTTAATTTGCCAAACACCCGTTTCTTCTAATCAAGACTCATCAGTGGCGCTCAAGCCCACACGATATTTAACATCCCAATGATTAAGATGTTGTAGAGCTTTTATTAGCAAAATTCCAAAACGCTATACCAATTCCAGCTAGGGCAATCTACCTTTAAAAATAGAAAATCCTTAGATTTAAAATAATTTTCAAAATGTTAGGGCAGTAAATTTAGACAATGGCTATCAACTTTATATCAAACTGACAAGGCACGTGTCTGCCGAAATTCAACTGACAACATTAGGCATGAAAATAAATAAGTTTAAAAACCTACAGTGAACTAAACAGCCTTCATGTGGTATAACAAAATTTTGATTATGAGAAAATATATCTGCTCAAGTTATCTACTTCTGTTTTTTTTTGTTTCTGCTGATATCTTGAGGCATGTTGTCAGTTAAAAATAAATAAATAAATAAAAATAACAGTTATTTTTATTTATTTATTTATTTATTTGTAAATTTGTGTTTGTTTGTTTGTTGGGTTTTTTTTTATTTTGTTTATTTCGTGAAATATTAACTCATGAATTAACTGACAGTAAATTATTTTTCAATAATATATCTCGGTTCTGATGATCTACAGTCGGGTAATGCACGCGCTGCCAAACAGATTAAAATAATAATGTCTAAAACAAAGTTTTGAATGCTATTAAAAACGACAGGAAAGTATAAATCGGAAAGAAATTGAGTCTAATAAACAATTAAGTTACATTTTCTCTTGAATGTTAACGTGAACTGGGCAACCTTTACTTTCCAAATCTATAAATTCTAAAGTTGTTGCAGCTTCAGTAAACATCCCCCTGCTAGGTTTACCTATTCTGTAAAAAAATCAGCATAACCAATCAAAACGGGCGAGTGTAGACCCGATGAATTGAATGCATTCTGTTGATGTTTAAAAAATTTTTCACGCGTCAATGAAACACAGAATGCATTTAATTATATTAAATTACAAAAATAATCATGAAAAAGTTAAAATTACATCTAAGTATGATATGCCAAGAGCATCGTCTCGGGCAGGTGCCTACTTCCGACTACAAATGAAAGTCAAATCCTCGGTAGAGTAAGCAAAGAGCTTCGTCTTGGGCTGCTACTGAGGGACATAGGAACTTCATAAATACCCAATCCCTATAACATGTAAAAAAACCTACTCCTCAGTAAGGTAAGCCAAGAGCACCTCTCGGGCACCTTATGAGAAACATGCGTAATAACGGCAATAATAATAATAATGAAAATGTTAAAATGTACACCTAAGTAGAGCATGCCAAGAGCATCGTCTCGGGCAAGTGCCTACTTCCGACTACAAATTAGTCAAATCCTCGGTAGAGTAAGCCAAGAGATTCGGACGGTTCCTTACTTCGGAATACAAATAAAAGTCCTCGGTAGAGTAAGCCAATAGCTTCGTCTCGGGCACCTACTGAGGAATACGCGCAAATAATAATAATAATAATAATAGTAATAATAATAATAATAATAATAATAAAACAAAGTAGGGTATGCCAAGAGCTATGTCTGGCTAGTACCTACTTCTGAACAATAATCCATGTATATAATATTTATAGAAATCTTGTATAGATTTAAAAAAATAGAATTCTTTAATAGATTTCTTAAAAATTCAAAAAAGGTAAGAACATGTTTATCATGCTTATCTTAAAATTTACAAAAATAAAAAAAAAATAAAAATAAAAATTGTACTTAAAGAAACCAATTGTGAAATAACAACAAATATAATACAATTGCACACTGAAATGTATATAACTGAGTTACTTTATTATTTTCAAAATCAAAATAATCATGTAAGGCTTCATTAATGTGTATATACATGTATTTTCTTTTTCGTCTGTCAGATGAGACGTAAACTGGTGCCTCGTGTACAGTATTCCACCAACTGGCACGTTAAAGGTCCCATTGGCAGTATTCGATAAGAGTAGACGCACGCGCCTCTGCCATGGCACGTCCCGTACTTGCTGCTGTCTTGGTATTCTAGCTGGCGGCGGCTTGATACATCTACTAACCACTGTCTTCTTGGTTGCGGCATCTCTGACTACTTACGTGCCTGCCTCGTTTTAAAAATAAAGGTTTTTTCCGACGCAGTCGGTATTTTAATATTCACTTTTACCCTTTAACCTCATGACACGTCACCTCTCGAAAAAGCAAGTCACGTGATTGTAATTCTGTTTCTTGATTAGTCAAAAGCCAATTGGACGGAGGTTCGGAACAAGGTGGTAAATTGGCAATTCACCTTTCAAATTTTGTACTATTATTATTAGATTTTGCCGTCTTGTTTGTTTATAAAATTATTTTATAGTGCAATTTAAGTATTAAAAACGATAGAGATGAGCTATTTGTAAAATTTTATATCAAACAACTTGTACAAAAATGTTAAACATTTTTTTTTGAAGTACAGCGCAAATTAAAACGCATATTAACACGCTGGATTTTTGCGGTCTTTTATGGAGTAAAAAAGACGAAGAGAAGAAATTTTAATTGATTTCTTTATTTAATACAAATTAAAAGTAATTTTGTATACATGTTGATATTAAATCAAATGCATTAGTATTATTGTTCTTAGGCGTTCGTCGTAGTACACACATAGATAGAGAGTTGTCGCTCTAATTGTAAAGTATACTTTGCATATTCAGTAAATTTTAAACTATAAACATGTTATAAACAAATTTCTAATATTCAATTTGTTTACATTATTGTATAACTGCTTTGGTGCTCGCAGAAAAACTTCATTTCTATATCTTAGGCAGTGCGCTTCAATACATAATAGCAATAAACGTTCTGGAATACATGTACACAGTTGTATGTTAATTATCAATTTTTGGTTTGCTGCATGCTTCGTAAGTTTGTTAATATCAAAAACACGTAAATAAAATAATCTGTTGAAATATAAAAACACATATGAGGGGGGGGGGCACACATGTATAAATTAATAATTTCAAACTCGTTTCACCTGGGACTGGTGTTAATTTATAGGTTCATGATTTCTTTCACGTAGTAATAATTGTCCGTCAGTACTTCCCCAAAAAAATTTCCATCAAACAATTCTGGTCTATTGAAACTGGGGATTTGTATGACAATAATGGCAATTCGTAGTTCAATGCATAACTCAATTTACAGATTTCAATTCACATTTAATTAGCATTGAATTGACATTTTGTGCTCATGTTAATACAATTCTAATTAGAATATTTTACTTAATAGAAGTTTCCATTTTAAAAGATAGTCAAAATTAATAGAATAGCAAACTGTAATGAATATTGATGCATGTAAGTAAATATTTGCTTATGAAATTTATTTTTAAAAAATAGGTACTGTTGTGAAATTTTAAAATGTTAACTATCTTGTTTTCGAGTTAATATATACGCAAAATCGCAAGAAAAAATTTACAACTCCGAGATCAACATAGAAAGGTTTGTATTTTTTTAATTTACCTTTATCGTCTTCAAATTTTTTTAATTTACCTATGTCGTCTTCAACTTCTGAATAGCTTTCCCTGTCTGTCGTCATTCACGTGCAGACAAGGGATGGAACTCTGCAGTCTCTTTTTGATAATACCCTATTGTTTAATAACATGTTTAAAAAGTCCATGATTAAATCATTAATGTAGCAACCTTCTTATATTATAGCCTTATTTTGATCGGATACAGTTCTCAGCGCGTAAATTATTTACTTCCCCCACACAGACTAATGAAAGAAAATGTTAATGTTTCTTTTCTCTTTCTTTCGTTTTATATACATTTTTTAAAAGTTTTTTCTTATTGTTGTTTGTTCAGTTTCCGTTCTACTTTACATACATATCTAAGAGTTAAATGCCTCGACTATCTTTTTTAAAGATAGTACTTGTTTTTATTTATTAATTATTTTTCTTCCTTTATAATTAAATTATTTTAAATTAATTTCAATTATTTATATATTTGCCATATTTTTATTATCTCACTTATAGTATTTCTAGCCTCTAAATCCCTCAAAAATACAAATAAATAGGTAAACAAAATAATTTAAATAAAAGCCATTAGGCAATAAGTCCGTGCGAGACCGTTTTACGGTAGTCAAGGACGTTAAAACCCCCATAAGTAAGTGATGTCCGAGCTAATGAATTGGACAAGGTGGACTTACACCACTGTGATTAGCAGGGTGCGGAATACACAATACAATTGTGACAGTGCAGTTTTGCACCTTACTTCTTCTTAATAATTTTGTTTTAAACTAAAGTTAAAATTAAAGGTTAATTATTTTTGTTATTTGTATTCATGAAATTTTATTCTTAATACTTTCCCACCCCCATATTATCTGTCAAGGTTGTAATGTAGTTTTATGAAATAGTACAAGTAATAACACTGATCAATTTGTACGATAAACATAGGCCAGACTTATCTTCAATAACATTATTGTTCATGCAGTTTTATTACATGTAATTTGATTATTAGCTGGAGGCAGTTGTTCTTTAGACCAGAACATGAGGCTGCATACATGTTTGTTATATAATATCTTATATATGTATATGTGTATTTTACCTTGATGAACCTCAATTGATGACACGAGATATTTGGGGTACAAAAGTAAGTCGCTAGGAAGTCGTGGTCACTTGAAACCTGACCACGACCAAATAAAGAACATTAGTTATCAGCGACTTCATTGTCATTTCAGGTGAGTGTTCATTCTATTTCATATTCTGGTAATGGAGTGCATATTGATAGCGTGGCGCTTGCCACATATTTGTACATCCTAAGTATTTTAATTTTCATTAGATTTTTCTATTATGTAGTTATATTTGAAATATTTCATAGTTTTGGATTAGGTACAAATGTAATAATAAATAAGTTATGTTCGGATAAACTCATAATTATATTCAGATATACAATTATAATTTGTAGATAGTTTGCATGAAATTAATGTTGTTAGAAGTAGATTGGCTAAACGTGATTCATTATTTGTATTAAAGTTATCAACACAATGTACTAAATTTGTTATCATGACAATTGCATGGATAATGTATCAGTCATATCATTATATTTTGGCACCAGTAATAATAAGTCTTTGCTATGCTAGTTTTCCCCACTTGTGTTTAGTTTTATATACAATATATATTTAGTTATTTTCAATTATTAATAATGTAAGTTGTTTTGGGTAAATAAAGAGAACATTATTATATCTCACGTTCTCAGAAAATATATTATAAATTGTATTACTGTATTAACACTTGAAACTTCACCACGACCAAATAAAGTACATTAGTTATCAGCGACTTCATTGTCATTTCAGCAATATCAACATATTTAGTAAACAGGAACATACCCAAAACCAAGCTTACACAATATTCAATGCACGTTGACACAAGTAAACAATATCTTGCTGTAGTGTTATTTATTAATGAGTTGTATGTCGTTTTTTGTTTTTTTTTAAATATTTTTTATAACATGACCTAGCATGGGAATTGGTTTGATGATCAAAAAAAATCTGTAATGACTTAAAATGGTTCGTCCACTGTTGTTATAAATACATAAATCGATTTGTTTTTTTTCCTGTAACAGACATTAAATGTTCATACATGACTTTTACTCGAAAGTTCCTTTATATTTGAGAAGAAACGTCAATGGTGTAAGTCGTGTTCGAACCATATTCATCTGTATGTGAAAAATAAGGCCTTCAGACCAATTTGATTCATTTATTGTCAGGTTTGATTATTACATCAAAGATTCAAAATATATTTTCAAATGGTTTTCCGTGTTTCTGGTCACCATGTTTTAAAAATACTAACTGATGCACACAGCTGCACCCCTCCGCTCTACGCACATACTAGCACCAACATTCTCACCCGACGAGTGGACCATCCAACACGTGTATATTTGTATTTGTTCTAACTGTTTATTAAAAGCCTCGGCGAACGAGTTGTTAAGATAGTTAGTCGTTTATTATTACTCACGTTCCTGTCAACACTGGGGTTGTTGGTTTGAGTCTTACTGCGGGTTGAATGTGCTCGACTTCATTCTTAATTGTCAAGGATTTCCAGTTCGTTTTCCTAAGGTCATGAGTTTTTACCGGGTACTCCGCCTTCCTCCCCCAATAAAACTGGACGCCGTGATATTGCTGGACTGCTTAAAGTTGCGTTTAACAATATTCAAACAAACTGTCTATTCAATCAGAAACTATCCTATTATTTCAAATACACTATTGTCCGCGGAGAGGATTTTCGCTTCCTTCACAATACGCCATCTTGGGGACACGCTGTGCTGCTTTGTGGATCGAGACACGTGAACCTTCCCTCACAATA
This sequence comes from Limnoperna fortunei, assembly GCA_944474755.1. Taxonomy (NCBI): domain Eukaryota; kingdom Metazoa; phylum Mollusca; class Bivalvia; order Mytilida; family Modiolidae; genus Limnoperna; species Limnoperna fortunei. The sequence continues at coordinate 43,154,878 of OX104115.1, forward strand.
CGCCATCTGGGGAACACGCTGTACAGCTTTGTGGATCGATACCCAGAAACCTCCCCTCACAATCCACCATCTGATGCACATGCTGTACAGCTATGTAGATCGAGACTCGGAAACCGTCCCACACAATCCGAGATATGTGGACGCTGTACAGCTATGTGGATCGACACCCGGGAACCTTCCCTTACAATCATCCATCTGGGGAACACGCTGTACAGCTTTGTATATCGAGACAAGGGAACCTTTCCTCACAATCCACCATGTGGGGGGCACTCTGTACAATTATGCGGATCGAGACCCGGTAACCTTCCCTCACAAGTCACAAGCCGCCATCTTGGGACACGGCCCCGTGCGGGATCCGGGTGGCTAAAAGAATAGACCGCAGTCGCGCTAGCTTGTCGTAAAAGGCGACTAAATAGCGCCCAGTACCCTGACCGGCGTGTCAGGTCGGTTTGCCTAAAGACCGACTGGGATGTGTGCCCCAAGTGGTTGAATGGGGTACCCCTGGCAAGCTGGGGTTGTCAGGCCATAATACGGAAAACCTGACCGCAAACCATATTAGTGCACCGTGTTGGGAAAAATGCCATGTTCCTCGCACGTTAAAGAACGCTGCTGTAGTATTCGCTATGAGTAGGGATTTCGATCCCGCTACAGGAGGCTAAATTGCCCGACCCTATCCATCCTCCCATTTGCCAGTGGCAATCTAAAATCCGTTACCCCTATTTTTCCTTGTGTCCCATCCCATTTTCATTCATCATCATTTCATGTTCATTTTATCATCCATTTCATGTTCATCGCCTGAATATAGCTGAAATATTGCTGCTCGGGCGTTAAACACCATTAATCAATCAATCAATCTTGGGACACGTTGTTCAGCTTTGTAGATCGAGACACAAGAACCTTCCCACACAATCTGCCATCTGGTGGACAAGTTGTACAGCTTTGTAAATCGAGACACGAGAATATTTCATCACAAACCTCCATCAAAGGACACGCTGTGTAGCTATGTGGATCGAGACCCTTGAATCTTCCCACACAATCCTCCATCTAGTAGACTTTCGGTACAGCTACGTAGATTAAAACCCAGAAACCTTCTCACACAATCCGTCATCTGGTGGACATGCTCTACAGTTTTGTGGAATGAGACCCAGGAACCTTCCCAAACAATCCACCATCTTGTGGATGTGCTGTACAGCTTAGTGGATCGAGACCTGGGAACCTTCACACACAATCCGCCATCCAGTGAACATGCTGTATATCTATGTGGGTCCAGACCCAGGAACCTTCCCAGTACCCATGGTTTTTTAAAGTATAAAATAACTTAGTAGCCGTAGACTAAAATGTGTATGATGCATTTCATACATTTTCACCTGTTATTACAGCGTCTAATTTTGTATTCGGCGGGCCTAAAATTGTCTAAGTTTGTGGTTTACTGTGAAGAATGGAGTAGATCACACTATGCCACTGGATTAAGATTTATTTATTTGTGTTCTTTTGTAGCACAAAATCAACATAATAAGTACAGACTCATCTTCTGTCTATAAAAACGGGCGTGGTCGAGCAACATTGTTTTGGGTATTTTCTAATTTTTATTTTTTGGGGATTTTGTTTGTTTGTTTTTTTTTCCTAGAATGGCGACCAACAACTATAAAAGACAAAATAATGTATGCACGAAATAGTTAAGAAAGTGATCGTTTAGTAATCTTGTTCTAGGGAGATTAGTTTTACTATCGGTGTTCATCCGGGTACCTAGGGTAAGTAGACTAATGGATCATCGGTACATTAACGCGGGTACCTAGAATATCTCCATTATTAAAACTGATTATAATCTTTTCAGTAATTGTATTATTATATTTTTATATCTGTGATCACAAATAAGTAAATATCGATTGCCAAATGTGCTTTTTTACAATAAGCTTACCTTACAACTACCGTTTGCTCCGGTTTTTGATAACCTCGTTTGGAAAGAAAAAATTGTCATTCTTGTCAATTTAAACACGAGTCGAACACGCCTTGCCAAAAGTCGTTTTCTGTCACCACTCTTGTATGTTTCTGTTGCGAAAATTTATGAATAACATCGTTTGGATGAAAGGATAAGAGCAAAATTTGTCGTCTAGAAAAATCTGCTAAAAAAATATTTGTCTAATGCAAAAGAAAAAGCTGCAAAAAGATCAAAATCGGGTAAAATTATACTTTAACAGTAGTTTTGTGTATTGGCTATAACCCCAAAATAATATATATTTATATTTAGTATTATTTAGAGTAGTTTGATGGGAAATAAACCAATAAAGTTTAGCGCAAATTTTTACTTTACGTTAAGGAAACATCATTGTTAATGCTGGAGTCGACCACACCTTTATCCTGATCTAGGACTTGAACTTGAAACCTCAGTGGTGACAACCTAATTACTTGACCACGGATGTCTCTAAATGCAGAGTAGAATGCTGTTTTTTTCGTTCAATTTTGATAGTTTGTTAATTTCGACGTAATATGACGAAGAAGTAGCAAATTGGATGGCCGCCATGTCATCGGACAAATCATAGCTAAATGCCAAGTTCGACCTATATCTCGAATTCAGTTTCCATCTATTACCTGTATAGACCAATCTTATTATCATTCGGTATTCCGAAGGTTCGTTATTCCGAAGAAAAGGTGCTTTATTTAGAGTTCTTTATTTTGAATCCACAAATCTGAAGGTTTATGGGTAATAACGCCCAAATTACTATGAAATGTCATTACTCTCAAGGCCCATCGTTTCAAATGTACATAACACCGAGTATTCATTGTTTTGAATTTTCATAGTTGAGAATCAATGGGTAAAATTAATATGTAAATAGGTGTGACCTATCAGGCGAGTGATATCCCTGCAATATTGATTCTAGGGAAGTTTTCTATTCATGCATATGTCATACATGTAAGTATATGTGTACCTCGTTGCTCTGCCCCAGTCCAACATAAATTATAACATAACACTATCAAATTGTTATTGCTATGTTGTTGGAATAAAGATATGTGCATTTATAGTACAATATGTGTTTACCTTACTTTGATGTACCTTTGTTGAATAATTCATCTGCAAGTTTTATGTTATGTGCACCCCCTCCACCCCTTTTTCGACCACGAGATAAAATAATATCAAATTATTAACTTGAAAAGTTATGTGTACATCCAATGTCTACCTAAAAAAGGATAAAACCAGCTCAGATAATGTATTAAAATATTTTAATACAAGGGTAAATTAATATGCCCCGCCCACCCCGGACTTATGATCGGGTGGGGCATAAAAATCCATAATTTCCTCCAAAACATCTTTTGCATAATAAAACACCAACCATCCCAGGTGGCCTCAATGGCCGGGTGGTTTAGGTAGTTCGTCTTCTATTGATCACGTTGTCTGCCAGTCATGATATTGCGGGATCAAGTTTCACTATTGGCAGGGTGCTGTCGACTCCAATCTTGAGATATGATAAATTGCTGAAAGTAGCAGACCATTCAAACAAACAAACATAAATTTTCTGGTCCAAAGATAAGTCAGAGACAGGGGTTTCATGCCATGTCAATACAAGTGTGATATTGTTGTTCAAATACATAAAACTATAAGATAACATTTTTTTAGTTATACATAACCAGCTGATAAAAAAATATGTGCCTACTAAATAAATCATTTACATTTTTTTCAAATATTTCCAAATTTACAGTGATACTTCAATGATATCTACATAGTAGACTCGTGCGTCTAGATCATGAATCACAAAAATCAAGCTTTAAAATATAATCCTCACTTTAAAACAAAAGCAGCAGGAAATAAATTTCTTTGTGAAAAATAAGTTTTTCATCCATTGACTTACAATCCAAAGAAAGACACAAATTTTGAAATATAAAAATCACACTTTGCATTTGTGAGGCACTTTGAACAGCAAAATTAAAACAATTTAAATTGAGTCCTCAAAATTAGCACTGGACTAATGGACCACAACTGATAAATATCAAAATAATCTGGTAACTTTCTGAAAGTTTTAGGAAAAATTGTGTTGCAAATTTGCTCGTACATTAAAGTTTTTAAAGCATAACATAGCAACAACAGCTGATTAATTATCTGTTAAATTTTCTCTGTAAAAAGCACTTGGTTTAGAACAGTTAAAATATAAAAAAACCTCAAAATAAAGCTTGGTCACTGGCTGCTAATTAATTTAATGGATTTGTTTATTTCAATGCTCACTTATTCAGTTGCCTTGATTACAGTAGAGTCATGTATTTTTCAGACATTTTTGGCAAAATTTTAGAATGGTATTGTTTGATTTGATAGCAATTTTATGAAGTTGTTAAACAATTTACTACTTTATAATAATTTTGTTTGAAAAATGTGCATCACACAATTTATATTCTTTTTGAATAACGGTGGTGACCCTTACAATGGTCAGTTTGACACATTGTTCATCATTTGTCTCATCTTTGCTGTTGCCGTCAAACTGTGGCCAATTGTCCTGTCCAACAATTCAGTTTCAGTATTTGTATTCCAAACTGTATATATGCGTAGGTTCTGTAAGCAAGTTACTATAAATGATAATTCTGCGTCTTGCTTCTGAAAAATATACAGTTAAGATTCAACAATAAAATCATAACATTATTAATAAAATGTACAAGCTGAACAAGAGCTTTTTTCTTAAAAGAATACAATTTTTCATTTTATTTATATTAAATTACAATTAGAACATAATAATGTGCGAAAATTATCAAGGTACAGTACAATAGTAGCAGCACCTGTAAACAGGGACAGGAAGTACTTAAAGCAAATATATTACTTGTCTGCAAGATACAAGGTGAATGGCAGGAACTGCTTGCTAACTATATTAGACTGGTTAGACTTAAAATTCACTTTTTTTCAATATAACATAATAAAATCTTTCACTTGCTAACTTTGCATCCCAGAAAGGGGGAGCAGGTGAAAGATTTAATTTTAATTACTTTTTTAATGTGGCTGTTTGAATTCAATTAAATGCTAAGATTGGGATAGAGACGCGCAAAGCGTTATTTTTCTACTTGTGTGTTTTCCCATTACCCAGAGGCGAGGAGCGAGAGCGACTGGAAATTGCAACGTCACATGCGCAGTCTGTTTAAATTCAGCTGGAAACATGTACTAATTGTGCAGTCATAATTTAAGAAATTAACACTTGCCAATTAACTAGATTGGGTTTGCTATTTACGAACCAGGATCAGCAGACGAACTTACACGGCAGGCGATCACAAGTTATGGCATAAAATATACCAGTTCACGTCAGGTATCGTCGGTCAGAAGCAGACGTAAAATAATTCACGGCAATTATCGTTGCACGTTTTTTGCATAACGTCAAAAATAGTTTGGTTTTATAACTGTAACATTAAAAAAAAACATATTTCGTCTGTATTTTCTTGTCGTGTCGAGTTTTGCATTTATTTTACGTAATTGCGATAACTTACGAGAAGTCGAGTTTAAATGGATGCAAGAATATATCCTCCAAACAAAAATAAAACATTATAAAAGGAAAAACATTTGAAGTTGTGTTCAGTTATTTTCTGTAACAAAATTTAAATTCTCGATACATGTACCTAGAAACCGTTTTGTTGAACACTTATCTCCTACAACGGTGATTTTTGCGATTTTGTTTAGAAATTGGAAATTTATTGAAAACTTCCGGTTGCGAGAGTTTTTTAAACCTCTATAGTCTCATAGGATACCTCTACCATTAAGCGAGCTATCGCTCGCTATTATTGTAATGAAACGTAAGTCAGACAAGAAGTAAAGGACAATAAGGGTATCATAAGGATATGTACCGAGCACGTGGAGGACGGGGGGTGTGAGTGCGGACAGTAACTGTAGAATGTTAGCACTATGAATATTCAGTGCGGCTTGTTTTTCAAGCACAAGCGGTGTACCAAGCAGATATAAGTAAGAGTATATTTTACCCTCGCCATGGTTTGGCTGAATAATTGCTCACCTAGGTAAGGTGCATTTCCACTATAAAAGTCAACGTTTCCAAGTTTGTGTACCACAAGGCTGAATTTCGTAGGCTTGAATTCGTCCTCGCCCTGATGTTTCTGATTAAATGCTATCATAGCTTAAATGAGCTGACACTGTAAAATCCTACTTCACATAGATGTAGAACAATGCAGAGTCATATATGCGTGAAGTTGTCTCCGCCTCGCTTTTCGTTATTATTTTTATTTCTTTACTTTTTTTTTATTTCGTGTGCTGTCTTTTTGTGAAATATAGTAACAAAGGTTCAAACCTAAACTATTCCGACCCTACATGTGTATGTACTGTGACTTCCTATATATATATGTCTCCTACTTTATATCATGGGGAGATTGTGACAATAAATTTATCCGCGTCATGAAATGATACAGTTGAAAAACTTACTTGACAGTCAAACATTACACAACAGGCTACTCCATGCAAACTGGATCTTCCCAATTCATTACTCATTGTTTTTTTTAATTTGAATCGGTTTTAACACACAGTCTCTGAGAAAACCATGCAAAGCTGTCCACAAGGGGGGTCAAACAATTTTGATCAATTTTTGTGTTATGAATTGGCACTACAAAAGATGTTTTTTGACAAAATATTTCCTCTGGTATCCAACCCGTTTTTTTGCAATGGCCTGTTAAGTACCGGGAACCAGTTTTCCTGCTTTTTACATTTTTTTCATGAAAATATCACATTTTCGACAGCTAAAATTTTTAACTGAGACAACTAATTACAAAGAAAACATATTATGTCTTGAATAAGGTACATTGTGTTTTATCTTTCAATGAAAAAAACACAATTATGTTTTCGGACAAAATGAGGAAATAAGGGGAGATAATCCTCTAAAACCCATATCTAGAAAAAGCCAAAATATGCACACATTCAAAATCACTGTAGGATGCGCTTCAGTGAATATTTCCTTATTACACTGGTTCTCTCTTATAGTACCCTAATAGTGTTATTAATTGATGGCATGAAATTGCTGGGCAAATGATGTCAGGTATATGTGAGCATACAACAAAGTTGCCACTGTTTTCATTTTTTTTCTCAATAAAATATTGATCTTAGTGCCAAGCTATAATTTATTTTACAAAAACATTTCATTATTTTGCACCATTCTTTTATAGTCAGAGTTAATTATACTGCAGACTAAGTCATTTTAATCTATAAAAAACAAACCTTCGCACAATTCGTCCAATATTCTGTTGGATATTACATATACTATTACTTCAATATTTAATGGTTCTTTCATATAAATTGCAGCTTATTAAAATGCTAATTTTTTCCCACTATACTGTTGGTTTATCAGACATATACACAAATAAAAATATTGTGAAGTTTATAGTTACATAAAGTCATAACAATTCATAAATATTCTCTTTTTTTTTACTTTTATAAAGGGAGATAATTTGCCTGTGTTTTTTCATTATTTAGGTTGCTGAGCTCTAAAAATTATTTTTTTATCGAAATACATCATAAGTTAACTGTTGTAGGCCATAACTAGGTAAACATTTTATCAATAACAATTTTCTCTATCTGCTATGGTTGTTAAGTTATAGGCCAATATTGTAAAAACCCCATTTTAAACAAATGTACACTGCCAGGTTTCAGAAATATGTTTTAAAGATATGCAAATACCAACAATCTAAGCCCATGTTACATTTTAAGCAAATCTGCCTAGTATTTTATTTTCCAATACACTACAAAAACAAAAACATGATTGGAAGTACCTAGATGATGATTCCTACCATATTGGAATTTAATTCATTAAACAGTTTCTGAAAAATAAGCTTTAACACTGATTTAAATGCAAAAATTGGGAAAAATCAACATACAAACTCCAACATTAGTTTTAAGATCATTTTTTAAAATTGCACACAGGTCAATATTATCTTTCTGAACAAGTTTATCCTTCCAAGATTTTAGATAAATGTAGCATTTTTGTAATTTTAGGGATATTTGCAAAAGCTATGTTTTGGCTACAATGTTCTATTTTTACCGATGGCAGCTATTTGTTTGGCCGGTGTCGTATAATTATAGGTTCCTTCAATTTACGCATCCGACCAAATTAACATTTTGGGTCCGGGGTCTCTATAATTTATTTTCCGCCAGTATAAGAATGGGTCGGCCCAATTTACGTATCCGGGTCGTTTTTCCTTCTTTATTTTTATTTTTCAAATATGAATATTCAAGTACGTTCTACACAATAACTTAAATTTGAATATATGCTTTATATGGGTTCAAATAGTGATTATTAAATACAGTAATTGGTGTTTATACTCGGAAATACTAGATAAATATAGGCGATTTATTATTTTATTATTATTATTATATTATTACAATTTTAAATGATTATGTGACATCTGGGTTATACAGGTTAACAGGAACAATTAATACTTCCCTTATGTAAATGTATATTTGTTTGGCGACAGTTGTAAATGCAACTAGTTTACATGTTAAATAAATGTGCGAACACACTACTGACTTTCAAAATAAATTATATTATTTTATTTTATGTTCCACCATTTATTGCCAATTCTGACTAGCTACCACTCTAAAATTTTTATGTTCCCCAAGTGGTGTTTCAAAATGAAAAAAAATATCGCAAGTGACAATAAAGTTCAATGTCTTGGGGGACTTCATATCTTGTTTGCACTTCAGAAAGAAGTCCAAGAAGACCAGAGGATCCATTACACCATTTACAATATGGACGCTGTCAGTGGCATAAACTCTAAGTATCACCATAATTTGTACGGAAATGGGAAAGGAACCTGATCGCATCGTTGATCTTTGTAAATATGCCTGGAACCTTATATGCACAAGTCTTAAATCGATGGCCTTTATAGTCTTTACCTCAGATCAATGTCTGTACTATCTAATCTAAATTGCAACAAACTATGATTCTTGGCATGGATTTTCTAGAAAAACACAAAGTAGACATTCATCTATCAAGCAATTGCATATTTATCCCAGATTCTGAGAATGAAGCAGTGGTTCACTCTTTAGAAATGAATTGTGGTTTAGCACGCTCACTCTCAAGAATTAAAATTAAACCGATGCACCAAGCAGATATACCGGTGCACGTGTCTAACATCAAAGCCAACTATGTCTTCTAGAACCACTTCACACTTTACCACAAAAATCACAAAAATCACTGGCAGGAGCAAAATGCATTTGTAATCTCGACAAAAACAACTACACCCAAATGAGAATAATGAATCCAACAAAGAAAACAATCATTCTACCTGCCAATTCTGTCATTGCTTCTGTCTCTGCTATTCAGTCTGACTCTATAACATCTTTATCAGAACAAGGCAAATCTTTAAGAGACAGGAAACTTTCTTTAGAATCACAGAATGAAATCGAGTTCGATTTGTCAGACTCTGACTTAACAGAGGAGGAAAAGAAACTTTTAACTCTCTTTCTAAATAGGAATAGATCAGTCTTTGCAAAAGATCTAAGTGAATTGGGTCAAACACATCTTTACCAACATACAATTGAAACTGGGGATGCACCACCTGTACGAAAACGGTTTAATAGACAAACACCTCCAGTCTTTCATGAAATGAATAGGCAACTAGATCAAATGCTTAAACACGGTTTTATAGAAGAGTCCATAAGTGAATGGCAATCACCAGTAGTAATATGCAAGAAAAAGTCGAGTGAAATGAGATTTTGTGTTGACTACCGTGCACTGAATAAAGTCACAAAACCTAAATTCTTTCCTTTACCTCGGCTTGAGGATGTTTTTGATGCTCTTGGTAGGTCGGAGGCACAAATATTTTCTTCACTCGATCTTTTATCTGGATACTGGCAATGTAATTTAGACCCTTCTACGGCACATAAGGCTGCATTTGTTACACCGAGTGGAGTATATCAGTGGAAAAGACTTCGTTTTGGCCTAGCTGCTGCACCATCTTCTTTTCAACATCTTTTGACACAAGTTCTTAAACATTTAAACTATCAAGTTGCATTAGTATATGTCGATGATATTCTTGTCTTTAGCAAAACTTTTGAAGACCACTTAAAACATCTTCAACTCGTATTCGACAGACTGCAAACAGCAGGTCATACTCTGAAACCTAGTAAGTGCCAATTTGCTTAAAAAAAGTTATCTACCTTGGCCACAAAATTTCTAAAAAGGGTGTAGAAGTTGACAATTCAAAAATCGATACGATGAACTCATTTCCTGTACCTACAAATCAAAAACAACTTCGTTCTTTTCTTGGTCTTTGTGGATACTATCGGAAGTTTGTAAAAGGCTATAGTCATATATGTGCTCCTCTTAACCATCTCTTGAAAAATGTAACCTTTGAATGGACAGACACATGTCAAAAATCTTTCGATCATTTGAAAAAGGCTTTAACATCTGCTCCTATTTTTGCTTATCCGAACATGGAAAAGGAATTCATTCTTACAACTGATGCCAGCGGCACTGCAATAGGATATATATTAGGTCAGCATGAATCAAATGGTCAAGAAGTAGTCATTGCCTACGGAGGTAGATCTTTGTCTGAGGCAGAACGTAAATGGTCTGATTGCGAACATGAATGTCTAGCTATACTTGAAGGCATTAAAACTTATCATGTGTACTTAGCACACAAACATTTCAAAGTTTACACAGATCACAAGCTCTTAAGTTTCTTAACAACATAAAGCAATCTTCAGGTCGCTTGGGCAGATGGGCAGTTCTTTTACAAGGTTATGACTTCGAAATTCTCTATCGTGAAGGCAAGTCTAATGTTGTCGCATATTTTTTTCTAGACGTGACTACCCAGTCACCAAAGACTCTGACATACCTGAACCTGAAGATGATGTCCCTTCAGTGAATGTAAATGCAGTCAACCACTCTAACAAAAGTAAATATCTTGAGGTTACATTTCACTACTCTGAACATCAAACTAAACCTTTAGCAACAATTTCTGAAATTACAACCTCAGATCTCATACCAATATACATAGGCAAACTTCAGAGTGAATGTCCAGATTTCTGCCATCTTTACCAATACATTGAGTCTGAAACACTACCAGAAGACAAGAAAGTGGCAAACAAAACAGTTGTTGAAGCGAATCAGTACATCATGCATGATGGTGTCCTTTACCATCTTTTTCAACCAAGACAAAAAGGTGTTAACACTGACGACAGGTTCATAAAACAACTAGCATTACCGAGAAAACTGAGAAATGATTTGTTAAAAGCATATCAGGATCAGGGTCATTTTGGTTTTGATAGGACATACAGGGCAATACAACAAAAGTATTATTTCCCTCGCATGTATCAGGCTACATACAGCAGATTACATTCGTGGGTGTGATCCATGTCAAAGAGCAAAATATCCAACAAATGCTAAAAGAGTTCCATTGACACCAATGCCAGTCACAGACACTTTTTCCAGATGGCACATGGGTGTGATAGGTCCATTTAAAAAAGTAACAAAGGAAGGTTACAGACATATACTTATTATTGTGGATTCATTTTCAAATGGACAGAAGCATTTCCCGTCAAATCTGAAAGTGCAACAGAAATAGCATCTGTTTTACATAAAGAAATTTTTTCACGCTATGGAAGTCCAACGAGTATTGTTACTGATCGCGGACAAGGGTTTATGAGCAAACTCATAGCCGCAGTAAATCAAATATACCATGTAAAACACCAGTTCACAAGTTCCTACCACCCACAAACTAATTCAGTGGCAGAACGAACAAACAAAACTATTATTCAATGCATTAGAACATTGATAAATGAAAACCAATTAAACTGGCCAACACTTCTTCCAGGCATACTAATGGCTTTTCGTAAAACTCCATCTGCAACTTCCGATTACTCTCCATTCTACTTACTTTTTGGCAAGGAAATGAATCTTCCTTTTGATTCTAATCTGGTTCCACGTGGAGACTTAAATCAAAATTTGAAAAATCATGTACAAACTTTTCTTGACAATCTCAAAATAGCAAAAGCCATTGCAACAGAAAACATCAAACATGCTCAGATCAAACAAAAAGAACACTATGACAAAAACACAGCTTTGCCAACCTTTGAAGTCAATGATCAGGTGCTACTTTTTACACCAAAAGTTCCAGTTGGTTTATCTTCTAAACTGTACAGAAAGCAGGATGGACCTTTTTACATTGCTGCAAAGGGACCAAACCATACGTATAAACTTAGACGGTACGATAACAATAAGGAACTTAAAAGCATGATAAATGCAAATAGGATCAAACTTTATTATCCACCAGACCATCGTCCACACCTTGATCCACCACCTCCAGAAGTGCCTAGGGAAGACCCTAGAGTGCATTTGACACCGAATTTTGTTCAATCAACACCGGAGGGAGAACAAACACAAAATCAAAATACACATGAAACGTCTCAGTTCAATCCACCTGTTATACAAGATGACAAGTTGTACAATATTGAAAAATTGTTAAAGTATAGATTGTACAAGGGTCAAAAACAGTTCTTTGTGAAATGGGAGAATCACAAGGTCAGAACTTGGGAACCAGAGGCTAATTTGCCTACCGTTTTGGTGCGTGAACTTTTATCTAATAAAACATTGAAAGGCACAAAACGTAAACGTCAAGTAAGACAATCGAGTTTTGAAAAATAGGCTGTTCCGATTACGGATAAGGATTTTTTTTTTTAATAAAATCTAGAGCTCAGAAGTTTTGCAGAAATTTGTTCAAAAGTCGACAATCTTTTGAAATTCTATAATGTTTGTCTTTCATGGTTTCTGATATTGAAGGGAAACATTGGCATTTCTTAGACTCCAAACTTTTTGTATTTTTTTTCTTTGTTTCTGGTGTGTAATGTCTGTCAAAATTATGGGACTTTCGTCTCATGTCTATAGTGCTATAAGGGATTAGCTACCCCTACCAAGACAACGTTACCACAATCTATCAACTTCTCTTCTTTGTTTTCTTAGGACCTTTAAGTTATGCCACAGTTTTCTGGATATTGATGTTATGTATCATCCAAACAGTAGAGACAACAGAAATGATGCAGCGCATCAATTATGGAGTAATATTTCAAAAACAGGCAGATATGTTCATTGGACAAGAAGATTGGTGCCATATATTCGAAATAACATTGCCTAAGAAAACTGATCCCAAACCATTTTCTATATGTGAACTTCCACATGGAAATTGTTATATTTTAAATCAAATGTTGTCCCAATTATCTGCTATGCGCACAGAAGTCTCATCAAATATTAATGACACATTAGATATTGTGCATAAGCTTATTCCTGAAATGGATAAAAATGTTTCAGAAAATGATCAAAGTAGGACAAAACGCGGACTTTTTGACTTTATAGGTTCAATTTCAAAGTCACTTTTTGGAACCGCGACGGTGGATGACATACACAAATTAGAAAGACATGTTAATGTTTTAGTAAAACAAAATAACAATATGGCTCAGGCAATAGTACATCATGATAGTTTACTCTCATCTTTTATGAAGAAATCTGAGGAAAATTTTGAAAATGTTATGTTAAGTGTGAAAAACAATCATGACCTTATTGAAAGTGTAATTGCTTCTACTAGCAGGTTTATTTCTCACTTTGAGGACGTTAATCTCAAATTATCTTCAGTTTTGATCCAACAGTTTAACACTACTTCCGTTATAAACAAATATTTAGAAGAGTTGAAAATAGCAACTCACGAACTTGCGAAAGGAAGGTTATCCCCTTTCTTATCGCACCGAATATTTTGCAAAGGACAATTCACCATATTCAACTCATATTAAATGAAAGATTCAAAGGTTTTTACTTAACCAACTCTAACCCATCATTTTACTACTCATCTGCAAACATAATATTCACTAGAAATCATGGTAAATTATATTTAAGCATCAAGTTCCCTATATCAACATTCTCGTCACCACTTGTACTATACAAAGTTACGTCATTTATAGTACCAATCAATTCCAGTAGTAATCATGGAACAAGGATACTAGATCTCCCTGACTATTTTGCAATAACACATGATAATCAACAATTCGCACACGTAACTAGAGAACAAGTCGATACATGTATCGGAAAAAGTACATTACAATGTTCGTTTAGATTACCTTTAAAACCTTCGGCTATCCTTACTTGTATTTCTGCCTTGTTTTTCAATAACAAAGGATCTATTCATTCTCTATGTGATGTTCGTTTTGTGTTGGATGTCTTAAAACCGTCTGTTTATGAATTGTCTTCTAACTCCTTACTGGTATACAAAACAAAAACTTTAGCTATTGACTGTCAGACAGGTCACAAAGTCATCCCAGGATGCACGTTTTGTATTGTTAAAATTCCTTGTTCTATTTCTACTGATTCTCTTTTTATGCCAGCAAGAATGGAAAACTGTAATAATCAATCAGACAATATTACTGTATTACATGCAGTTAATTTAGCTTTAATACAACACTTCTTTTCACCGGAAACATACAACTCTATAATGGGAGACACGGCTTTTAAGGAACCACTCACAATATCTATACCCAATTTTAAAATTTACAATCACACATATACAAACACATTAGCACAGGACCAACAGTTGCACCTTAGTTTGAAAAGAATGGCAGAGGCAGCTGCTAAAGATGAAACTATATTTAAATCTTTATCAGAACCATTACTAGAGGGCGAAATTTCAATATCAAACACATGGCCAGATTTAAATGGCATACTTTCAATTGTTTCCTTAGGACTTTCTATTGTTTTGAGTTTGTCATGTATGTATCTTTTTAACAAGGTTCCAGTATTAACCACAGCTTTATTACTCTTACAGAAAACACCTTCATCGTACAGCCTTACTTTATCACCATCAATTCCTTCATTTATTTATGTCAACAAACCAGAAAGCACAACACCAAACACTGTTGATTACATATTCAATTCTTCATACCTTTTGTAGTATTATCGATGATAACCACAGTATCAATTGTAGCACTATTATATTACTGTTACAAACGCATTAATACACATCACACTTTAATGTTCGTTGAAATCACAAATGGTATATCGTGCATTATGGTTCCACTTTTAAGACTTCCGCTTTGTCCATCTGACTGGGAAATAACACCACCACAAACCATTACAGACATGAGCGTCTCTGGACATTTTTGCGCACACTTGCATGTATTTTGGCCAGATTTCACAGTAATAAACAATCACACTAAACATAAAATACCTGTCCCTGATATGATTAAAATTAACCCCTTAACAGCAAGAAAATTCCGACAAATGTTTAAACAACCATTTACATGTTATATCATTTTGGCACATCACAATTATTTCCAAAGTATAAAATAAGAACGCTTTGTTTTATGAAATGGGCTTTTATATTGTCGAATGTCTATGTGATGACTTTTTGCATTTTGTCTGTTATTGTTTTCTCATCTGTTGCAATATGTGTAATGAAATTTTATTCTTTGGGGACAAAGAATCTTTAAAACATGGGAGAATATGTGACAGTGCAGTTTTGCACCTTACTTCTTCTTAATAATTTTGTTTTAAACTAAAGTTAAAATTAAAGGTTAATTATTTTTGTTATTTGTATTCATGAAATTTTATTCTTAATACTTTCCCACCCCCATATTATCTGTCAAGGTTGTAATGTAGTTTTATGAAATAGTACAAGTAATAACACTGATCAATTTGTACGATAAACATAGGCCAGACTTATCTTCAATAACATTATTGTTCATGCAGTTTTATTACATGTAATTTGATTATTAGCTGGAGGCAGTTGTTCTTTTGACCAGAACATGAGGCTGCATACATGTTTTTTATATAATATCTTATATATGTATATGTGTATTTTACCGTGATGAACCTCACCTGATGACAAGAAATTTTGGGTACAAAAGTAAGTCGCTAGGAAGTCGTGGTCACTTGAAACCTGACCACGACCAAATAAAGAACATTAGTTATCAGCGACTTCATTGTCATTTCAGGTGAGTGTTCATTCTATTTCATATTCTGGTAATGGAGTGCATATTGATAGCGTGGCGCTTGCCACATATTTGTACATCCTAAGTATTTTAATTTTCATTAGATTTTTCTATTATGTAGTTATATTTGAAATATTTCATAGTTTTGGATTAGGTACAAATGTAATAATAAATAAGTTATGTTCGGATAAACTAATTATTATATTCAGATATACAATTATAATTTGTAGATAGTTTGCATGAATTTAGTGTTGTTAGAAGTAGATTGGCTAAACGTGATTCATTATTTGTATTAAAGTTATCAACACAATGTACTAAATTTGTTATCATGACAATTGCATGAATAATGTATCAGTCATATCATTATATTTTGGCACCAGTAATAATAAGTCTTTGCTATGCTAGTTTTCCCCACTTGTGTTTAGTTTTATATACAATATATATTTAGTTATTTTCAATTATTAATAATGTAAGTTGTTTTGGGTAAATAAAGAGAACATTATTATATCTCACGTTCTCAGAAAATATGTGTATATTATTTGATTATGAATTGTATTACTGTATTAACACTTGAAACTTGACCACGACCAAATAAAGTACATTAGTTATCAGCGACTTCATTGTCATTTCAGCAATATCAACATATTTAGTAAACAGGAACATACCCAAAACCAAGCTTACACAATATTCAATGCACGTTGACACAAGTAAACAATACCTTGCTGTAGTGTTACTTATTAATGAGTTGTATGTCGTTTTTTGGTTTTTTTTAAATATTTTTTTATAACATGACCTAGCATGGGAATTGGTTTGATGAACAAAATATCTTTAATGACTTAAAATGGTTCGTCCACTGTTGTTATAAATACATAAATCGATTTGTTTTTTTTCCTGTAACAGACATTAAATGTTCATACATGACTTTTACTCGAAAGTTCCTTTATATTTGAGAAGAAACGTCAATGGTGTAAGTCGTGTTCGAACCATATTCATCTGTATGTGAAAAATAAGGCCTTCAGACCAATTTGATTCATTTATTGTCAGGTTTGATTATTACATCAAAGATTCAAAATATATTTTCAAATGGTTTTCCGTGTTTCTGGTCACCATGTTTTAAAAATACTAACTGATGCACACAACTGCACCCCTCCGCTCTACGCACATACTAGCACCAACATTCTCACCCGACGAGTGGACCATCCAACACGTGTATATTTGTATTTGTTCTAACTGTTTATTAAAAGCCTCGGCGAACGAGTTGTTAAGATAGTTACTCGTTTATTATTACTCACGTTCCTGGGGTTGTTGGTTTGAGTCTTACTGCGGGTTGAATGTGCTCGACTTCATTCTTAATTGTCAAGGATTTCCAGTTCGTTTTCCTAAGGTCATGAGTTTTTACCGGGTACTCCGCCTTCCTCCCCCAATAAAACTGGACGCCGTGATATTGCTGGACTGCTTAAAGTTGCGTTTAACAATATTCAAACAAACTGTCAATTCAATCAGAAACTATCCTATTATTTCAAATACACTATTGTCCGCGGAGAGGATTTTTGCTTCCTTCACAATACGCCATCTTGGGGACACGCTGTGCTGCTTTGTGGATCGAGACACGTGAACCTTCCCTCACAATACGCCATCTGGGGAACACGCTGTACAGCTTTGTGGATCGATACCCAGAAACCTCCCCTCACGATCCACCATCTGATGCACATGCTGTACAGCTATGTAGATCGAGACTCGGAAACCGTCCCACACAATGCGAGATATGTGGACGCTGTACAGCTATGTGGATCGACACCCGGGAACCTTCCCTTACAATCATCCATCTGGGGAACACGCTGTACAGCTTTGTATATCGAGACAAGGGAACCTTTCCTCACAATCCACCATGTGGGGGGCACTCTGTACAATTATGCGGATCGAGACCCGGTAACCTTCCCTCACAAGTCACAAGCCGCCACGTTGTTCAGCTTTGTAGATCGAGACACAAGAACCTTCCCACACAATCTGCCATCTGGTGGACAAGTTGTACAGCTTTGTAAATCGAGACACGAGAATATTTCATCACAAACCTCCATCAAAGGACACGCTGTGTAGCTATGTGGATCGAGACCCTTGAATCTTCCCACACAATCCTCCATCTAGTAGACTTTCGGTACAGCTACGTAGATTAAAACCCAGAAACCTTCTCACACAATCCGTCATCTGGTGGACATGCTCTACAGTTTTGTGGAATGAGACCCAGGAACCTTCCCAAACAATCCACCATCTTGTGGATGTGCTGTACAGCTTAGTGGATCGAGACCTGGGAACCTTCACACACAATCCGCCATCCAGTGAACATGCTGTATATCTATGTGGGTCCAGACCCAGGAACCTTCCAAGTACCCAGGGTTTTTTAAAGTATAAAATAACTTAGTAGCCGTAGACTAAAATGTGTATGATGCATTTCATACATTTTCACCTGTTATTACAGCGCCTAATTTTGTATTCGGCGGGCCTAAAATTGTCTAAGTTTGTGGTTTACTGTGAAGAATGGAGTAGATCACACTATGCCACTGGATTAAGATTTATTTATTTGTGTTCTTTTGTGGAACAAAATCAACATAATAAGTATCTTCTGCCTATAAAAACGGGCGTGTTCGAGCAACATTGTTTTGGGTATTTTCTAATTTTTATTTTTTAGGGATTATTTTTTGTTTGTTTTTTTTCCTAGAATGGCGACCAACAACTATGAAAGACAAAATAATGTATGCACGAAATAGTTAAGAAAGTCATCGTTTAGTAATCTTGTACTAGGGAGATTAGTTTTACTATCGGTGTTCATCCGGGTACCTAGGGTAATGGATCATTGGTACATTCACGCGGGTAAGTAGACTAATGGATCATCGGTACATAACGCGGGTACCTAGAATATCTCCATTATTAAAACTGATTATAATATTTTCAGTAATTGTATTATTATATTTTTATATCTGTGATCACAAATAAGTAAATATCGATTGCCAAATGTGCTTTTTTACAATAAGCTTACCTTACAACTACCGTTTGCTCCGGTTTTTGATAACCTCGTTTGGAAAGAAAAAAATGTCCTTCTTGTCAATTTAAACACGAGTCGAACACGCCTTGCCAAAAGTCGTTTTCTGTCACCACTCTTGTATGTTTCTGTTGCGAAAATTTATGAATAACATCGTTTGGATGAAAGGATAAGAGCAAAATTTGTCCTCTAGAAAAATCTGCTAAAAAAATATTTATCTAATGCAAAAGAAAAAGCTGCAAAAAGATCAAAATCGGGTAAAATTATACTTTAACAGTAGTTTTGTGTATTGGCTATAACCCCAAAATAATATATATTTATATTTAGTATTATTTAGAGTAGTTTGATGGGAAATAAACCAATAAAGTTTAGCGCAAATTTTTACTTTACGTTAAGGAAAGATCATTGTTAATGCTGGAGTCGACCACACCTTTATCCTGATCTAGGACTCGAACTTGAAACCTCAGTGGTGACAACCTAATTACTTGACCACGGATGTCTCTAAATACAGAGTAGAATGCTGTTTTTTCGTTCAATTTTGATAGTTTGTTAATTTCGACGTAATGTGACGAAGAAGTAGCAAATTGGATGGCCGCCATGTCATCGGACAAATCATAGCTAAATGCCAAGTTCGACCTATATCTCGAATTCAGTTTCCATCTATTACCTGTATAGACCAATCTTATTATCATTCGGTATTCCGAAGGTTCGTTATTCCGAAGAAAATGTGCTTTATTTAGAGTTCTTTATTTTGAATCCACAAATCTGAAGGTTTATGGGTAATAACGCCCAAATTACTAAGAAATGTAATTACTCTCAAGGCCCATCGTTTCAAATGTACATAACACCGAGTATTCATTGTTTTGAATTTTCATAGTTGAGAATCAATGGGTAAAATTAATATGTAAATAGGTGTGACCTATCAGGCGAGTGATATCCCTGCAATATTGATTTTAGGGAAGTTTTCTATTCATGCATATGTCATACATGTAAGTATATGTGTACCTCGTTGCTCTGCCCCAGTCCAACATAAATTATAACATAACACTATCAAATTGTTATTGCTATGTTGTTGGAATAAAGATATGTGCATTTATAGTACAATATGTGTTTACCTTACTTTGATGTACCTTTGTTGAATAATTCATCTGCACGTTTTATGTTATGTGCACCCCCTCCACCCCTTTTTCGACCACGAGATAAAATAATATCAAATTATTAACTTGAAAAGTTATGTGTACATCCAATGTCTACCTAAAAAAGGATAAAACCAGCTCAGATAATGTATTAAAATATTTTAATACAAGGGTAAATTAATATGCCCCGCCCACCCCGGACTTATGATCGGGTGGGGCATAAAAATCCATAATTTCCTCCAAAACATCTTTTGCATAATAAAACACCAACCATCCCAGGTGGCCTCAATGGCCGGGTGGCTTAGGTAGTTCGTCTTCTATTGATCACGTTGTCTGCCAGTCATGATATTGCGGGATCAAGTTTCACTATTGGCAGGGTGCTGTCGACTCCAATCTTGAGATATGATAAATTGCTGAAAGTAGCAGACCTTTCAAACAAACAAACATAAATTTTCTGGTCCAAAGATAAGTCAGAGACAGGGGTTTCATGCCATGTCAATACAAGTGTGATATTGTTGTTCAAATACATAAAACTATAAGATAACATTTTTTTAGTTATACATAATCCAGCTGATAAAAAAATATGTGCCTACTAAATAAATCATTTACATTTTTTCAAATATTTCCAAATTTACAGTGATACTTCAATGATATCTACATAGTAGACTCGTGCGTCTAGATCATGAATCACAAAAATCAAGCTTTAAAATATAATCCTCACTTTAAAACAAAAGCAGCAGGAAATAAATTTCTTTGTGAAAAATAAGTTTTTCATCCATTGACTTACAATCCAAAGAAAGACACAAATTTTGAAATATAAAAATCACACTTTGCATTTGTGAGGCATTTTGAACAGCAAAATTAAAACAATTTAAATTGAGTCCTCAAAATTAGCACTGGACTAATGGACCACAACTGATAAATATCAAAATAATCTGGTAACTTTCTGAAAGTTTTAGGAAAAATTGTGTTGCAAATTTGCTCGTACATTAAAGTTTTTAAAGCATAACATAGCAACAACAGCTGATTAATTATCAGTTAAAATTTCTCTGTTAAAAGCACTTGGTTTAGAACAGTTAAAATAAAAAAAAACCTCAAAATAAAGCTTGGTCACTGGCTGCTAATTAATTTAATGGATTTGTTTATTTCAATGCTCACTTATTCAGTTGCCTTGATTACAGTAGAGTCATGCATTTTTCAGACATTTTTGGCAAAATTTTAGAATGGTATTGTTTGATTTGATAGCAATTTTATGAAGTTGTTAAACAATTTACTACTTTATAATAATTTTGGTTTGAAAAATGTGCATCACACAATTTATATTGTTTTTGAATAACGGTGGTGACCCTTACAATGGTCAGTTTGACACATTGTTCATCATTTGTCTCATCTTTGCTGTTGCCGTCAAACTGTGGCCAATTGTCCTGTCCAACAATTCAGTTTCAGTATTTGTATTCCAAACTTTATATATGCGTAGGTTCTGTAAGCAAGTTACTTTAAATGATAATTCTGCGTCTTGCTTCTGAAAAATATACAGTTAAGATTCAACAATAAAATCATAACATTATTAATAAAATGTACAAGCTGAACAAGAGCTTTTTTCTTAAAAGAATACAATTTTTCATTTTATTTATATTAAATTACAATTAAAACATAATAATGTGCGAAAATTATCAAGGTACAGTACAATAGTAGCAGCACCTGTAAACAGGGACAGGAAGTACTTAAAGCAAATATATTACTTGTCTGCAAGATACAAGGTGAATGGCAGGAACTACTTGCTAACTATAGTAGACTGGTTAGACTTAAAATTCACTTTTTTTCAATATAACATAATAAAATCTTTCACTTGCTAACTTTGCATCCCAGAAAGGGGGAGCAGGTGAAAGATTTAATTTTAATTACTTTTTTAATGTGGCTGTTTGAATTCAATTAAATGCTAAGATTGGGATAGAGACGCGCAAAGCGTTATTTTTCTACTTGTGTGTTTTCCCATTACCCAGAGGCGAGGAGCGAGAGCGACTGGAAAATGCAACGTCACATGCGCAGTCTGTTTAAATTCAGCTGGAAACATGTACTAATTGTGCAGTCATAATGTAAGAAATTAACACTTGCCAATTAACTAGATTGGGTTTGTTATTTATGAACCAGGATCAGCAGACGAACTTACACGGCAGGCGATCACAAGTTATGGCATAAAATATACCAGTTCACGTCAAGTATCGTCGGTCAGAAGCAGACGTAAGATAATTCACGGCAATTATCGTTGCACGTTTTTTGCATAACGTCAAAAATAGTTTGGTTTTATAACTGTAACATTAAAAAAAAACATATTTCGTCTGTATTTTCTTGTCGTGTCGAGTTTTGCATTTATTTTACGTAATTGCGATAACTTACGAGAAGTCGAGATTAAATGGATGCAAGAATATATCCTCCAAACAAAAATAAAACATTATAAAAGGAAAAACATTTGAAGTTGTGTTCAGTTATTTTCGGTAACAAAATTTAAATTCTTGATACATGTACCTAGAAACCGTTTTGTTGAACACTTATCTCCTACAACGGTGATTTTTGCGATTTTGTTTAGAAATTGGAAATTAATTGAAAACTTCCGGTTGCGAGAGTTTTTTAAACCTCTATAGTCTCATAGGATACCTCTACCATTAAGCGAGCTATCGCTCGCTATTATTGTAATGAAACGTAAGTCAGACAAGAAGTAAAGGACAATAAGGGTATCATAAGGATATGTACCGAGCACGTGGAGGACGGGGGGTGTGAGTGCGGACAGTAACTGTAGAATGTTGGCACTATGAATATTCAGTGCGGCTTGTTTTTCGAGCACAAGCGGTGTACCAAGCAGATATAAGTAAGAGTATATTTTACCCTCGCCATGGTTTGGCTGAATAATTGCTCACCTAGATAAGGTGCATTTACACTATAAAAGTCAACGTTTCCAAGTTTGTGTACCACAAGGCTGAATTTCGTAGGCTTGAATTCGTCCTCGCCCTGATGTTTCTGATTAAATGCTATCATAGCTTAAGTGAGCTGACACTGTAAAAACCTACTTCACATAGATGTAGAACAATGCAGAGTCATATATGCGTGAAGTTGTCTCCGCCTCGCTTTTCGTTATTATTTTTATTTCTTTAGTTTTTTTAATTTCGTGTGCTGTCTTTTTGTGAAATATAGTAACAAAGGTTCAAACCTAAACTATTCCGACCCTACATGTATATGTACTGTGACTTCCTATATATATATGTGGCCTGATTGTGACAATAAATTTATCCGCGTCATGAAATGATACAGTTGAAAAACTTACTTTTACAGTCAAACATTACACAACAGGCTACTCCATGCAAACTGGATCTTCCCAATTCATTACTCATTGTTTTTTTTTAATTTGAATCGGTTTTAACACCCAGTCTCTGAGAAAACCATGCAAAGCTGTCCACAAGGGGGGGTCAAACAATTTTGATAAATTTTTGTGTTATGAATTGGCACTACAAAAGATGTTTTTTGACAAAATATTTCCTCTGGTATCAAACCCGTTTTTTGCAATGGCCTGTTAAGTACCGGGAACCAGTTTTCCTGCTTTTTACATTTTTTTTCATGAAAATATCACATTTTCGACAGCTAAAATTTTTAACTGAGACAACTAATTACAAAGAAAACATATTATGTCTTGAATAAGGTACAATTGTGTTTTATCTTTCAATGAAAAAAACTCAATTATGTTTTCGGACAAAATGAAGAAACAAGGGGAGATAATCCTCTAAAACCCATATCTAGAAAAAGCCAAAATATGCACACATTCAAAATCACTGTAGGATGCGCTTCAGTGAATATTTCCTTATTACACTGGTTCTCTCTTATAGTACCCTAATAGTGTTATTAATTGATGGCATGAAATTGCTGGGCAAATGATGTCAGGTATATGTGAGCATACAACAAAGTTGCCACTGTTTTCATTTTTTTTTCTCCATAAAATATTGATCTTAGTGCCAAGCTATAATTTATTTTACAAAAACATTTCATTATTTTACACCATTCTTTTATAGTCAGAGTTAATTATACTGCAGACTAAGTCATTTTAATCTATAAAAAACAAACCTTCGCACAATTAATGAGTCCAATATTCTGTTGGATATTACATATACTATTACTTCAATATTTAATGGTTCTTTCATATAAATTGCAGCTTATGAAAATGCTAATTTTTTCCCACTATACTGTTGGTTTATCAGACATATACACAAATAAAAATATTGTGAAGTTTATAGTTACATAAAGTCATAACAATTCATAAATATTCTCTTTTTTTTAACTTTTATAAAGGGAGATAATTTGCCTGTGTTTTTTCATTATTTAGGTTGCTGAGCTCTAAAAATTATTTTTTTATCGAAATACATCGTAAGTTAACTGTTGTAGGCCATAACTAGGTAAACATTTTATCAATAACAATGTTCTCTATCTGCTATGGTTGTTAAGTTATAGGCCAATATTGTAAAAACCCCATTTTAAACAAATGTACACTGCCAGGTTTCAGAAATATGTTTTAAAGATATGCAAATACCAACAATCTAAGCCCATGTTACATTTTAAGCAAATCTGCCTAGTATTTTATTTTCCAATACACTACAAAAACAAAAATATGATTGGAAGTACCTAGATGATGATTCCTACCATATTGGAATTTAATTCATTAAACAGTTTCTGAAAAATAAGCTTTAACACTGATTTAAATGCAAAAATTGGGAAAAATCAACATACAACTCCAACATTAGTTTTAAGATCATTTTTAAAAATTGCACACAGGTCAATATTATCTTTCTGAACAAGTTTATCCTTCCAAGATTTTAGATAAATGTAGCATTTTTGTAATTTTTGGGATATTTGCAAAAGCTATGTTTTGGCTACAATGTTCTATTTTTACCGATGGCAGCTATTTGTTTGGCCGGTGTCGTATAATTATAGGTTCCTCCAATTTACGCATCCGACCAAATTAACATTTTGGGTCCGGGGTCTCTATAATTTATTGTCCGCCAGTATAAGAAAGGGTCGGCCCAATTTACGTATCCGGGTCGTTTTTCCTTCTTTATTTTTAATTTTCAAATATGAATATTCGAGGTAGATATACACTTAACCAAGGTAGATAAATCCATAACAAAGGTAGATGTTTACATAACCAAGGTAGATATACACTTAACCAAGGTAGATATACACTTAACCAAGGTAGATATACACTTAACCAAGGTACATATATACTTAACCAAGGTAGATATATACTTAACCAAGGTAGATATACACTTAACCAAGGTAGATATACACTTAACCAAGGTAGATATATACTTAACCAAGGTAGATATACACTTAACCAAGGTAGATATACACTTAACCAAGGTCGATATATACTTAACCAAGGTAGATATACACTTAACCAAGGTAGATATACACTTAACCAAGGTAGATATACACTTAACCAAGGTAGATATATACTTAACCAAGGTAGATATACACTTAACCAAGGTAGATATACACTTAACCAAGGTAGATATACACTTAACCAAGGTAGATATACACTTAACCAAGGTAGATATATACTTAACCAACGTATATATATACTTAACCAAGGTAGATATATACATAACCAAGGTAGATATAGTACACTTAACCAAGGTAGACATACTTAACCAAGGTAGACATACACATAACTAATGTATATATACATATTATCAAAATAGACATACTCATAACAAAAATAGATATACACATAGCCATGGTAGATATTCACATCACCAAGGTAGAGAAAACACATAACCACTTACTCATAATCACGACAAACATTACCTTAACCAAGATAGATATACACTTAACCATGGTAGATATACACGTAACAAAGGCAGATATACTCATATCCATGGTAAATACACATATAACCAAGGCAAGCATACCCATAACCAAGATAGACAAAAACATAACCATGGTAGATATAGCAATAGCCATGATAAATATACATATAACCATGGTAGTCATACAAATAACCAAGACAAACATACCCTTATCAAGATAGACAAAAACATAACCATGGTAGATACACATGTAACAAAGGTAAATATACACATAACCATGATAGATACACATGTAACAAAGGTAGATATACATGTAACAAAAGTAGATATACACATAACCATGGTAGATACACATGTAACAAAGGTAGATATACACTTAACCAAGGTACAAAAATACATAACCAAGGTAGATACACAGTACACAAAACCAATCTGGAGGTTCTCAAAACCAAAATTGATGTGTACGTACTGTTGCAATCATGTCACATAGATTTAATGATATGGTATAAGCCACTGGTATGTTCTTGTTTCTGTGGAGCAGTAGGAATTAGTCTTTTTTATCTATTTCAGTTATAATACAGTTGTATAGACATCATCATTATGGCATATAAGGTAGTATAGCATATGCACTTAGGTTTGTTTAAAAAATACAACCAAGACTTCCAAAATTTTCTCACTGATAATGGTCAGTTTATTGATCCAAGACTTGCAAGCGTGTAACATTTCCTTATGATTTCCGTACAAAATTTATAAAGATGGTAAAGTGTTTTAAATTATCAACAATGAGAAATAATAGCAAGCATCAACAACATTCCCCTTTATTTCTATATAAATGATAATAATTTGACATTTCTATCCTCAGATTTCCAAAAATCGAACAAGTAATTTGTCCAAACTCCAATTATTAATTGCATTTGAATATTATAGATTCGTAGTAGAGTTTCTGAGTTTGCAGACCCCTACTCCCTGTTAGGGGAGGAGAAGTATCCACAGAAGTTAATGAAGAAACGATCCAGATCTGTCAGAACTTATCAGAAGAAAATCCATTCCTCAACAATAAGAGCTACATCTGCAGACATAACAGAAAAACGGATTACTGCTCCATTGGTGAGAATTTATCTCAGTTGATACATAAATATTTTGTAATTTTGTTTTAAATCAACATCTTTACGTAATTTTTTTGGGCCTTTATGCAATTAAATTATTTGTTGTTCATTTTGTTTAAGATAACTCCACTAGTGAATTGTTCATTTGAATTCGATGTTCCTAATGAAGACCAGTATGCTATTTACAGACGGTTGATTTATGAGACCAAGTCTTATGTAGCATTAGATTCATTCCGTACCGTGTATACAGTTCTAGATCTGGATACAGATGTTAACATTCTTAAGGTTTGTGTATTCATGAATTTCTTTATTAAAAAATATGTCATTATCCCTCTAATTTGATTTGATAGGCAGTATAAATACGTAAGCAATTGTTTTCATTTTATATTAAAGTTTTTCATTAGTCTTAAACCCTGAGGTTAAAATACCAGGCTTACCCAGTAATTAAATGAATCAATTTCATGTCATAAAAAAATTATTTGTAATGATCATTTTGTGTCCGCTGCTTGTACACTCTCATTGAAATGAAAATTATGATGTAAGTAGTACTTTTAAAATCACAGGCTATATTTAAAGATTATCTTAAATTGGAATTTAAAATAACAATAAATACACAATTAATCTTTTCTGTAGTTCATCTATTCAGACTTGAGAAAGTCATAATCATTATGATTTTCTGTACATGTAGGTTTCAAGTTATTAAAACTCCCAACATTTTGTATATTGTTTTTATAGAAAATTCTGATACATTTATTTGGACTTTTTACAATATGAAAATTTAATTTAAAAAAACACATTCTAAAAATGAAATTAAATGTTTTTTTTTATTTCTTCACAATATGCAGTTTTAACCTGCTAAATGTACGTATTTTTGGATTTACATGTGGAAGCCACATATTTTAATATTATGCTTCATAGAGGATACAAACAAACATCACCTATTTGCACATTACTGATTTTATTAGTTTGTTCATGTTAAAATTTAAACATAATAAAAAAAATCTTCATTAAGGAAATACATGTATATACAAATGTATATATATAAGTTTGATTCACGATTTTGCATATGCTGTGTTTTTCACATTTTCAAGTGACATGATGTGTTTACAGAAATCTTCACCACTGCTTGTCATCAGGAATGGGAAAAATTTTAAATGCTCATGTGATAAGGAAAGGGAGGTTTTTATGGAAAAGGTGGACACTTGTAGTACCTCAGGTAACTTAAGAGTATATTTGATAGAAAAACAAAACTGTAGAATTTAAAAACAGATTGCAATATGAATCCTAGAAGTAAGCAAATTAATGGTTCCTTTTAGTAGCATTCATTGAAATAAAGAAAAATAGGATAGCATGATTAAGAATTAACAACTTACATTTATAGAACAAAACAGTATGTATTTTGCTTGACAACAAAATTTGATGTGAACAGAACAAAAAGATTGTCAACTAATTGATTTTTAAGAAATTTATAAAGAAGTTTAAATAAGGTAATTTTAAAGTAACCTTTAACTATTTCCAGCTTTTAACATATAAACATTATGGTAGCAAAGTATTCAACAAAATTTCCTTATACTTTGCAGTTGAGAATGAATGTGTCTTTCTTGTGTGTAGTGTTATTTACTCAGCTTTAATCAGCAAATCCTATCATATTGTGAAATGCAAACATTAAAAGCTTTTGTAAAGCAGTCACAATAATTCAAAATGTAAGATTCAGCTTTTTTATAATTATATCCCTGCAAAAATATTTTTGGATGTATATAGGAATCATTATGCCTTTCTGTCTGTCCATTATACTGCATGTCCACCTGTTGTCCGTAAATTCATTGATCTTGTAAGTGGATTTCTCCTGATATATATTTGACAGATTTCTATGAAACATAGTGTAGTGCTAATACATGATATGTAGATGTGCACAAAGCAAGATTTAGACGAATTTAAGACTGTAAGGGGAGACAATTGAATTATCATTTTTATTAAAGCATTTTATGGGTAAGCACTAATCTTCTTTAACGGTTTGATGGATATACATATTCTTGATATTATTGAAGTAGTTCATAACTTGATAAAAACATTTATTTCCATAACATGAGTAGCAATATTTTGGCTACTTTGCTGGTGGGGGTCTCAATCAGTGGGTCAATAACAATTATCTAGTATGTAATCACGTCCAAGTCTCGATGGACACTGCTTTAGACATCCTGAACTCCCTGCTTGCCATGTAATACTGTGGCAGCCAAAACATGGAAAGATGGGAGTCGGGCACCCACCAACAACGATGGTGAACACATTACTATCAGACACCAGTGTCATCACCGTCAAGGAGTTAGCTACTTGTATGCAGGACAGAGATGTGTGGCACAGCTGTTGTAGAGCTCGGCTTTCAACAGTAGTAATCAGAAATGAAAAATATTTTGTTTCTTACTATCAGTGAATGTGGAATTAGCTAAGAATGTATTAACTTTCAAAAAAGCATTTCAGCAAAATTGTAACTTGTGTCTAATATGTTACATCTCATATGCTTTTCTTTAGCAGACAAATATGCCGAATTAATAAATATATAACAAAAATACCTGTACATAATAAAAATTATATTTGTAGACACTGATAGATTGTTTCCACCATGCTTCCATGTGAATGTAGTGAAAGAAATACACAATGCTTTTATTTGTTCAAATGAAATTGAAGATGGGGATCTTTGCTGTGGTGAGTCATTAAGTTTGACATGTCATAAGAATGAACTTTGGTATGGAATAAATGCAAATTAACAACCTTCCAGATTACATCCTGAAACAAAAGTTTAAAAAGACCTTCAAGATAAGCAGGAAAAAAATTATTAAATTTTCAAACTAAGCTCACAATTTACTGAATAATGTTTTGTATTAGATAAACACTAACACAAATGGTTCAGCAGCAATTAAAGGAGACTGGAAATAACAGACAAGTTTTCCATGACATAATGAATGTACAATTTAATTTGGCTTTTGTTACAATTTTATTGTTGTTTGTATAACCAGGATTACTTATTTCTTTTGAGACAATGTTATATATAATACATAAAGAGTATGAACTTCTGTGAAAATGCACAGTTATGTTTCTATTGTTTAAATCAATCTTAACAAACTTGTACTAAACAAAATTCGCTTAGACCTGACAGAATGTTTTGTTTCTTGACTTTTCATAATTAAGAAGTGTGGCCATGTTCAATTTAATAATTAAACATTTTGTTTTACAGCTATGGATGATCATGGGTATATCATGAACCTGAAAACTGAAAAAGAGGTTAGTATTTTCTTTTTTACTATATAAATGTTTTCTTTTAGCAAAGATAACATAATTTACAAAAAGTCTATGAAAAATGCTTTATGATTTGATTTTATGAATTTTGACACTTTGAAAGTACGAGTGGGTTCTGAAACTTGTAATTAAGGAATGACTAATATTTTTGGTTCTATACAGAAATAACATTAATCCGGTGGTTGCTCACTTAGTAGCTGGTTATTTTTAAGTGTGCACCATGTGCATTAATGTTATTTATGTATGGAACAAAAACATATTACAGTCATTATTTATAATATAATTATAATATAATTTCGTAAAATTTGTTACATCCTGAAATAAAGCCAAGCAATTTCAGCCAGTCAGCAACTAATTTTTGGCCAAATTTCACTGAGTGAAAATGCGGGTTATAGTATGGCTAATGTTTGGTGGGTGGGCACAGCCGTACCTCCCCTTTCCAGGTCAGTCAGCTATCTACTTCCTGTTTTCCGAGCCGACTTAAGATTGTTTCAAGGGTCAAAATAGGAAAAATTTTCGGAACAGTTTTACTAATCACATTCTCTTGAAATTAGGTATGCAGCATTAGCATAGCCTCCCATAACGCGGAATTTGATTTCAAGTCTGTCGCTCACCTACTTCCTGTTTAACGAAATCCGGCCATTTCTGTCGATTTTATTTAAAATCAAATCATGAGAAAATAATAATGCGAATTCAGATCTTGAAAGACTTACACTCAATTTTAAGATAAGATTGAGTATTGATTGATTGATTGATTGGATGTCTGCTCTATGTCCAGCGAGCAGTATTTCAGCTATATTCAGGACCGGAACAAGTTAACAAACAATAAATCAACAGAAAATATGGGTGGGATGGGTCACAGGGAATACAATTTTGACTGCCACTGGAAAAGTATGGAGTTTTGGGTAGGGGCGTAAAATTTTAATGCAAAGTATGTTGCTTATTTCATCGACATGTGCTGTTGGGTCAATTGCAGTTTGTCCATGTGTAGCTAGCTTAAAGTCCTATGACATTTCTTAATATTGGTATGCATATTGTTCAACTAGTAGTGTAATTTTTTTGTATTTTTATGCACATTTAGCATCATTATTACTTTAATTTCTTTTAAAAGGATCTGAATTTAATGGAGGTTCCTTTCTTGGAAAATGTGTATGCTTGCTGTGTAAATGGCAGTTATGGGTTACTCCAAGTTTCCTATGGTGCAAGCAAATGTTTGATATGTAAACTACAAAAAACATGCCAACATGTAAATTTTCTAGCTAATCTGCTAGTAGAGTATGAGAATTCAAACCAACCAGAGATATTAGAAAAAATTTACCTCACTCTACATAGATACCGTAACACCTCATACCAGCTGTCATGCCTTTCAACGAAGAAAATTCCTTTCAACTTACCAACAGAGCTAAGTCAAAAAATTCGGAAAGCTCCAGAGGAAGTTTTTACCAAAGCAGACAACATCTTGAAGGCAACAACAGAGACTGATACCTGTCCGTATTGTGGAGGATTGTTTTCAGATGTCAGGCAGAAGACTCAATGTATCTTGCTCACAAGATATGAAATGGCAGACATTGAATGTAAATATTAACAAAACAATTTCTCTGGCATTATGATTTTCATAATTAATTCAATGATGAGAAACCAATCACATCACATACAATATACTTAAAAAATTGGAAGGAAAAAAATATAGTACAGTTTATTGAAACAAAAAGGAGATTATTACATTACAAAATAATGCTACAGTTTGTTTACTTAAATAAGATCAACATTTGGGTATCAATGAATTCATTTGGTGAAAATTAAGGACTGATATATACATGAAGTATTATTAGCAACTGAAAAATGTGCTTCTTCCTGAATATGGTTTTAAATTTAATTTAAACGTATTTTCTTTTGTTTTAAGTGAAATGACCCTGATACATTTTATTACTTTATTTTGAGGTTACAACAAAGTTTGTGCTAACTCTGCTTGTAATAAAGTTACATATTATGATGGACAGAACGATTGTTGCCTCAATATGGACAGATTTTTAGTGCACTATGAGGTGCTGCGAGACTACATGTACCAGTTTCTATTTTCAAGGTAAATACTTTTTAGCTCACCTGACCCGAAGGGTCATGTGAGCTATTGCCATCACTTGGCGTCTGTCGTCGTCCGTCGTCGTTGTCGTTGTCGTCGTCATTAACTTTTCTTCAAAAATCTTCTCCTCCAAAACCACTGAAGGGATTGCTTTGAAACTTTGCACACATCATCAGTAAAATGTCCTCTACCAAGTTTGCACAAATCATGGCCTCAGACCAAACAACATGGCCACCATGGCTAAAAATAGAACAGGGGGGTCAAAATAGTTTTTTGCTTATAGTTCAAAAAGTATAACAGATACAGGAAAACCGAAAGACCATCCTTCTTCAGCATCTAAAGCTCTACAAAACACCCCATTGGGTCAAAGTTGTATGATGACTTCTTGTAGGAGTTATTGCCCTTTAATTGTCAAAATTGATGATTTTTTGCCATTTTTGCCTCAAAATCTTCAAAATTATTAGAACTAGAGAAACAGTTAGCATTTCTTAATTGTTCTTCTCTATGAGGGCTACAAAAATGACTCAAGGGTCAAGATTGTCTGATTAACCGTTTAAGAGTTATTCTCCTTGAACTTTGTCCAAACTCCAATTATTAATTGCATTTGAATATTATAGATTCGTAGTAGAGTTTCTGAGTTTGCAGACCCCTACTCCCTGTTAGGGGAGGAGAAGTATCCACAGAAGTTAATGAAGAAACGATCCAGATCTGTCAGAACTTATCAGAAGAAAATCCATTCCTCAACAATAAGAGCTACATCTGCAGACATAACAGAAAAACGGATTACTGCTCCATTGGTGAGAATTTATCTCAGTTGATACATAAATATTTTGTAATTTTGTTTTAAATCAACATCTTTACGTAATTTTTTTGGGCCTTTATGCAATTAAATTATTTGTTGTTCATTTTGTTTAAGATAACTCCACTAGTGAATTGTTCATTTGAATTCGATGTTCCTAATGAAGACCAGTATGCTATTTACAGACGGTTGATTTATGAGACCAAGTCTTATGTAGCATTAGATTCATTCCGTACCGTGTATACAGTTCTAGATCTGGATACAGATGTTAACATTCTTAAGGTTTGTGTATTCATGAATTTCTTTATTAAAAAATATGTCATTATCCCTCTAATTTGATTTGATAGGCAGTATAAATACGTAAGCAATTGTTTTCATTTTATATTAAAGTTTTTCATTAGTCTTAAACCCTGAGGTTAAAATACCAGGCTTACCCAGTAATTAAATGAATCAATTTCATGTCATAAAAAAATTATTTGTAATGATCATTTTGTGTCCGCTGCTTGTACACTCTCATTGAAATGAAAATTATGATGTAAGTAGTACTTTTAAAATCACAGGCTATATTTAAAGATTATCTTAAATTGGAATTTAAAATAACAATAAATACACAATTAATCTTTTCTGTAGTTCATCTATTCAGACTTGAGAAAGTCATAATCATTATGATTTTCTGTACATGTAGGTTTCAAGTTATTAAAACTCCCAACATTTTGTATATTGTTTTTATAGAAAATTCTGATACATTTATTTGGACTTTTTACAATATGAAAATTTAATTTAAAAAAACACATTCTAAAAATGAAATTAAATGTTTTTTTTTATTTCTTCACAATATGCAGTTTTAACCTGCTAAATGTACGTATTTTTGGATTTACATGTGGAAGCCACATATTTTAATATTATGCTTCATAGAGGATACAAACAAACATCACCTATTTGCACATTACTGATTTTATTAGTTTGTTCATGTTAAAATTTAAACATAATAAAAAAAATCTTCATTAAGGAAATACATGTATATACAAATGTATATATATAAGTTTGATTCACGATTTTGCATATGCTGTGTTTTTCACATTTTCAAGTGACATGATGTGTTTACAGAAATCTTCACCACTGCTTGTCATCAGGAATGGGAAAAATTTTAAATGCTCATGTGATAAGGAAAGGGAGGTTTTTATGGAAAAGGTGGACACTTGTAGTACCTCAGGTAACTTAAGAGTATATTTGATAGAAAAACAAAACTGTAGAATTTAAAAACAGATTGCAATATGAATCCTAGAAGTAAGCAAATTAATGGTTCCTTTTAGTAGCATTCATTGAAATAAAGAAAAATAGGATAGCATGATTAAGAATTAACAACTTACATTTATAGAACAAAACAGTATGTATTTTGCTTGACAACAAAATTTGATGTGAACAGAACAAAAAGATTGTCAACTAATTGATTTTTAAGAAATTTATAAAGAAGTTTAAATAAGGTAATTTTAAAGTAACCTTTAACTATTTCCAGCTTTTAACATATAAACATTATGGTAGCAAAGTATTCAACAAAATTTCCTTATACTTTGCAGTTGAGAATGAATGTGTCTTTCTTGTGTGTAGTGTTATTTACTCAGCTTTAATCAGCAAATCCTATCATATTGTGAAATGCAAACATTAAAAGCTTTTGTAAAGCAGTCACAATAATTCAAAATGTAAGATTCAGCTTTTTTATAATTATATCCCTGCAAAAATATTTTTGGATGTATATAGGAATCATTATGCCTTTCTGTCTGTCCATTATACTGCATGTCCACCTGTTGTCCGTAAATTCATTGATCTTGTAAGTGGATTTCTCCTGATATATATTTGACAGATTTCTATGAAACATAGTGTAGTGCTAATACATGATATGTAGATGTGCACAAAGCAAGATTTAGACGAATTTAAGACTGTAAGGGGAGACAATTGAATTATCATTTTTATTAAAGCATTTTATGGGTAAGCACTAATCTTCTTTAACGGTTTGATGGATATACATATTCTTGATATTATTGAAGTAGTTCATAACTTGATAAAAACATTTATTTCCATAACATGAGTAGCAATATTTTGGCTACTTTGCTGGTGGGGGTCTCAATCAGTGGGTCAATAACAATTATCTAGTATGTAATCACGTCCAAGT
Organism: Limnoperna fortunei; assembly: GCA_944474755.1. NCBI lineage: Eukaryota > Metazoa > Mollusca > Bivalvia > Mytilida > Modiolidae > Limnoperna > Limnoperna fortunei. Next base: position 43,190,283 of record OX104115.1, read on the forward strand.
CTCGATGGACACTGCTTTAGACATCCTGAACTCCCTGCTTGCCATGTAATACTGTGGCAGCCAAAACATGGAAAGATGGGAGTCGGGCACCCACCAACAACGATGGTGAACACATTACTATCAGACACCAGTGTCATCACCGTCAAGGAGTTAGCTACTTGTATGCAGGACAGAGATGTGTGGCACAGCTGTTGTAGAGCTCGGCTTTCAACAGTAGTAATCAGAAATGAAAAATATTTTGTTTCTTACTATCAGTGAATGTGGAATTAGCTAAGAATGTATTAACTTTCAAAAAAGCATTTCAGCAAAATTGTAACTTGTGTCTAATATGTTACATCTCATATGCTTTTCTTTAGCAGACAAATATGCCGAATTAATAAATATATAACAAAAATACCTGTACATAATAAAAATTATATTTGTAGACACTGATAGATTGTTTCCACCATGCTTCCATGTGAATGTAGTGAAAGAAATACACAATGCTTTTATTTGTTCAAATGAAATTGAAGATGGGGATCTTTGCTGTGGTGAGTCATTAAGTTTGACATGTCATAAGAATGAACTTTGGTATGGAATAAATGCAAATTAACAACCTTCCAGATTACATCCTGAAACAAAAGTTTAAAAAGACCTTCAAGATAAGCAGGAAAAAAATTATTAAATTTTCAAACTAAGCTCACAATTTACTGAATAATGTTTTGTATTAGATAAACACTAACACAAATGGTTCAGCAGCAATTAAAGGAGACTGGAAATAACAGACAAGTTTTCCATGACATAATGAATGTACAATTTAATTTGGCTTTTGTTACAATTTTATTGTTGTTTGTATAACCAGGATTACTTATTTCTTTTGAGACAATGTTATATATAATACATAAAGAGTATGAACTTCTGTGAAAATGCACAGTTATGTTTCTATTGTTTAAATCAATCTTAACAAACTTGTACTAAACAAAATTCGCTTAGACCTGACAGAATGTTTTGTTTCTTGACTTTTCATAATTAAGAAGTGTGGCCATGTTCAATTTAATAATTAAACATTTTGTTTTACAGCTATGGATGATCATGGGTATATCATGAACCTGAAAACTGAAAAAGAGGTTAGTATTTTCTTTTTTACTATATAAATGTTTTCTTTTAGCAAAGATAACATAATTTACAAAAAGTCTATGAAAAATGCTTTATGATTTGATTTTATGAATTTTGACACTTTGAAAGTACGAGTGGGTTCTGAAACTTGTAATTAAGGAATGACTAATATTTTTGGTTCTATACAGAAATAACATTAATCCGGTGGTTGCTCACTTAGTAGCTGGTTATTTTTAAGTGTGCACCATGTGCATTAATGTTATTTATGTATGGAACAAAAACATATTACAGTCATTATTTATAATATAATTATAATATAATTTCGTAAAATTTGTTACATCCTGAAATAAAGCCAAGCAATTTCAGCCAGTCAGCAACTAATTTTTGGCCAAATTTCACTGAGTGAAAATGCGGGTTATAGTATGGCTAATGTTTGGTGGGTGGGCACAGCCGTACCTCCCCTTTCCAGGTCAGTCAGCTATCTACTTCCTGTTTTCCGAGCCGACTTAAGATTGTTTCAAGGGTCAAAATAGGAAAAATTTTCGGAACAGTTTTACTAATCACATTCTCTTGAAATTAGGTATGCAGCATTAGCATAGCCTCCCATAACGCGGAATTTGATTTCAAGTCTGTCGCTCACCTACTTCCTGTTTAACGAAATCCGGCCATTTCTGTCGATTTTATTTAAAATCAAATCATGAGAAAATAATAATGCGAATTCAGATCTTGAAAGACTTACACTCAATTTTAAGATAAGATTGAGTATTGATTGATTGATTGATTGGATGTCTGCTCTATGTCCAGCGAGCAGTATTTCAGCTATATTCAGGACCGGAACAAGTTAACAAACAATAAATCAACAGAAAATATGGGTGGGATGGGTCACAGGGAATACAATTTTGACTGCCACTGGAAAAGTATGGAGTTTTGGGTAGGGGCGTAAAATTTTAATGCAAAGTATGTTGCTTATTTCATCGACATGTGCTGTTGGGTCAATTGCAGTTTGTCCATGTGTAGCTAGCTTAAAGTCCTATGACATTTCTTAATATTGGTATGCATATTGTTCAACTAGTAGTGTAATTTTTTTGTATTTTTATGCACATTTAGCATCATTATTACTTTAATTTCTTTTAAAAGGATCTGAATTTAATGGAGGTTCCTTTCTTGGAAAATGTGTATGCTTGCTGTGTAAATGGCAGTTATGGGTTACTCCAAGTTTCCTATGGTGCAAGCAAATGTTTGATATGTAAACTACAAAAAACATGCCAACATGTAAATTTTCTAGCTAATCTGCTAGTAGAGTATGAGAATTCAAACCAACCAGAGATATTAGAAAAAATTTACCTCACTCTACATAGATACCGTAACACCTCATACCAGCTGTCATGCCTTTCAACGAAGAAAATTCCTTTCAACTTACCAACAGAGCTAAGTCAAAAAATTCGGAAAGCTCCAGAGGAAGTTTTTACCAAAGCAGACAACATCTTGAAGGCAACAACAGAGACTGATACCTGTCCGTATTGTGGAGGATTGTTTTCAGATGTCAGGCAGAAGACTCAATGTATCTTGCTCACAAGATATGAAATGGCAGACATTGAATGTAAATATTAACAAAACAATTTCTCTGGCATTATGATTTTCATAATTAATTCAATGATGAGAAACCAATCACATCACATACAATATACTTAAAAAATTGGAAGGAAAAAAATATAGTACAGTTTATTGAAACAAAAAGGAGATTATTACATTACAAAATAATGCTACAGTTTGTTTACTTAAATAAGATCAACATTTGGGTATCAATGAATTCATTTGGTGAAAATTAAGGACTGATATATACATGAAGTATTATTAGCAACTGAAAAATGTGCTTCTTCCTGAATATGGTTTTAAATTTAATTTAAACGTATTTTCTTTTGTTTTAAGTGAAATGACCCTGATACATTTTATTACTTTATTTTGAGGTTACAACAAAGTTTGTGCTAACTCTGCTTGTAATAAAGTTACATATTATGATGGACAGAACGATTGTTGCCTCAATATGGACAGATTTTTAGTGCACTATGAGGTGCTGCGAGACTACATGTACCAGTTTCTATTTTCAAGGTAAATACTTTTTAGCTCACCTGACCCGAAGGGTCATGTGAGCTATTGCCATCACTTGGCGTCTGTCGTCGTCCGTCGTCGTTGTCGTTGTCGTCGTCATTAACTTTTCTTCAAAAATCTTCTCCTCCAAAACCACTGAAGGGATTGCTTTGAAACTTTGCACACATCATCAGTAAAATGTCCTCTACCAAGTTTGCACAAATCATGGCCTCAGACCAAACAACATGGCCACCATGGCTAAAAATAGAACAGGGGGGTCAAAATAGTTTTTTGCTTATAGTTCAAAAAGTATAACAGATACAGGAAAACCGAAAGACCATCCTTCTTCAGCATCTAAAGCTCTACAAAACACCCCATTGGGTCAAAGTTGTATGATGACTTCTTGTAGGAGTTATTGCCCTTTAATTGTCAAAATTGATGATTTTTTGCCATTTTTGCCTCAAAATCTTCAAAATTATTAGAACTAGAGAAACAGTTAGCATTTCTTAATTGTTCTTCTCTATGAGGGCTACAAAAATGACTCAAGGGTCAAGATTGTCTGATTAACCGTTTAAGAGTTATTCTCCTTGAACTGTTTTTTTTTAATCGGTTTTAATTGATTTTTTAAAATCTTCTCCTCTGAAACAACTGAAAGTACTGCTTTGAAACTTTGTACACATCATCCGTCAAATGTCCTCAACCAAGTTTGCACCAACCATGGCTGCAGATTAACCAACATGGCGCCATGGCTAAAAATAGGACGGAAAGGGGAGGGGGTAAAATACAGTTTTTGGCTTATATTTAAAAAAGTGTAACAGATACAGGAAATCCGAAGAGACATGCCTTCATCTGCATCATAAGCTCTACAAGTTGAAGTTGTATGATGACTCCTTATAGGAGTTATTGCCCTTTAAATTGTCGAAATTGATTCTTATAATCATATGAGCATGCTTACCTGACATGTATTGAATCATAAGTGGTGCTTGGCTTTTTATCATTCTACTATTTTTATTTATGTGAAGCAGACAGTTATTCCAGACAAAGGTAGATCAGGTTTTTCAATGAAAAACAACATGTTCTTATCAAGGATTTGTACAGATTTTCCTCATTGTTCGACATTTTTTTAAATAATTTTTATTTCTGTTTTATTATTTCTACTCTTGTTTTTGTTTCATTGATATGTTTATACTGAACATGTAGTCTTAACACTGAGTAATTTGACAGTGTATATAAATATTTAAACATTTGTTAATCCTTCATTAACTGTTTTCCTTAGGACTACAATGTTTTCCTTCTACACCGTATGGAGTAAACACCAAAAAGACAGTGGAAACAGTGAATTTGAAAGGAAATTCCCTGTTTCATACTTCAGAACAGCATGGTACAGCTTTATGCGACTGCTGGATATTGACTACACCCAATCCTTTGTATGTGATATTTGTCTACAAGAACCAAAGATTTTATTGTTTGATGGGACTACTTTGTCTTTTCAAAAATCTTTTCTTGGTTACTCAAATGCTGAGGACTTTTCATCAGGCATATTAGATGGTAGATAAGTATTTATGATTGTTTACATATTTTATTAAAAAAGAAAAAAGTTTATGCTAGCTCAAAAAGTATTTATTTTTGGTACAAGGTTGCATTAAGAGTCTTAGACATTGCATTAATGATCCACCTAAATCCCTGTTCAAAGACGAGGTTGCTTCCCCACATGACAAATATGTTGTTGATGCTTCATTAAAGAGCTTGGCATCAAGGATAATTCCACATACAAGCGTACCACATTTGACAAAGATGACATCCTGGCTAACCATAAGTCCTTCATGACTTCTTTGAATATTCCTGACTATGAAGAGTCTGAAGACTTACCATACTTGTATTTGATTCCTAAATTACATAAAATATCCTTGCAAGGAAAGGTACATTGCAGGCTCATCTACGTGCTCCACTAAAGAGTTGTCAATACAGTTGAATAGGATATTGTCTGCAGTTAAAGAAGGACAGCAAAAATACTGTGAAACTGTTTATTTACATAGCAATATCAATCATATGTGGATTCTAAAAAATTCAAAAGAACTTCTGGACAATTTAAAATCAAGATCTCAAATTTCATCAATTAGAACCTTTGATTTTTCAACTCTTTATACCACCTTGCCTCATGATAAACTAAAATCCCATCTCAAAGATATTTTACATAAAGCCTTTGCTTCCACATATGCTTAAAGGCTTCCATTAATATATCCTTCAGAACAAGAAATTAAAGAAACAACATCTTTTTTAGACTTACACCTCGAATATGATGCCAATGGTCATCTCAGCACAAGAATTTACGACAAACGAGACGATTTTAATTTCGAAATTATAAATTTTCCTCACTTGTGCAACAATATTCCAGCTTCTCCTGCATACGGTGTCTATATTTCTCAATTGATCAGGTATGCTAGAGCTTGCAATGAGTATAGTGAATTTGGCAAACATCACCAATTTCTTCCAGATAGACTTATAAGCCTGGGTTACAGGAGAAAACGTCTTGTCGCACCTTGAATAAGTTTTTCTATACATATCGTTCCTGTGTTGATAAATATTCTATCTCCTTTGAAGATTTTATTTCAGACAGTTTTCCCAATTTCTGAAATCAATACATGTTTGATAGTCTTTAATAACATACTTACAATTAATTTGTGGTGCATGTCTGTACGTGTACATCCTAGTAAAAAATTGTTTAATTTAAATTTAAGCTTTTGGTATTGTGTTTCATAAATAAAAGTCTTGACGTCATTTATTCAAAAGTTTTTTAGCCAGCAGTTGATCAATCTGTTTTCTTTTCTGTTTGAATTCAAAATTTCGTGATTGAACTGCCATGATCATTGGATACACCTAGTGCTGACTAGTGGTAATTGATACCATTACATTATAAATTAACTACCTGATATATGTGGAGCATTTTGTTGACATGACAAAATAGCTGAAAAACATAGCACCTTACCTTCTTCTAATAAATGGCATTTATTTGGTTTTGCTCAAATGTTATTTATCTATGTTACTATATATTATCAACAATACTACTTGTACAATTATTAATTTAAATTGATTCATTAAGCCATTGCAAATGTTCCTTAAATATTTTCATTTCTCATTTTACTAGTCATAGCAGTAGGGTGTTTGTTGCTCATGCTAAAACAAGGAGGATGCTATCTTGTTATGCCAAAAGAAAGAAGCAAAATAATGAATCCGTTGACTTTAAGGAGCTGTGTGCTAACATTAATGAGCACAAACCAGTCCTTTCGGCCTTGATGAAGCATTTGGAGTCAATAGGTATGTTTTATTTTTTTTAGGTAAATAAAACAATCATGCAAACATTAACATTTGTTGCAGTAACATCCCTCATTCTATTGAAAAACAGGTAAAAATATATTACCGAGACTATTTAAGATTACCACCAATATCACACACTTCAGTAAGTTAAATGTGACTTATTTACTCGAGTAATAATGTTTGTCATACAGTAAATGATCTATAGATTAATTCAAATGGAACTTATATCAATTAAGTGAAGAAGTATAAATTTCTGTTTAAGATATGCCAGTATTTTTCTTTTTTTTATAGCAAGCTATTGAAATGTTACAGCTAGTAAACTTACTGTTTTTCTACTTTGTTTGACCTTTTTTACATGTTTTTGATAAACTTTTTTTTCCGATTTCAAGGTGGGGAAGACGGTTGTCCTGAAGAGTTCAGGGAATTCCTAACTGTTCTGTCATCCAATTCACCTGTATGTGGCACATTCCACTTTAAAAACATTCATTTTATAGAACAGTTGTTGGAATCTGAAAATGTAATGGAAAATCTACAATTGCTTCATGACCTACAAATTCAGATTCCAATTCTCTTTCAACTCATAACAGAATTAAATTCATTACCAAAATGTATTTGTCCTGTTTGGAGGAAGTTATTGAAAAGGCTAAAGGCCCTTTTCTTAGAGATCCCCATGAAAGAACTGTGAGTTGTGAGGAAGATTCTCTGGCTTTTTTCCCAACTCTTCCAACAATCTATAAGAGAGGCCATTACAAGAAAGATAAAGAAAAATCCAGCCATATTTGCAGCAAAAAGGGTACAAAGCATCCATCCCTACTGCCTGGTGTCTTCACAGTCTTTTGCCAGCATGGTTAAGATTCATAGCTTTATGTCAAGTTATAAACTGCATGCTGAAATCTTCATACTTTACTCAATTCATTTTATTTAGTAAATTAGCAATTAGTTATATTTATTGTGAAAAGGATTAAAGTGTTATGTGGGTTTTGTATGAAATTAAAGCTTTTGGTTATTTCATACCAGCTAGTAGAATTTTAGGGAACCTAATAACTGTTTTGTACTTTATTTACAATTATCATTTATATTAATTTAGACATTTCAGTTCCAAAACAATTGTGATATTTCTGTATATATTTCTTCTTTCATACATTTAAACAAAAATAAATTTAAGCTAAGCATTTGGGGTTTTAAAGTGCAGAATATTTGTATGACGTCATGAATTGCATAGATATCTATGTAATATATGTATACTGATTATTTGTATTCAAGCAATATTTCTGATAACATTTTAGACAGTGGTCATGTCATGTCAATCTTGATGCTGTGAACCACACATCTTCAGCATCGTGTGTGACATAACATTTCTGAATTTAATATGTATTCTTTGAGGTAATTATATATTAAGATCATTGTATGTCGATGTGCATTTTTTACTTATTTTTAGACAAATGAATGAGACATTTATTCGTTTTTGCAGGAATTTGCTATGGATTTGAAATCATGGAATATGCAGAGTCTCCCAACAGACCATTTACATTTTTGCTTACTCACTTCCACAGTAAGTCTCTTAGCACCTTCTAGTTATGAGATTAGAATATTGACAACAGAAAAATGAACACAAGTTGAATATTTAATTATTGTCAATGGACTTTTGTAGAAATCCCAATTCCATTAAAATGATGTTTTACAGTCTTAGTGTCATCACAAATGGCAATTTGACCAATAATTTACATCTTGAAACAATTACAATCCCAGAATTCATTTGACTGTATAAAAACGTACCAATGATAAAAAAAGAATGGAAATATGGAATGTGACCAGAGAGTAAATATACAATTGAAGTCCACTCATGTTATAAAAATTAAAAAAAACCACTTTATTCTGTTATGACAATCATTTGTACCTGATTATTTTAGTTTATTTTCAGATGCACCTGAAGTCATCATCTATGACAATGCTTGTAATTTGCATAATTACTGCCTGAATAGGGATCCATACTATTTTAGAGACACAATATTTGTTGTTGATGGTCTTCACTGGGATAATCATACTGGTATGAATCAATATATAAGATTATAATTCCATGGTGTTATTCATGTTATTTGTGTTCTTAAGCTGTTTCATTTTTTATTTTGGGAAATTAGGATTTTTGTCTTTAATAAGTAATTTAAAAAAGTTGCACACTCATATATCACAGATGAACTTTCCTGCATTGTAGCTATTGTTAAATTATTTACAGCTTATCTACTTTTCTAACATTTCTTAGTAAAAAAGAATACTTGAGTTATTTGAATCACTGAAAATTTACATCATGTCTAATTGAGAATTTTTTTTATTGTTAATTTCAGAATGCTCAATTGGGTACAAAGCTTTAGGATATGCCTTGTTGCGGAAAATAAATACACAAATGGTGGAACAAAACAATGCAAAACTAAAGAAACTGAAAAGTTCCCTATCGTACATGAAGCCAGAGAATTTTGTAGATACATTAGCTTTTTTTCTTTGGCATTGTAATGAAGAATGCAAGGAAAAAAGTATGCAGAAAAAATGAACTGGATTCTCAGCTGACAGTTTATTTATTTTTGTTGTGGTTTCAACTATACCTCTGCCATACACAGAAAAAAAGCCTATCCATTCACTGCCCATCTGTCAAAACTAACTGAAGTGATTGACTGTTGGATGTCCAGTCATCAATTACTATCGGGATCAGGAATTGTTTGTATTTCCACACAAAACATTAGACATTGATGGTCCTTCATAGCATTGATTGTTGGTTGTTGTTTGACCAACATCTAATTGTAAAAAATTTGTCGAAAATCCCAAATATACAGGTAGACAAAGAGAAAAGATTGACAGAGTTAGGATGTTAGTGGGATGTTAGAGGCCACATATGAAGAAAAAAGGGAAAAGAAAATAGAAAGCAACACATAACTTTGGACATGCATGGACTCAGGAAAATAAAGCCATGACAGTGGCAGAGCCTACTCTTTACAAACTCTGGCAGTGGGATCTTTACATGCACAACTTAGAAAGTTATAATACTTGCATACTTATTTTCTGGTTTGATGGTATAATTTCAAATTGCAATTTTTAGTGATTTAATATGAGGAAACTATTACATCAAAGAGATAAGAATTTGCTAGCAATGTCAACGAACAGGAATACATGAAAAAAAATTATCTGTACTACACTTTTATCTTTTGTTTGTAATCAATTTTTTGGCAAGTTGAATTTCAAATTATTTGTTAGGATTGGTATTTTTGTTAAATTTTGCAAGCAATCCTTTATCATTATTGTAAACTTTCATTTTGGTATATGCTATTACCTTCAGGGTCATTCAGATATTAAGTTATTTTAATAAGTGTGTTTAATATTTCCACATATTTAGTGATTTTAGCTATTCTCTTAATAATAATTTACATTTCATAAAATTCCTTCAATGCAAATATTATTTCACATTTTAATGTATTTAGATGAGACTTCAAATTCAAATTTATCAACATATAAAGTAAATTCTCAATTCCTTGATTTTCATAAGGCAAGATAATATCTCTTGTAGCATTGTCATTGGAGATAATTCAAGTTTTGAGATTATAACCCTTTCCTCAGTGAAACCTAGACAAGTTCTAGTTTAAACAGTGTACAGAGTGTTGAAAGCATTCATTCTGAAATATGAATCAAACTTGGGTTTCATTACCTTACTATTACACATTTTAAAAAATCTTCTAAAAAGTTATCTTTCATGTGAATTCAAAAGTATGATAAATGCAAACAATAGATTTAGTAATTTTATATTCTTTAACAGGTTCAATAAAAAAAACCCTATAATTTAAAATAGAAAAAGTAAATATTTTTCAGTCGTTAACTGTTACTTGTTTTGTATCTGAAAAGTTTTTATGTATGTATTATGTGCTATTAATAAGATTAATAAATTTATTATATTTTTTGTTCAATATCTTTATACTTTATACTTATGGCCGTAGGACTTCATGACACTTCATCTACTTGTTGCATAAACTAGACAATCCTCTGTTAAGCGGTAGACAAGGTACAATCACAACTCTGTAAACAATAATAACCACGATACATAAGGATCACCACTCTGTAAACAAAAGTAACAATTGGACATAAGGATCACACTTCATTTCTTCAATCCACAGATAACGACAAGAAGTAAAGGAACCACGACTAGCCGTTTCGCCAGCGAGGGTAGAAAGAAATCCAGAATTTATGCCCCATCCTCCAGTAAAAAGCAGATGCCAAACCATGGGAAGTCCCAATCTGAATCACAGCGTGATCAGTCCCAACCTGAAGATCTAACCATTGTGCCTTAAAGTTTGCAAGTTTCATGTACTACTAATGCCAGTAGTACATGTAGTAATATTAATGAAATTTTTCACATCCAGCACCAGCGTACACTTACAGATAAATACAGTATGCATTTAAATAACGGTACAACACCAATTACAAGTGCACATGCCAAGCTTGGTTTACATGTTACTGAGTCTCAAAAAAAAAATTAAAAACACGGAGTATATTGATCTTCCCTATTTACTAGACAATAAAACTTCTCAATCAGATGAAAAATCACTGGTTCTTTTAGATGACTTTATTTCCACTAAAGAGAAAAAACAATACTATTAACACAACTGAAAATGGAACGAAGCCTTTTTAATATAGTTGAACATTTTTTTATCAGCTCGCCCAGAAAAAAAAACTACTGAAATATTTAAGCAATATTCCCCTTGGGACATCTTGAACTAAGGTAGATATGCACATAAAGCAGGTAGATATACACATAACCAAGGTAGATATATACATGATCAAGGTAGACATGCACATAACCAAGGTAGATATATACATAACCAAGGTAGATATACACATAACCAAGGTAGATATATACTTTAACCAAGGTAGATATTTACATAACCAAAGTATATATATACATAACCAAGGTAGACATTTACATAACCAAGGTAGATCTACAAATAACCAAGGTAGATATACACATAACCAAGGTAGATATATACTAAACCAAGGTAGACATGTACATAACCAAGGCAGATATACACATAACCAAGGTAAATATATACATAATCAAGGTAGATATATACATAACCAAGGTAGATATACACTTATCCAAAGTTTTAGTTTTATGGTTGCTCGGGGTTTTTCAAATCATTAGGAGACGAAATTATTCAAAGCAGCATATACGTTGACATCTTGGGTGCTATTTAGCGTTGGAGAAATCACAGTGTCAAAATTTGATCACATAGATCGAGTTATTTCCCGAAAAGATTTAACCATAGATACGAGACAGCACAAAATTCTATTTTTTCTACGCTTTTTGAAAACAGACCAGCTGGGAAACGGGGTTATAATTGAATTAAAGAAAACTGATTGCCCAAATACATCACAACATGTATGGTTATTACAGTACATAAATAACATATATTATAAATTTCATTGGCAAACAAATATTAATCGTAGAGAATGAGAAAAAATTGGGGCATCATAGCTATTAATGAACCTTAAATAGAACATAGCTTAAGTTATGTTACATTCCTGCATAAAGCAACTCAACTTGTCAACAATTTCATAAATTTTCACAACTAAAACACCAGAAAATTTTGTCAGATGCAGAAAGGTTTTCAAAGTTAATGTTATACTTTTTCACAATATTAAAAAGTAAATTTCTTTTGGCATCAAATTTAGGACACTCTGAGAAATAATGAACTTCGTCTTCAACCCTTTTTAGGTCACATTTATCACATATTCTAAGATCTAATGGGGTCATAGGTTTAGTATATCTACCCAGTTCAACTTTAAGTTGATGATTACTTACTCTAAATTTAGCAAAACACTTCCTTTTATCACACTTTTTAATTATATCCAAATATTGTTCATAAGTTACATTTGATTTTGAAATACGTTCTAAGTTTACTTTCTTCAGCAATGAGTTTTTCTCTATGCTGGTACCATAAATTTCTGTATAAATCTTTTAGGTGCTCGCCAATAGAATATTTAACATAATTTTTGTTCAGTGCCATTGAGCTTCTCTCCACAGGAATATTTAAAATGTTGAGCAAGGAGACTAACGAACCAAACCAGGTGTCTACTCCATTGTTATGCATTTATTTCATTTCAGTTAATGCATCATTTAACAATTCAGTAGGTGAATTATTCAACCTGTGTCAGTACTTCAAAACAGATATAAAACAGTCAAATATTATTGTATATTGACCAAATTCTGACATTACAGCAAAGTTTGATGCTTTTTTTACCGACACCAAGTAAATATTTAAAAAAAAATGTATTTCCATTTTTTCGCAAGGGAAGACGCCAGTAAATCTCGTAAAATCACATAACGAATCCCTATTAAATGATTTAGGTAGATGGCATCCCCAGATTTCAGAGCTATTTAAGAATAGCCTTAATTGTATGGTTAAATATATGTAAAGAAGACTTGATGCTTGGTCCAAGGGACAACAGATCCGCCTTGAGTTTATATAATTTACCAATTTCGCATAGGTGGATCAGCAGCTTTGGCTATGGATGGCAGGCAGGCCAACTGATGAAATAAAAAGCGTTGGCCGTAGGAAGTCTTCTGCCTTTCAATCATATATTAGAACAAACTAGATTTGACAAATTGTGTAGGTCCTACGTCTGTGTGCATAGTTGGATCGTCCATTATGAAGCATGCTTGGTTTCACTTTAGATCAAGACCAAGTGGTCCGAATTTGGGTTTAGAACGCATAGGAGCGAATATACTTTGGCAAGGGTACAGCGGCTTGAAATTGCGCCATTTAAAAGGAGATTCCGTAATCTGTTCAGATTTTTTGTACCCACCAGCATACCTCGTTCTTCATTGTGGGGCAATAACGTTGGTGAATTATCCATTTATGAAACACGCAGATTGTGTATGAGCGCCATTTATTGCGGTGAATGTATCTAATACCTAATACCCTGATTTGAAAATTGTTACACAGACTATATGGCATACATATATCGGAGCTGGGAAACGAGGTGTTCTTAAATGGCATTCAGGGCGCATTAGGGAGCATTATTTCCTATGGTTTTACTTATTATCCACAGTAAGAGAGTTTGGTCTGGCTGATATGATTTTTTAATGCCGCTTCCCCCTCTATGTGGCGGAGGTCAGGTTATGACAATTTTAATTTAAAATTGTTATGACCTGACCTTTGGCGAAAAGCGCGGCACAGTTTTGAACTTGATTTAATTTGTCTTGACTACTGATCAGAGGGTCAAGTACAACGCTAAAAGTATACGCCGTGATTTGTCAAATTGAGTTTTTGAACTTTTATATCCAAAGATATTGAAATATATTTGTTTGTGTGCCTTAGTAACTGAACAGATCTTTTCCGCATTATTAATCGAACAATACATATGTGCCTTACCAATTGAACAAATCATGTGTGCCTGATTTAGTGAAAAATTCGTGTGTTCCTGTTCATTAAAAAAAATTGTTTCCATGATTATATGCCAATTTTCTTGTGTGCTATATATTTTGCGTACATTTGGGCTTGGAACAGAAAATGATTGAACGTTAACTTCTTTGTAATAGTTGATACAGCCACGATCAAACTTCGCCACACAAATGTAAATTAAAAATAAATATGTGTTGTTAACTAGTAAATAGTTTATGTTCTATTCAATAGTGTCTAGCCATTGCATTACACTTGTCATCGTCGTCCGTCGTCTGTCATCACTTAAAGTACGTCGTCTCAAGTATGTCGTCACTCAGGTGCGTCGTCATTTATATTTTAACATGGGCTGTTTTGTAGAGTCGTTTTTTATTTGATAATAACCACGATACATAAGGTTCACCACTCTGTAAACAAAAGTAACAATGGTACATAAGGATTACACTAAGTAAACAATAATAACCACGGTACATAACCATCACCACTCTAAAACAATATTAACCACGCTACATTGCAATCACCACTGTAGAAAATAATAACCACTGTTCATATAACGACATACAAGAGGTATGATTGCTATTTTTAATTTGTATGAGAATAACAGGTCCAGAATTAGCATTCCAATCATAAAATAAGTCCATGTTATTGCATGATATTTGAACAAATCTTGGGTGAGTAACTCCGTAACTCACATATTGATAAGCATATTGATCCATGCCGTATATACTGATAATATGGTTAAGCGGAAATCTGTCTTTATGGTGAAACTGTCTTAGTAAGTACTGGTCATCATTTGGTAATGCTTATTGCTACTCTTGTGAAAGGCTTTTATGGTGAATGTCTTTTGGAATGTCTCCTAGCATGTTCTTACAACAAAGTTGGTTATGCGTAATGAAATAAGTTCTCGTCCAAACGTTCTTGAGCTTTTTTCAAGTTAAACTAATAAACTTAAAAACACTGTTCAGATCTCAAGATCTCAAAGACACAAGAAACTATTCCTTTTTATTAGCTTGAGAAAGCTGTACCATGGTTTGATTGAATGTATTTTTCTCTTCTTTGTGTGTAATTTCGGATGTATATAAGATGCTGTTTTGGAGAAGGATGTTATTACTTTAGTATACTTTGTATAAATAGAAAAGGGAATGTTGTGTGGATGTGCAAGCGGGTCCAAAGGACTTTTTTAGATTCTGTTATCGTTCAAGGAGAATAAAACCTTGAGGGTCCTTAGTTGTATGATATCTATTATTCAGTATTTTATGTTGATGTCTTCCTGACACAACAAAACATAAAATGGATGGACGAATGGACATAATGCCCGCTCCGCGTTCTTCAATGAAATATAAACAATAGTTGCTTGTACTTGTCATATTACTATGACAGCACTCATAATCGTTCTCAATGACCATCCCTCGTGCAGTCCAGGTTTATATAATAGTTGCTTGTTTTGAGTGCATTATCGTGGCATCTTGACTGCACGAGGGACAGGGATATTGCCCAAAGTATTGATAATAACCGAGCCGCATGCAAGGTCATTATTAATGTTGAAGGCATTATGACTGTCCCGAGTGCTGTCAAGATACCATGACTATGCCCTAAATACAAGCAACTATTGTTTTTATTTCATTGAAGAATACGGTATGGGCATTACCGTACAGTAATGAATGTAATGGCAATGAAGAAGAGTGGTATAAAGCACAAACACACCATATATCACCGCAGAAATTACTTAAACCAATTAACAGACTCGTCCGATCTGGATATATTTATGATATTGTTGCCAAGTAATTAAAAATAACTTGAAAAAAAATTAAGTTTCTGATAGGATCTTTGCATAACAATTTAACACACTTTGAAATTTTAGCTATAAGCATGACACATGTATTTGATTTATAATTTATGACATCTCTTTCATTAATTCCTTATATGGTTTGTGGTTAATTTTCTATACACTCAATACATAATTTTTCATCGGTCTTTGAAGTTTGAAGCTGTCATTTCCATTCTTGTTCTTAACCTATACTGAAACGCTTGCTTGTTTAGAAAGCTAGGTTGTATTCGACATGACCTCATGATTTTCAGTCCTATTATACATGTAACTTTGCTACTATGCTATCATCTCAGTACTAATGACTGCTTGACCAATCTTTAACACCTAGGGGAATGATTTTGGTTGTTTTCCAATATGTGAGGATTTTACTTTCATCAATCTTAGTGGAGTAGGGGGCACTTGGTTACTAAAGTGATAGAAAGATTCTGCTGGATATTCTGCTGGAAACCCACCCATTCATACTTCATTTTCATGATCTGTGTACATATTTCTTCTTGATTGTCCTGTGTACTGAACACAATAATTCTGTTAAGGAACTGTCAATCTGACCATGGGGAAAGGGAAAAGGTGGAGGGAGGGGGGGGGGGTTAAAAGGAGACCTCTTTATTATGGAGCTGTAAAATTGAATTATATTTATAAACCAATGCTCCTTGATCTCTGCATCTTCACAAAGTAAAAACACATTAAAAAATTAAAATGTTTAATCAATATCGTTCATTACCTATATGCAATCATTAACATCCAACAATACATTACAACAGTCAGTAACAATTGTGGAAAAGAGACCTACATATCCACATCAATGGGTTTCAAAATATGGCAAAATTTTCAGCTGAATGTATTTCAAAATGCAAATTATTATGGACATTCTGTTGGATCCATGAAATTAACAGTTTATATTTAGTATAAATTTGGTTTCTTTCCAGTCTCAAAATTTCATAGTATAAGCTTTTGAAAGTAATATCTCATTTCCCAAGATATAAATTTTTACTTTTAATAGGATATGGTTTAATCCATTATCTCACTTTATGTCAATACCAAACCTTGATTATAACTGATTTATTGCTCAATGAATTGTGTTCTTTATTATAATTATATAGTAATAAATATTTCCAATGAGAAATCAACAGAAAGAAAGTGTGCAGTATATTCTTGTATTTGCACACAAGTTATTTGTTTTTTGTAACAGTTAAAATACAGAGGCATTTGGAAAATGGTTTTGAAACTTATTGCATTTGTTGCCATTTGCTAACAAAACATAACATCGATAGAATACTGCAAAATGAAGAACTGATAATGTAGACAGAAAGTGTTGAAATACTGTTAAAATATACCAAATATATTTTAATCAATATTTTGCCAAAAAATCAAATTGAACTAGTTCAAATATTCATTCAAAATCAATATTTAATAGAACTAGTTAAATATTGTCCAAATTACCATTTATTACTTTATTTCTGATAAATCAGTTGAAACAATGTTAAAATATTTATTACTACCGGTATATAATAAAAGGGTTATTGCATAAATATATGTGAATACTGTCCCATGTAGATTATTATATTGCACTTGCAAGATCGTGCAATATAATAATTTGCCCTGGACAATATTTACAAATATTCATGCAATAACCCCAGCCATGAAAACTGGTACAAAACACATGATTATGTAATATGACGATGACAATATGACTATTTAATATGTACAAAGGTCACACACCCATTTACTGCTTATTAGTTGTGAAAAAGAAGTCTTTGTCTGAAGACAACAGTAATGCACCCAATACATCCCACATTCATCACAACCAACCTGCAAAAGGAAAATTCATGTAAGGTATTAAAAATATTTTTTGCATATAAAACATGCATCAGGTGTAGAGACAAAATCTTGTAAAATGTTGTATGAACTATATTGTATACACGAGTATCACTACTTATCATGTAGCATCAAATTGTGGTGCTGGTGTATGCAACAGTAAAGACAACACAATCATTTGTACCTTACTCATGAAGTATGTAATACATTTGTCTACATGTAAATTGAAGCAAGCATTCAGAGTGTATTACATGGCAATAATTGAACCAGCACTATATATCACATAGTTGACAATCATTATATTTTTAGGGTACTTATCATTAACAACATCCAGAGAATTCTTCAGAACTGAACCTTATAAAGTGAAGGCATGTGTTATGGACTTTTCCAAAATTATGTTACAAAATACATGTACATGGAAAGAAAAAAAATAAATATACTTAACAAACACTTTGACAGCAACCACATAGCCTTTCATATCTGTAGACCTTACATGGAATGCATGTAGTTATTATACTAAATATATAAAGTTATCTTTTGATGTCTTTACTTCTTTAGTTCATAAGACATCAGAAAAAAACTGCATCTTACCCATTGAGCATCTGCATTCTTTTTTTTGGCAGTTGTCAAGCAGCATATTCTACACAGTTTCAGTACAAGTGTTTCATCTGAAGTTGAAAAAAAGGTTGAATTAATAAAGACTTTACACCGATATTCCTGAATATAAAATATCTTTATTTTCTAAATCCAGGAGGCTTCCACACGGAGCAAGGAGAGTTATACAATAATAAGAGAAAGAACAACAGATAGAAAACATAATACATTAAACATACATTTTCTTCAATTTTTTGTGTTCTTGGTGTGTTTGAAAAGCAACCTGTTTCAACCTGAAGTTTATGTGCTGAAATTTTATTTTGGTTTATGCTCTTTTTTTTTAAATCTGTAAGAAAATTTATTTAAAAATCGAAACCAAACCGATACACGGTTAATACATACAAAGTTTTTTATCAAGTTTTTAATTTATTTGCTTATGCCAATTTTCAATTTTTAAAGCTTTTGCTCAATTTTTTATTCCAAAGTAGCAGTTGAATGTGAATTTCTTTGCATATGGATATATGAAAAGTTAATCTATCGTATGGTAGAAAATCAGAGCATATGTTTACCTGGAAACTTATTGAGATCAACCTACAATCTTTAGTAGTTCAAGATCAAAGGTAAGTTAAAAGTTCATGAAAATCGCAATTAAGGGGATATTTAATTAAGGAATTAAGACCAATCTTACATCAATATAATTTGTAGCAAGCATTTTAAAACCATGAAAGTTAATAGTGTTTGTTGCAGAAGGTCAAAAAGATGTACTGACCATGTGTATTTGTTGCATTGCACATACACATGTCATTTATTGTTGAAACAAGTCTTACCAACATTTTGGATAAGTGTATCAACCATATGTCTTTTGTATGCCTCCATAACTGATTTGTCCATCTGGAAAGTCAGTGCCTCATTTTTACATACTTTTCTGCAAACTAAATAAGTAAAGAAAAAAAATAAGTATGCAACTTTCTACAGTTTGTTTAAGAAATTGCAAAAAGTATTAAGAGCAAATGTTGTTGAGATTTGGAATCCTGACATTTTTATCATCTGAATAAGGTAATATTTGCCAAAGGAATTAATATTTTCTTTTCACGAAGAGCTTTATTAGACCATGGATTAAAGCATGTTTTGTAACTTACCATTAGACAAAAAAGCCCACACGAGGTACTGTCCATCTGTTTAGTGTGTGGTATAGTACCAATTTCCCACTTTGATTTGTCATCTTTCACATATGAACTAAAAAAGAAACACAGGGAATATTGAATAATAATACAAAATATTTAGGATGACTTGAACACCTAAACATAAGTTTATAAAAGTAAGCGATTTTGTATATGGACTTTTTAGGAAACAGTGGTGTGAAACTGTATGTTTAAAAGTTGTGAAAAAAGTATACCTTTGACAAAGGTACCAGGAGGAGACAAACAAATTTATTTTAATTTCCGTACCTGGATGAGAAAACTTTATTTTAATTCACCATTATATTCATACTGAAAACACAGCAAAAATAACTTTTAAAAATATTTTAAAGCAATCTTATTTCACTTGTAATGTTCAGATCAATTGTTTTTGTCATACAAATTTGGCTTTGTAAATAATATGTCTATAATTGACAACATAAAAATGAAAAGCAAGTTTTAAGTTAATATACTTAAAACTACACATGTATCTATTTTACAAAATTTACATTCAAGCTCAACTTATTTTAAGGTTATTTGAATAATGACTTCCACTTTAGGCAAATAAACATGTTTATAAAGGAATATGTAAAAAATATTGATTAAAATTGAAAAATTAGCCAACTAATGTAAATGCTACCACCAATTTCTCTCATTTATGTGTAGCAGAGTGCTTTATTTTCATTTCATATATTGTATTTTATTAACAGTATAATTGTATTTTCAATCTATTTTATTGTATTTAAAATAAAAATGTCTGAAAGTAATATTAATAAATTATCTCATATTTAAAACTTTCCGTTTCGTTTGTTTTGCTATTTGGAAATTTACAAGTACATGTAAGTCACGCTTGACTTAGAAGTTTACTGGAGAAGAGTCTTGATTGGTTGTGGTAAAATTTCAAGGCAAGTGGGAGTTTCTTTGTCATTTGTAAAGATGGAGATTTGATTTTATTCTGGACAGATGTGTCAAAATAAAAAGTCATCATAGTTATATAGTTATACAATATTGATGTTTATAGTTTCACCTACAAATTTACTGGAGTTGACGATTTACAACTGATTGTAAGTTGCACATCTTTTCTAACTTTTTATCACATAAAGGTAAAAATAAGTTGAAGCTTCTATATTTCTTGGGAACCCATGCATGATTATGGTAATTAACAACCCTAGCGAAAGCAAGAGAGAATTCGTGTATTGTAGACATCTAGGTACTGGTCAAGGTATTTATTACTTGTGGTTTGGTTTCAGGAGATTGTATTTTTTGCTCTCCTGAACATTATGATGTACTGTATAGCCAGGATATCCATTTTGCCCCTATGTAATATACTCCACAAGTGGTCAGACTGTGTTTTAATTACTTTCTGTATTCTGAAGAGAAAACATATTTTTTTAGTTATCTCCCTTGTTGCAACAGAATAATTTTGAATATTAAGACTGTACTTCAACAAAGTACAAATTATTTCATTGAGAAAAGTGTAGTTTGATCGGATAGAATTATTGATTTAAACACCAATATCTTTTTGACAATATTCTAGCTATTTTTCTAAGTAAACCAGTTATTTGATACCGTTCTATTTTCACTAAGTTATGAATCTACTCATGGAATACACAAAGATCAAAGTACATCTGAACTTTGTAATAATATAAACAATGAAGTGCTGTAATGTTGATGTGTGTAAAGCAAATAATTTTATAAGAATAACGTAAGTGATTCAGACTGTGAGTTTTGTTTTATTGTTGAATGCCTGATGTTTAACACTTGAAAAGGCCAACACAGAATATTTTATCATAGATTTACTACATAATTTAAATAAAACTGTCATTTAAAAAATTTCTCAAAAGCTGAATATTTCCTTTATGTTTTCATAAACAATGGGTGTTTCTGAAAATATTTAGGTTGTAAAAAAACCAGCAAAAACTTTTGGCTAATCATTGTATACAGGCGTATGATTTAAAGGTAAATCTGTACTTAAATGTTATTATAATTTGATAATAAACTGTACAAAAAAACATAACATGAATCATACAGGAAAACATATACACAAGTACACAAAATAGTTAAAACTTAATTAATTTAATTTATTGTATGCAAACAATTTGCATTATGCAAATACTAAAAGAAATGTCTTATTGGTTTGTATAAGAATCTTTCAAAAATCTGTGATTCACGATTATTATCTGAAATAATACTTAATGTACATATACTTAAATGTTTTACCTATTCAATTGAATTATGAGTTGAATATGAAGAACAAACACTTATCCGACTTTCCTCTGTTAACTAAAAATCAGGTAAAATATAGTCCAATGTCATCTATAATGGCCATGCTGAAATTGTTATTACATGCAATATACATCACTCAAAAACTTCAACACTTTCAAACTGCATTGAACAAGAAATAATAAAACAATTACTCTGGGAATGCAGGTTGTGTAATACTTTATATGTAACTGCTAATATCATTATTTTTTTGTGTAACAAAATTAATTTGTTTGCAATAGGACACAGGTACAATTCATTCTGATTGTTATAAGGTATCTGTTTGATCCATCAGATTTTTTTTATATCAGACAGCAGATATTTCTCAGCTACAATTGTGTTTTTGGTTTGATTTTACCTTTTACCTTGTGGCATACTTGACCTTTATTATTTTAATATTGATAATTTGCCGCCACCATGCAACTTTTATTATAATGTTTCTCAGCTAGCTGTCAGTAACAGAAATTCAACTCCCATTTCAAAATTAAGGTAGAAATAATAAATGAACAATAACTTAAAACCAAACAAAATTCATTTCATAAATTACTTTTAGTTTCAACAAATTTTCACTTACATGTATAGTGGTAGTGTAAACATTTAAAGTAACCCAAAAAGTAAATAAAATTATATGCAATTTGTGTTATATAAAAGGGATAAATATTCTTTTAAAGATAATTTTAAAACTATGTTAAGAAGGTTATAAAGTTACAGTACTCTTAAAAATATTAAAAAATTAACAAAATTTGAGATACTAAATTCAATCATAGTAATAAAAAGAGGTATGACATTGCTGATAAATATAGTAATTTATTTGAAATGAATCCTGAATTAAACAACAACATAGTCTGGAGATGCATCAAAAATCAACTTACATCCAGCTACTCAGTAGGAATTGTAGGTGATCATGGAGTTCACCTAATGGATCCATAACAACTAAGCTTTTAGTGGAAAAATTGATCACCTGAAATGAAAAATACACTAAGATATGAATGATATCAGTGCATTTTTAATACAAATAAAAAAAATCCGTCCCAGATGGATGTCATTTTAGACATCTGAACATGCACATTTAATGTTAAAAGGAGAACTTGAGAAATATAAAGACAGTTGATATACTTTGTTAAAACTTGTAACCAAAAATTACAGACAATTAACCATTTATCATAATACTTACAATCACCAACCAATGTCTCCGTCCACGGTTGTAGACACCAATTGCATTTGGTGATGATATTTCAAACTGAAAAAAAGTCTGGACTGTTTTAGTTGTTTGTTTTAGATGAAATTCAGCCCAATTATTAAACTTGGTAAAAATGGTAAGGTGATTATTTTTAATTGTATGATTAAAATAGTGCTAGAAAAATTATATATTTTCTACAAATATCTGCTACCAACAGTACCACATATAACACAAAGATAAAATATAGAAAGACATATAGGATCTAACACCGGTGGGAGGGCAAGACGGGAAAATCTCAGACACCCAAGTGAAAAGATTTCTGGTCTCCAACGAGGCTCTGCCGAGTTGGAGACCAAAAGAAATCTTTCACGTGGGTGTCTGAGATTTTCCCGTCTTGCCTTACCACCGGTGTTTGATTCTATTTCTCACTAATTTGTTAAAAAAAATCCGGTTCTGTTCTTTTGGAAGATGGCAACAAATAGAGTTATCTACCCTGAACACAATCTCTAGTGTACACATGTTGCGTCACAGTGTTTGTTTTGATGTTTACCGCTTTCATATTGTAGTATAAATTGGGTCATGGAAGCTCAGATATGTTGTTTTCATGCTAATATTTAAAAAAATATAGTAAACCAACACATCTAAAGCAAATATTTTACAATTTTTATTGCTGAACCGACAGTTGACGTCACAATACATTTTTACCGGAAAAGGAGCGTGAAATTCTTATCTCACCCACGGGTTGAGACAAGGATATCTCAACCGGCTAAAAATAGGTACCACGCTGTCTCATTAGTGAGAAATTATTAACTTACATCATTCAATAGTTGCTGTTGTTTTCTGCTGAACAACAAATGAATCACTGCACACGGGATATACTCAAACTCAGACTGTTAAAATAATAAAGTGTATTGTTTTAAAGATAAATTATTATGAGTAGGGCTGTTAAAGGAAAATTAATGATATTTATATAATAAACATATTAGAATTTTAAAAGTTGTATTTTTAATTTTCAGATTGCTGCAATTCAGTACCATTTTTAATGCTCAGACTTATTTTCATTGTGTTGTGAATGGTCAATATTCTTGGTTCTTGTGAGGGCTTCTTCCAAAGGGTTAGGATTTTAAATTTGTTTTGGTTTAAATGATGCAAATATTTGAAAACATCTTGAAATATGCTGTATTTATTGTCACTCCTTTAAATATATTTCGTGTTATCATAATAACTTCAATTATGAATGTCCTTACCTTTTGTCACGGATGGCTAGTGGCATAAGAAGGGACACTCAATATATACATAATTTAATACAACAATAAACATAGATATATACACAAAATATATACTATTTACAAAGTTATAGACATTGTCTCAACAACACCTTATACAGTTCTACTTTTCCACCCTGTTCTCCACTTTGTCACCATTACACCGGTTTCCTCCTGGATCCATTTACTAGTTGCTATACTGATTACTGTTACTGATTACTACATCGGTTACTACACTGATTACTGTTACTGATTACTACATCGGCTACTACACTGATTACTGTTACTGATTACTACATCGGCTACTACACTGATTACTGTTACTGATTACTACACACCGGTTACCACTACTAATTACTACACCGGTTACTCGATGGCATTTACACTGGTTACTCGATGGTATTTGTAAGAATGAGCAATTACTTATGATGTTAAACTCGACTTCCAGTGGACACTCCTCTGCTCACTGCCTGTCGTATCGGCAGGTCGTTCCTTTTATACTGACCAGGTGAGCGAAAATCTACTAAACCGGTTTCCTCTCACCGTCACACATGTGAACTAAGGACAACCTATACACTGGAGTCTACCTGATCCGTACTAGCGATCTGAGGCACTGACGACCACTCATCACGTTAAAAAGAATGACCAGCATAATTTTCTTTAATAATTAAATTATAAAGTCACCTCGTGACATTTCCTCCCTTCCGAGGAAGTACGAAGTACTGAAATTGTGTTTACACAATTTACGTAACGTTTTTTTTTTACATACTCAAAATTACTATTTACAACTCACAAAATTATTATTTACAACTCTCAAGACTATTATCTGACCTATCTCTCGATACAATCGTGACCGTTGCCAGCTGCAACCCAAGTCCATCCAAAGAAAAACTAACTGACTCACGGTGTACAACTGACAATACTCACCTACTAGGTGTGCAAGGATCTTTAATAGGTCGAAGCGACTTATTACCTTACAAAGGTTTGCACGACATGACCTACCCACAACATCCCGATTATATCTCCAAAAAAAAAAAACACATTCTAAACTCCAATAATGACATACTTACTCTTTCTCCAGTCTTATCAAACAAGTAATTACACATGAAATACTAATACTAGAACTACGGTATATATATACTGACTAAATATTTCTCGACGGTAATTACTTTCGAACTCTATATTCTACTCAAGTAATCTGCTACTACATTATCCTTACCTTTTATTGGTACTATACGAAATCTATAAGGTTGCAAAAGCAGAGCCCACCTCATAAGTCTGGCGTTGGCTATTTTACCTTTATTCAAATACATTAACGGTTGATGATCTGTTTCCAGAATAAATTCTGTACCATACAAGTATTTCTGGTACTTCTGTATAGCCCAGACTATAGCTAAACATTCCTTCTCTATTGTCGAATAAGCTATTTCACTCGTCTTGAGTTTTCGACTTGCATAAGCTACGGGTAATTTAATACCATCTTCAACCTGCATCAGTACTGCTCCAATACCCTTATCTGCCGCATCGGTCATAAGAATAAATTGTTGCGTTACATCTGGCAACTTCAGAATAGGAAATTTTATTAATGCATGCTTCAATGTCTGAAATGATCTTTCATGAATATCTTCCCAAACAACGGTGTTGGGTTGACCCTTCTTAGTAAGATCTGTTAAAGGCAATGCTACACTAGCAAAATTTGGAATAAATTTCCTATAAAACCCCAATAAGCCTAAAAATGACCTTACCTGTTTCTTCGTTACTGGTCTTGGTGCATCTATCATTGATTTTACCTTGTCCGGGTGTGGTTTCAGTTTATTCTCTCCGATCACATGTCCTAGACATTCCAGACTGGTATACCCAATTGAACATTTACTTGGTCGAGCTGTGAGATTTGCCTTACGTAGTCTTACAAGTAGTTCATGCAATACCTGCAAATGTTGCTCGAATGTTACTGCAAAAATAATGATATCATCAATAAAGTTGTCGATATTGTCCATATCTTTCAGTAACTTACGCATTAATCTTGAAAATGAGGCTGGCGCCGTAACAAGTCCAAAAGGCATACGTGTGAATCGAAATAGACTCTTTGGGGTCTGAAAACTAGTTTTATCTTTTGACTCTTCTGATAAAGGGAGCTGCCAATAACCTCTAGATAAATCTAATCGAGAAAAGTACTTATGCCCTGCTAACTTAGCAAACATGTCTTCGGCATTCGGCATTGGTTCTGCATCAAAAACTGTTTGACTATTTAAGGCTCTAAAGTCTATACAAAACCTGTTGGTATTGTCTTTCTTTCTCACAATTACAATTGGTGATGAGAAAGGACTAGTAGAGGGTTCTATTACCCCTAGATCTAACATTTTACTTACTTCCGTATTTACAGTATCTATCATACTATATGGTATCGGATACGGTTTCATTCGAATCGGTGTCTCCGTGGACAATTTAATTTCATTCTCCATTATATCCGTGCATCCCGGTCGATCAGTAAATACATCAGAAAATGACTTTAACAATTCTCTTACCTGACACATTTGACTTGCAGACAATTCTATATTCACATCCACCTGATCTGGACCTTCATCTGCACTTACAAACGGTAACTCATCTAGATCATTTGCTTCTTCGAACTGCTCAGTTTCTTCACTGACCACTGCAGTACTCAACTTTATCCTATCAACATATTTTTTCAACAAGTTGGCATGAAAAGTTTTCACTTTACCCTTCAGCTCAATTTTGTAGTCTACGTTACCGAGTTTCTCTACAATGTTGTACGGTCCTTTCCATTGCATTAAAAGTTTATTGTTGTCTGTAGGCAACAATATGAGAACTTTATCACCTACCTTCATATTTCTCTGTTTTGCAGACTTATTATAATACCTCGCTTGTTTCTTTGAAGCACTTACCAAATTTTGTCTCGTAAGTTCGCAAGTAGATTCTATTCTGTCTCGCAAATCGATAACATACTGATATGTAGTCTTTACCTCTGGATCCTCAATTTCTTTCGTCCAAAGTTCTTTCAAAATTGTCATAGGTCCCCTTACTGTTCTCCCATAAACTAGTTCAAACGGTGAAAACCTTAAACTTTCTTGTGGAACTTCTCTATATGCAAAAAGTAATGGGTTCAAATACCTATCCCAATCCTTTGGACGTTCACTGCAAATTCGTTTTAGCATCTGCTTAAGACTGCCGTTGAAACGTTCAACTAGCCCATTACACATAGGGTGATATGCAGTTGTAGACAACTGTCTAAGAGAAATAAGTCTACTAACTTCCGTCATCAGAGTTGACGTAAACTGACTTCCCATATCTGTTAACATTTCTTGGGGAACCCCCACCCTGGAAAATATATCAACCAAAGCTTCAGCTACTCTTTCAGTTTCAATACTCTTTAAAGCTACAGCTTCGGGATACCGTGTCGCATAATCTACAAGCGTCAAAATATACCTATTACCCCGTTCAGTAGCTGGGTAAAGAGGTCCAATCAAATCAACTGCCACTCTTTTGAAAGGTTCCTCAATTAATGGCATAGACTGTAATGGTACCTTACTTATTCTACCTTTTTGTATAGTTCGTTGACAGATATCACATGATTGGCAAAAACGTTTTACATCTGCCGTGACGCCTGGCCAAAAAAATGCTGATAGTACTCTGTCAAGTGTACGACGGATACCCATATGCCCTGACATAATTGATTCGTGTGCTAATCTCATCACTTTATAGGATAACGGAACAACTAGTTGAGTATAGCTCATCCTCGTATCCTTCAAAGATTTGAACTCTCTATATACCATACCTCTCTTAACGAACCAGCCAATTTCCGCATTAGCTCGTTTAAATACGCTACCTGCTTGAGCATCTTTCCTGATCCTCTCTAACGAAACATCGTCCTTTTGTGCACTCATGATATCGTGTGGACTGATGTCTTCGGTAATAATATCTTTTACTTTTAGCTTACTTAGTGGTTTACCACTATCAATTACTTGTTGTCTCGTTTGTACCGCACTTACTTCCTGCCAATTTGGATCTGGATCTGCTGCATCTCGTGCATGACATACATTACCAATGATTAAATCATAAATAGGGTTTTCCATACAGCTTGCTTCGAATTCTCCTTTAACATACGGTGTATCTATACTTACTTTTGCTATTGGTGTTTCAATTGTCGATCCATCTGCTAATATACAAACTTGTTTCTTACCTGTCAAAAATTCATCCCCTATTAAGCTTCGTTTTACTACAATACTGCTACATCCTGAATCTCGCAAAGCAGTTACAAGTTTACTGTTGACATACCCAGGAACAATAGGCATACTCACCACCTTAGTCATCTGACAAATGAACGGATGCGTACTTGAGGTGCTTGAAGAAATAGAACTAGAACTTCCAGAATAAATAATCGACTCACTTGGAATAGTACATACTCCGCAAACTGGAGGTTTTTTCCTTGTGGAATCAGACACCACAGTACTTACCCTATGACTTGTACAATCTGTAGCAATATGACCAGTCTTGCCACATTTATAACATCTCCTATCTTTCATAGCTACGAACGAATTCTTATCCCTTGGTTTGTTGATCACCTGTTCTTTTCTTATACTATGTTCTATAGGTTTCCGATTAGCGTTACTAATGGAGGAGAAGTTTGGGTGCTTACCTCTATTTATAAGATTAGTTGCACTTGTGTACCTAGCCTCCCTAAATTGATCAGCTATCGTCGCCATATTCACCAACGAATCGGGAGATCTTTCTCTTAAAAATAAAGATAACTCATGAGAACATATATGTGCAAATTGATCACGTAATATTAAATCAACTAACCCTTTATATGTGGTATCGATTTTTGACATCTCAATCCACCGTTGGAAATATCCTTCTAATCTAACAGCAAATTGGGCAAATGTCTCACCTGTCTCAGGTCTACAATTCCTGAATTTGCGTTTGAATCCATCTTCGGTCATATCATACCTTTTTAACAAAGCTTCCTTTAAGGTGTCATAATCCATTGCTTTATCTACTGGCATAAGTGCATAAACATCCAATGCTCTACCCTTGAGTAATGCACTTAATTGAATAGCCAAATATCTTGTCTCCAATTCTGAGCTACTGCATACCTCTCAAATCGTCTCAAATAACTATCCATCTCGTCCTTACCTTCCTCAAAAGCTGGAATTTTAATTCCCTTTACACTGCCGTGAGATTCACTTACCACTCTATGGGAACTCTCTGACTGCATATTTGTTAGTCTACTTGCCTCTTCCATCCTCTGGGCAAAATTTAACTTTTGTAACTCAATCTCATGTTCTCTCTGGGCTATTCTTTCTTCTCGATCTTCTTTCTCTTTCTGTCGTTGAGTATCTCTCTCTCTCTCTTCTCGTTCTTCTTTCTCTCTCTGACGTTTTTCAGCTCTCTCAGCTCGGTCTTGCTCATCCTTCTCCTTCTGACGTTGCGCAACTCTCTCTTCTCGATCTTGCTCAATCTTCTGTTGCTCTTTAACAAAAGCTCTTAACTCCTGACCCTCATATCCCATACTTTTACCCAGTTCTTGTAATTCTTTCAGTTTTTCCATTTTTAACTCGTCAGTCTAGTCAATCGGATGTTTAAATCACCAGTACCCCAGCGCTACGTACAGACCAATCAAATCGACCGTAAACCCCAGATGGTTTTATATTTATATGATGACTACCGATACTTACAGTCAACTTCGCAGGGACTGACCACAGAATATTCGAGAGACACGAGGCAATTTACTTGTACACTGCACTAGAATCGAGTTTCACTACTTCTGAAAAATAAATTTAAATTTAACAAAACAATTTAGAATTATGATAACATGAGAAATTGAATAATTCTACAGATCATTATAAAAAAGATGATTACTTTATATATCCCTTACATTTTAACTCAATTTATCCCTCCATATTTATCCTTTTTTTTTAACATCCCTTCTTTAATATCCCACTTCTGACACCACTTTGTCACGGATGGCTAGTGGCATAAGAAGGGACACTCAATATATACATAATTTAATACAACAATAAACATAGATATATACACAAAATATATACTATTTACAAAGTTATAGACATTGTCTCAACAACACCTTATACAGTTCTACTTTTCCACCCTGTTCTCCACTTTGTCACCATTACACCGGTTTCCTCCTGGATCCATTTACTAGTTGCTATACTGATTACTGTTACTGATTACTACATCGGTTACTACACTGATTACTGTTACTGATTACTACATCGGCTACTACACTGATTACTGTTACTGATTACTACATCGGCTACTACACTGATTACTGTTACTGATTACTACACACCGGTTACCACTACTAATTACTACACCGGTTACTCGATGGCATTTACACTGGTTACTCGATGGTATTTGTAAGAATGAGCAATTACTTATGATGTTAAACTCGACTTCCAGTGGACACTCCTCTGCTCATTGCATTGCCTGTCGTATCGGCAGGTCGTTCCTTTTATACTGACCAGGTGAGCGAAAATCTACTAAACCGGTTTCCTCTCACCGTCACACATGTGAACTAAGGACAACCTATACACTGGAGTCTACCTGATCCGTACTAGCGATCTGAGGCACTGACGACCACTCATCACGTTAAAAAGAATGACCAGCATAATTTTCTTTAATAATTAAATTATAAAGTCACCTCGTGACACCTTTTCATTCTTAAACATAGAGACCATATAGGCATCAATAATCTATATGAAAGAAGATATGGAGGCACAAATAAGGTAACAAATCATGAATATTCCATACATTTTACTCCATAGACAAAAAATTAATCATTTTTTATATTTCAGAATGTATGAAAGCCTCAACCTGATGTCAATTTGTATTTTGGTTTTATGGAAGCTTTAACAATCTTTTTGGTGCAGTCTTAATGTGCAATATTTACATATAATATCAACAACAGCACCCCCTGTAGCATGTCAACCCATGAATGTTTAGGACAATTGATGTTGAATCCCTAATCATAACTTTAACAGTCATTTACCAAAGTGAAAAGAAATTAACAGGCACCTTGGTCACAGGATACTGAAAAACATAAGCTGCACATATATACAAAATGTCAGCAACATCAAAGCACAAACCACAGACCACAGACAGATTCATATAACCCCATCCCCACCCTCATAGAGGTTATATATGGTCGTGGTCTGATATTGCAGAATTTTTCTTCCCTGCCAGTCAAATTAGAACTGTCTGCTTGGCAGGACTACAACCCTCCACAACATGTTGACCCTAAATTTTTGGGACAGTCAACTTTGTTTTAACAGTTCTGATGTGGATTGACTATTAATGCTGAACACCTTTATGGCACCAAAAGATAATTAAAGTTCTGATGACCAGATATAAGTGTAAAATTTTGAAAAACACAATCTTCACCAAATGCACTTCGTTATATTATAATACATAATGAAAATATTTTGCAAAACAAAATTCCAAACACATGCACAATGTATTATAACACAATTTCATAACGATTCAACATCACGAAGAAACTCCCATATTAGGTTGTTGGGCTTTATGGGCTTTACCTACGTCTAACTATAATGATTTGACCTGGTTCAAAACATATATCTCAATAAATCTTCATAAACAACCTGATAATAATCAAGCTAGATTTTAACTAAATTTACACTTTTTTCATATAATTATAAGGGTTTACTTAATAGTGAATGCATGCTTTCATGTAATCTTCACATAAAATCCATATGAAACTTAAAACTCCTATACCTTGATTCCAGTGATAATAATGGGAAGGGAATCTTTTAACGTGAAATTTATTTGAAAGAAATTTGAATGGTTTACATTCTTCACCGACATGAAAAAAATTATCACATACATGAAAGGTACATGCATAATGCATTACAATGTTTTTGTAAACAAAACTTGCTTTTAATATTGGAGACAGAAACTGGCAAAATGTGTCTTTATATAATATTATACAACACAAGAATTAGTAGAATATTATTTAAATTATGTATTAGGTCATTGCATTGCCTATCTAATAATTTACATTCGCAAATGTATATCTTTAACAGTAAATTTTGTGGTACAAGACATCCGGTTTAAATGTTCTGAAATAGGGAATGATGTTAATGTGTACTGACAATGGAATATTTTAAATAAGTGAGCATATGTGCTGATTTGCCACTCTATTTTTAAGTAATATATACGAAATTCAATATTCAAGTACCCTTACCAGCATTAGTGGTGGGGGGTCTAAAATCCAAACTTTCAGGCCAAAACTCTGGTTTAAAGTCTTCTTTTCCCCAATAACCTGATGCCATACATTTTTTTTTTACCACTAAAAAAATAATTTACATATGGTTAGATTTATAAAAGTGAACACTTGTCTTTCCTTCAAAGCTAAGATTAAATATTTGAATATACTTACTCTCGAACGATCTTTTATTTAACTTTCTAACTTGTACATATCAAAGAAGTCGAATGCTAACCCATAACTTTTTTAAGTGAAAATATGAACTACATGTATTAAAAAACAACAGACACATCATGAACTTCCTTAGTTCAAAATTAAAAAATATAATTCTCCAGTCACATTGTAAATACTGTACATTACTGGTATAAAGATAGTTGCATTTTGTTAACAGCTTTTCAATTTGATATTCTTTACATCTTGAATTAGATAAACAAAAGTACAATGATTTTTTACTCCATATAAATGAAAAAAAGGAGGAATGACAATATAGTCATACTGCCTTTGAACGAGGGTGTTAGGGTAGATTATCACATGAAGAAAAAATTATCACCCGAGACGAAGTCGAGGGTGATAATTTTTTTCTTCATGTGATAATCTATCCTATCACCTGAGTTGAAAGGCAGTATGATTTTTATTATACTGAATGCCTGTTATCTAAAGAAGAAACTTGAACTATATAGATACTGTACTGAATTAATTTCTGAAAATGCTTGTTTGTCTGCTTTTTGTTTTTCCAGCTAGTTTTTCATGTGGCTGATCATTTTCCAGGTTGGCAATTTTTGGTTCTTTGTGGGTGATAATTTTTTTATATCACTCGTAAACTTCGGGTGGAGCAATTGATAATTATTCGGTTCGGCAATCTCCGGTCGGAGCGTGTGTTAATTTTTTTGATATCACCCGTTGAGAGGAAAGCATGAGGAATTAACACCCGTTGCTATAATGGGCGGGGCTATTGTCAGAATCAGTAGAAATTAACAATGGTTACTGTCCAATAAAAAGACAGCATTTTTGCATGAAGTATAATAATATTGAATTCATATCCATGTATTTTATGTGTATAAAATTTACGTTTGATAAATAATGCTAAAAGTTGCTTTTAAGAACTCACTGTACATTTTTACAAGATCACTCAGCTTGGCTCGCTTCCAATGCATTCCTGCATTGAGCACATCATCATCAATGATAGGCATATCTGAAAAAAGAAGACATTAACTGGTACTCCTCTATGTTGTGTTTTTCAAAATACAATGAAATACCAATGTGAAACCAGATTTCAAAACTGTTATGTCAGAGATATGATGAAAATTAAAAAAAACAACCTTGCCTTTTAATGATTTATAATGTGTCCTTGGAGTTGATAATACAATCACAAGAGAAAAGTACATGAACACTTTTATTTAAGAAAACATTTTTAAATACAGGTTATTTACATCAAGCAATGTATAATAGTCAAATAGGTAAACATAAAGTTACACCATACCGTCTTTCAATCTGGTAGGTTTGGCAATGGCCAAAGTCACTCCCAATGATGAGTAGCAACAATCTACAAATGTTTTCCGAATGGCCTCATCATAAATGAAAGATGTTAAACGAGGAGGCACTGAAAAAATATATATATAGTTATCAAGTAAAAGATAGATTACAACCCAAGCTTGTATTTTTCTATATTACTGATGATGCCATTCAAATTATTTTTTCCATCAGCTTAGTTTTTGTTAAAACCATTTTGCAAGATAATGTGCTTATTGTGGTTCCCTTGTTTGTGTATTTAAAATCATCATAAATTTAAGATTTTCTAACAAATGAGGGGTTATCAATGTGCACAGCAGCAAAACATGCTTAAATAAATATTCATTAACTAATAGAACATAATACTACTATATAATTATTAATAACATAAACAATATGTTTACTCAACAGATTAGATTTTTTAAACACATAGTGGATATTCATTTTGCAGCAATCAATTACCAAACTCATAAGAAATAGTTGTGTCTCCACAATCATAGACATGTCCAATTAAATTAGTCATTAGCTAAAAAATAGGGAAACAAATGTCTTTTCTATAAGTTAAACATAAATAATTATAATAATAAAGTGACATATCTTACCCACAGCCTGAACCTGGGGGTAAGGGTTATTCTTGGATGCTTTAGGCAAATACAGCACAGCTATATGGGGATCTTTCTTTTGAATCCAGCTCTCTAACTATAAAAATACAGATAACAATAGTTGTAATTAACAAGATTTGCAAAGCCAGCATGAGATGTCATATTTCCCAATTTTAAATTTTAACATAATGTTAAAATTACCATTTTTTCCCTCAATTATTTATTGGAATTGTTTTTGTGTGTTCATCAGTAGTTCCTAAGGTAATTACAAACATCATACACGCCCATAAAGATTAGCGATAAAATATTTGTATCGGTGCAGTGTTATGATTATTGATAATAATTTTGATAATAATTGAAACAACATTTTTCATTGCTTATTGCCATATTTAATCATATTTTTGTCTTGACATTGATATACAAGTGGTGTATAGTGCTTATTTAAATTTCAAAAACCAGAAAGAAAAAACTTGGTCCAATTCTGTCTTTTTAGGGCAAACTATTAAAGAGTATTACAATTATTATCTATAAATAACTACTGTATTCTTTATATCAATTTCACCCAAAAATTTTTTTCATTACAAGAAAACTAAAAAATAATGGTTCATTTTTACCAGAAAAATCACTTTGATTCTGTATCTATCTTCAGACTTCAGTTGGATTTGGGGAAGTGTGGAGTTTATCTAGGATGTGTCATCATATTGTCATATGATAACCCATAACTGTTACAAATTACTTATAAAATGCATGTATATGAAAGAAAAACTTAGCTTAGCTTTATATTTATTACCCTTTGTTTCAAAGATATCCATTCTTTGTCAGCAGACATGATGCAATAATCAAAAGTGTGGTAACTATAAATAAAATTAAATTAAAAAAATATTCATAACAGTTCTATACAGTTCTATAAGGTGTATAATATAAATATGTATACTACAATCATGAAATTATGTTGCTATTTCATGGTGTATCTCAAATTTGTTATTGGTAACTATACACAGGTTACATGTATATCAAAAGTGGTTATGAATATGTCTACTTTTCTTATGTGTATGTCAAATTTTGTGTATATCTGTCTTTGTTATATATATATATCTACCTTGGTGATGTGTATATCTACCTAGATTATGTTATGTCTGCTTGGTTATGGATATATCTACCTTGGTTAAGTGTATATCTACCTTGGTTATGTATATATCTACCTTGGTTAAGTGTATACCTTCCTTGGTTATGTACATGTCTACCGAGTTTAAGTGTACATCTAGATTGGTTATGTATATATCTACCTTGGTTATGTACATGTCTACCTTGTTTAAGTGTATATCTACCTTGGTTTTATATATCTACCTTGGTTATGTATATATCTACTTGGTTAAGTGTATATCTACCTTGGTTATGTATATGTCTACCTTGGTTAAGTGTTTATCTTCCTTGGTTAAGTGTATATCTACCTTGGTTAAGTGAATATCTACCTTGGTTAAGTGTATATCTACCTTGGTTATGTATATATCTACCTTGGTTAAGTGTATATCTACCTTGGTTTTATATATATATCTACCTTGGTCAAGTGAATATCTACCTTGGTTATATATATATCTACCTTGGTTATGTATATATCTACCTTGGTTTAGTGTATATCTACCTTGGTTATGTATATATCTACCTTGGTTATGTATATATCTACCTTGGTTATGTAAATATCTACCTTGGTTAAGTGTATATCTACCTTGGTTATATATATATCTACCTTGGTTAAGTGTATATCTACCTTGGTTATGTATATATCTACCTTGGTTATGTATATATCTGCCTTGGTGATGCGTAAATCTACCTTGGTTATGTATATATCTACCTTGGTTAAGTGTATATCTACCTTGGTTATGTACATGTCTACCTTGTTTAAGTGTATATTTACCTGGGTTATGTAGCTGTCTACTTTGGTATATATCTACTTTGGTTAAGTGATCTATATTGGTAATTGGTATATCTACCTTGGTGATGTGTATATCTACCTAGATTATGTTATGTCTAGCTTGATTATGGATATATTTACCTTGGTCAAGTGTATATCTACCTTGGTTATATATATATATCTACCTTGGTTAAGTGTATATCTACCTTGGTTATGTATATATCTACCTTGGTGATGTATATATCTACCTTGGTTATGTATATATCTACCTTGGTTAAGTGTATATCTACCTTGGTTAAGTGTATATCTACCTTGGTTATATATATATCTACATTGGTTAAGTGTATATCTACCTTGGTTAAGTGTATATCTACCTTGGTTATGTATATATCTACCTGGTTTAGTGTACATCTACCTTGGTCAAGTGTATATCTACCTTGGTTATATATATATATATCTACCTTGGTTATGTATATATCTACCTTGGTTAAGTGTATATCTACTTTGGTTATGTATAAATCTACCTTGGTTATGTATATATCTACCATGGTTAAGTGTATATCTACCTTGGTTATGTATAAATCTACCTTGGGTATGTACATGTCTACCTTGTTTAAGTGTATATTTACCTGGGTTATGTAGCTGTCCACTTTGGTTATGTATATATCTACTTTGGTTAAGTGATCTATATTGGTAATTGGTATATCTACCTTGGTGATGTGTATATCTACATAGATTATGTTATGTAGCTTGGTTAAGTGTATACCTACCTTGGTTATGTACATGTCTACCTTGTTTAAGTGTATATTTACCTGGGTTATGTAGCTGTCTACTTTGGTATATATCTACTTTGGTTAAGTGATCTATATTGGTAATTGGTATATCTACCTTGGTGATGTGTATATCTACATAGATTATGTTATGTAGCTTGGTTAAGTGTATATCTACCTTGGTTATGTACATGTCTACCTTGTTTAAGTGTATATTTACCTGGGTTATGTAGCTGTCCACTTTGGTTATGTATATATCTACTTTGGTTAAGTGATCTATATTGGTAATTGGTATATCTACCTTGGTGATGTGTATATCTACCTTGATTATGTTATGTCTAGCTTGATTATGGATATATCTACCTTGGTCAAGTGTATATCTACCTTGGTTATATATATATATCTACCTTGGTTAAGTGTATATCTACCTACATTATGTTATGTCTACCTTGGTTATGGATATATCTACCTTGGTCAAGTGTATATCTACCTAGGTTATATATATATCTACCTAGGTCAAGTGTATATCTACCTTCGTTATATATATATCTACCTTGGTTATGTATATATCTACCTTGGTTAAGTGTATATCTACCTTGGTTATGTATATATCTACCTTGGTTATGTATATATCTACCTTGGTTAAGTGTATATCTACCTTGGTTATGTATATATCTACCTTGGTTAAGTGTATATCTACCTTGGTTATGTACATGTCTACCTTGTTTAAGTGTATATTTACCTGGGTTATGTAGCTGTCTACTTTGGTTATGTATATATCTAGTTTGGTTAAGTGATCTATATTGGTAATTGGTATATCTACCTTGGTGATGTGTATATCTACCTTGGTTAAGTGTATATCTACCTTGGTTATATATATATATCTACCTTGGTTATGTATATATCTACCTTGGTTATGTATATATCTACCTTGGTTAAGTGTATATCTTATATAAATATCTACCTTGGTTATGTATATATCTACCTTGGTTAAGTGTATATCTACCTTGGTTATGTATATGTCTACCTTGTTCAAGTGTATATTTACCTGGGTTATGTAGCTGTCTACTTTGGTTATGAAGATATCTTCTTTGGTTAAGTGTACGTCTATATTGGTAATTGGTATATCTACCTTGGTGATGTGTATATGAACCTTGTTTATGTATGTCTACCTTGGCAAAGTGTATATTTACCTTGGTTATGTATATATCTACCTTGGTTATGTATATGGCTACCTTGGTTATGTATATGTCTACCTTTATGTGTATCCACCTAAGTTATGGGTATACCCACCTTGGTTATGCATATATCTGCCTTGGTTATGTATATGGCTACCTTGGTTATGTATATGGCTACCTTGGTTATGTGTATCCACCTTGGTTATGGGTTTATCTAACATGGATATGTGTATTTCTACCTTGGTTATATACCTTGGTTTTGTGTATATATACATATACCTTTGTAATGTAGAAAATATTAAATCAAACATAAATACGTACAGTTCGACATCTGAAATAAAGTTTATTGTATTGTATTGTACGCCTTCTGGTGGTATGAACTTTAATCAAAGAAGTAGATACATAACATGATTTCATACCAACAGTGGGATTGAAGATCATTTCAAATATAGGGTTAGCAAGCTTGTTCCATGTTTGCGGGAGGTGACAAATATTCCAAATTGGAAACCTGTAATCTTTAGTCCAGGGCTTTAACTAATTGCCATGCTCTTTTAGTATATTTTTTGCAATGAAGCTACAATTGCCATCAATAATATGCTCGTAATTACCAATAAAAATGTAGCTGTTACTCAGGGTAGAGAAAATAGTATAAATCAAACATACCTGGAACCACACACAAAATATTTGGCATTTAACATTATTACATTTTGTAGTTATTGCCCGATTGGTGTTTTGCTTATATGTGATAGGCATGCTGCCATTGGCCTCATTTCACATCACTACAATGTTCCATTAACATAATATTGCATGCTCTAACCTCTCATAATTGTATAATAATGTACTCGCGGAATGTAAATAATGTAACAATAAATATATTACATATTTAAAAATCGTCCCCAAAACCCACAAAATACTGGATAGGAAATGGTTTATATAAAAAAAATATCTTATTATGTTGCAATGTCTTACCACAAAATAAATAATACTGTAAATATCTTCGAAGTGGTCACTCGAAATGTCGGTCTATATATTGACCTTTGTGAGTTTTGAGGCCTTATCTCCATTTCTTTTTATGAATGGTAAAAGTTATTAATGTTGTACAAGATTTTAATAATATTTTTAGAAATAAATATAATTATTTATTTATTTAATATTGTTAATTTAAAGGTTTTTAACATTCGAGATTATTCTGACACCCATGCGTATTGCTTGGTTATTTTCTTGGTTATGATATGGGAAATGTACTAAATAATATACCTCACTTTGATTGCAGTTTATTAATTATATATGTTATACAGCAAATAATGTTACAATTACTATTGCTACAGCTGTTACAGAAAAGAATATATAAAGAAGGGTTGTACTTTCAAATAACTACCTTATTTCAACATCCATCAAATCGTATATTTAGTTGGAATCTTTGGAAAACACGTAAATGAGTTAGAATGTTTTATAAAAATATGATGAAAATATCCTGTAATTTATTCATTTTATGTTAAAATATAAATAAATATGCAAGTTTTTTGTTTATTAGCAATTTATTAATATATAGAACCTTACTTATGCTTATAGAGATTAATCAATAGAAAAATAAAGAGAATTCCTATGAAGAAAGTCAAAATTTTTGTGGAATTCATCATATTTAAAATGGTTGTCATGGCAACATTCAATAATTGCCCAACAAAAAATCATACAGTAGGTAGAAAGTATCATGGGGGAAAATATGACAGTCATTTGTTGTAAATAAAAGCACTACTTCAAAATATAATTTCGTTTGATTATGCATAGAAATCCAGTTTTTCTTTTTTGTCCAATTCTTGATCATTTAGAGTTAGATTTTGTATTAGGAAACAAAAACTGGCAACAAATTTTGTTTTTGTTTTTAGAAGAAGCACCTTAAGACCGCTTAATTCCATAAAAAATTGTTTGAAACTCAACTTAACTTTTTCAAAATAAATCAACGAAAAGCGCTTGTCTTTTCATGATTCCAACGCCATTTTTATGTATTTTATAGGTGGCGCTGTTTTACAATAAAAACAACACCCAAAATTGTTTTTCAAGCTAGTATAGATTTCTCACATAAACCCTGTTTAGCCTGCAAAGTTTCATTAAAATCGGTTAACCTACCTTGTGGACTCATTTTAAGGAAATTGCATAGTTTTCTCAGAGACTGGGTGTTAACACGTTTTTGAGCAATTGTTCAGTCATATGTTGTCCAGATTTTACTGGGAAGAAAGCCGCAGTAAGTTTGGAATCGGAGCACACCATTTTCGTAATAAGCTCAAACTGACAACCTCTATGTTGACATGCTTATCTTCTATATCTTCATAGCCTCAGAGTATCCCCGTATAATTGGTGATTTGTACTACAATACACATGTACACAGACTGTACACAGATATGCGGACTGGTCATCCATTAATATCATGTAACTATGAAAAATGATGATTAAAGATCTATAACTTTAGGCAGTGTTAAAAATCAAAAATGTAAACAGATATGCCGGTTATTGTGGTTACACTTACAAATCAATGAATAATATCATGTCTAACCAATTGCCAGATTACACATATAAATCAGAAATAAGATCGTGTCTAGCCAATTACTGAGTTATACCTACCCATCAGAAATCAGATCGTGTCTAGCCA
Organism: Limnoperna fortunei; assembly: GCA_944474755.1. Taxonomy (NCBI): domain Eukaryota; kingdom Metazoa; phylum Mollusca; class Bivalvia; order Mytilida; family Modiolidae; genus Limnoperna; species Limnoperna fortunei. Next base: position 43,231,220 of record OX104115.1, read on the forward strand.
ATTACTGGGTTTTACATACAAATCAGGAATAAGGTCATGTCTCGCTAATTACTGGGTTATACTTACACCTCAGGAATAAGGTCATGTCTAGCCAATTACTGGGTGATACCTACACCTCAGGTATAAGGTCATGTCTAGCCAATTACTGGATCATACCTATACCTCAGGAATAAATTCATGTCTAGCCAGTTACTGGGTGATACCTGCACCTCAGGTATAAGGTCATGTTTAGCCAATTACTGGATCATACCTACACCTTAAGGACTAGCCCATTACTGGATCATACCTACACCTCAGGGATAAGGTTATGTCTAGCCAATTACTGGATCATACCTACACCTCAGGAATAAGGTCATGTCTAGCCAATTACTGGGTGATAACTGCACCTCAGGTATAAGGTCATGTCTAGCCAATTACTGGATCATACCTACACCTTAGGTATAAGGTCATGTCTAGCCAATCACTGGATCATACCTACACCTCAGGTTTAAGGTCTTGTTTAGCAAATTACTGGATCATAACTGCACCTCAGGTATAAGGTCATGTATAGCCAATTACTGGGTGATACCTGCACCTCAGGTATACGTTTATGTCTAGCCAATTACTGGGTCATACGTACAGCTCAGGAATAAGGTCATGTCTAGCCAATTACTGGGTCATACCAACACCTCAGGATTAAGGTCATGTCTAGCCAATAACTGTGTTGGCGGTGTAATCTAGTAATTACAAGACATTACAAATCGCATTCAACACAATGTCGTGAAAAAGTTCACGAAATACTAAATATCGTTGAAAATAAAGATTAGGGTACCAGGAGACGTTATTACATTACCAGGATACTATTGGAATAGAGCAAATTGTATACTATAAATAACCTAGCTTGGGTCTGTTTACACCATTCACAAACCGCTTTGCGATTTACCAAACCATGTTATTTCATATATTATGTTCTGTTCAGAAATTTAAAGTATTCCCTATAATTTAATTTTAACTATATATAAATCTAAACAATTTTAATGGTAAAAACATCGATGACGTCATGGGACTATTTGAACATATATGTATACAATGTCCACGTTGTGCTTACCCTCAACGGGATTCGAACTCGCACAGTTGTGACACTGTGGTACCCAATCACCTGCAGTCTGCCAGTGCTGTAGACAACTCGACCGAATCCGCAATATATACAAAAGTTGCCTTATCTAGCGACTTTAGTAGCCATCTTCTGTTTTGACATCTATAGCAATCAATTTTTAAGTCCGGGAAACTTGGCCCCTTTCAAACGGGGACAGATCATTATTCCGACAACCCATTATTCCGACAGCCCAGTACTCCGACAGCCCATTGCTCAGAAAACCCCCTGTATCCGCCACTGAAGGCTATATGTAGACTTTTTATTCCTTAAAATCAATCATTTTATTTTTCTTGCGATATATTATGAAATGTTTTTAATTTTTGTTTTTGTTTTGTTTGTTTGTTCAAAGGGCTTGCTTCCGGTATTTGGGGTTGGAATCAATATGCAACCTTGTAGAACATGTCAAACTAACTTTCTTGTGGGAATGTTATATCTTGAGAAAACGAGATAATTGTCTTGTTGGAACGGGGTGTTATCTTGAGGGAGCGACTTTTTAAATTGTTTTCTTCCATGGCCGAACCGTACAATTATCTGTTTGGCATATTTTGGTTTTATTTTTCTATTCTCATATTTATATGGTGTTTTTGGCTTTTTTGATCTTTTTGGTAGAGCGCCTCTGATGATTCTTAATTAGACGAAACGCGCACGGTCAGGCGTAGCTAAATTTACTGTCTGGAACTTTGTATTTTTTTATTTTAATCACAAATCATAAAATATTTGATATAAAAAAGTTCAGGAGTGGCAATGCTTAATAAATAAAGAAACAAGAGAGTAGTTGTAAAACTGGGGTTTCTCCCTCAATATTCTCGATGTTATCCCTATGGTAAAAATTAACCTCCCAGTAGTTAACCTCCCAGAGTGAGGTTAACATTATGACGTCATACTAGTGTTGCATAAAGTATTGTGATGTAACAGATATAACAAGGAAAATGGTATCGATTAGTTTTTAATTGTGTGTAATTAATAGGTGTATTGTAATTAATTAAATATAAGCATGCATATTCCATTGTAGCCTTTCATAGTGAGTGTAGTAATTAAAATGCGTTGTCCTTTTTTTCATAACAGATCTCCAGCGACAATAGTCGCCATGTTAATCCTATGGAACAAAATACTGCGTGGATACCATATTTGTGGATACCCTTTAATGAACTTTTAAATTAATTAGGTCAATTAAAAAACTGAATTAAGTCTAGTAATAGTTCATTGTGTCTATCTGTTAAATCCTATAATTTAATTAACCCTAATTAGATGCATTTTAAATCTAGATTAATTAATATTTTAGATGTCCTATAAATAGACAACTGAGTCTAAACCTATAAATAGAAATCTACAGAATGTCAACTTTTTCTTACCGTGTACAACTATTCGTGTTTCTTTTATGATTTTGATTTAAATATGAAAATAATATATATAAATTGTACCACAAAGGCATTAATTAGAAATAATACGATTCTAAATATATATACTGACAAGTGACCCCCCTTATGTATAACATCAGACTACATCAGAATAATGTGACACACAAATTTTAGGGAAAACTGTTTTAATCGATCCCGTTGGATCAAATACCATTAAAGTAAAGGATGTTGTAAACGTACATAGTAAGGTGCCAGTGGAGGAGGCAGAGGAGGCAAAGGAATAGGAGACAAACAAGGAGGAGGACGAGGAGGAGGAGGCGGAGGAGGAGGTGACGGAGGAGAAGGGGGAGAAGAAGGAGGAGGAGGATTAGTGGAGGAGGAGGAGGAGGAGGAGGAGGAGGAGGTGACGGAGGATACGTTTATTGCACGGAGGATTCTAACAGAATGTTCTTTTCCTATAAAGTAAAAAAAAAATAATATTATTATTAACTTACATTGCTAATGAAGATGGTTTATTTAGTGATAAAGACACTCATTAAGACAAAAACAACCAATTATTATTCATATCTGGAGAGCTTATCGTCGCCGGTACGCGCCCACGGGTCGGAAAAATAGCTCTCGAATCTACCGACCGTATGGGTTCCCAGCTTTGATACAAATATGAATAACATATTGATTGATATTAAAGAACGTTTGATTAAGGCATTTGCCAAAGTAGCCACCGCCCATCAACATTTCCATCACTGAAAACGGAGCTGCACTCGAAATCGAGGCTGCAAAGGCTTTAGTCGGAGAGGTCTTCCTGACTATAGCGGGGCGTACTACACGACACTTCCTCTCCATTGTAAGCTACGTGGTATTACCCTAAGTCAGTACACCTTGCCATTGCAGGAGTCTACTTCAAACATTCTAGAAATTTTTGTTTATGAAAATATACATTCATACTGCAATAACATTTATAGGTACACTCATACACATAAATACACCCCCCTTTTCCATACCATGTTGTAACTACCCGCATCTATTCAAATAAAATACATATTATTAACTATGTAAATAGCAATAACGTTTTAATTAGTGTCAATGAAGCGCCCTTTTTTCAGCTCGGTCAGCAAGCTTAAATCTATTGTGAAGACATAGTGGACATCGAGCTGACAAACGCCCTCGTCTTCCACAACGGAGCCACTCTTCAAGACAGAAACTTAAACGCTTCAGGGAAGCTACCAGGTGACGTCCATATGAGACATTATTCCCTCTTAATCTCATATAGTCGAGAGAGTCACGCAGTCGGTCCCAGTAGCCGATGCTAATTTATATTTTGTTAATTTAGTCTAAATTATTTCACATTTATTACAAATATGATGTTAACATAATTTTTATGAATACTTCACTATAATTCCAACTGGTTTGCTATATTCCAGCTAAATGTCTAATAAACCTCACAGGTAGACTGTCGATTCATTATTAAAATTCCACTTGATTTTCTCGCTTATATAGGTGCCGCGAGTATACTTAACAACAGAAGAGGTCAGGACAATACCATGATTAAAATATATAGAAATTTGGAGTAATAATACTGTATAAATCTAGTTGTTAATTATTATTGAATTAATATCAACATACCTGATGAATAAATTTATGATATATGATTTTTACAAATAACTTGTACGTCGTTTTACGCTTATTACCAATTCTGTTTAGACTCGTTCATTTAAAGCGTCAGTTTTGAAATATCGCCATTTTGAATAAATGTGCTCCAATTAAAGTCTATATATTTGACAATTCATCGGGTAAAACACAAATATTATCTACTTATTGTGTTGATTTCTTATATTTTCTTGTAGATATATCTTTTTAAGTTACGACTTTATTGTAAATCAATTGGATATGTTCGTAAACAACATTTCAAAAAAGGGGGATTGGGACAATGAATCGTGCTACTGTCAATTCACTATTTTATCTTAAAAGCCTATTCTTGAGAAAATGGCTACGATTTTAAATTTTATATTATTATTAATGTCGTTTGTAATAACTATTACATTAGTTATTGGAAAAACACTCAAATAACGCCTTCAATATTTATAATTTTCAAACATGTCGATTTTTGATGATCTGGATTGAACCGGTTATACACACAAGTCATAACACGTTAAGGTCTGTGAACTACAGATTTAAATGTTTATAAATAGCAGACGATACATGATTGTTTTTACGTTGTTACAAGGGGGATTGTGATAGCGAATCGTCATACATGCAATACTTACATTATTTTATCTTCCAAGCTAATTCTTGAGAAAATGTCTATAATTTAAAATGTTTTATATTTTCGTTTATTATAAGATATCTTTTACATTATTTCTTAAACCTTTAATATTAAACATGTCGTCGAATACTAATAATCTATATTTAAATCAATCACACACACAAGTCACAACACGTAAAGGTCATTGAACTAGAGATTTAAATGTTTATAAATAGCAGAAGATGCATGATTGTTTACATCGATAAAAGGGGGAGGGGTTAAATATATCATCCTCAATAGCAATTTCAATTGTTATAATGACTTGTGAAATATGTGAATGTGAATGTGAATGTGAACCTTCGAAGGTTATTTGCTGCGAGGTTAATTTTTCCGGATAACATGGAGAATTTTGACTTCTCCCTCAAAATAGTTGTACACGGTAAGAAAAAGTTGACATTCTTTAGATTTCTATTTATAGATTTAGACTCAGTTGTCTATTGGGGCCTCGGTGGCCGAGTGGTAAAGGTAGTTCGTCTACTATTGATCACGTGGTCTGTTAACACTGAGGTTGCGGCTTCGAGTCTCACTGTAGGCAGGGTGTACTCGACTCCAATCTTAATTGACAAGGATTGCCAGATTTCCTACCGAAGGTCGGGGGTTCTCTCCGGGTACTTCGGCTTCCTCCCCCAATAAAAACTGGACGCCATGATATAGCTGAAAAATTGCTGAAAGTGGCGTTAAACATCATTCAAACAAACAAACATCAGTTGTCTATTTATAGAACATCTAAAATATTAATTAATCTAGATTTAAAATACATCTAATTAGGGTTAAGTAAATTATAGGATTTAACAGATAGACACAATGAACTATTACTAGACTTAATTCAGTTTTATAATTGACCTAATTAATTTAAAAAGTTCATTAAAGGGTATCCACAAATATGGTATCCACGCAGTATTTTGTTCCATAACATGGCGACTATTGTCGCTGTGGATCTGTTATGAAAAAAGAGATAACGCATTTTAATTACTACACTCACAATGAAAAGGTACAATGGAATCTGCATGCTTATATTTAATTAATTACAATACACCTATTAATTACAATTAAAAACTAATCGATACCATTTTCCTTGCTATATCCGTTACAGCACAATACTTTATGCAACACTAGTATGACGTCATAATGTTAACCTCACTCTGGGAGGTTAACTGCTGGGAGGTTAATTTTTCCAATAGGGATAACATGGAGAATATTGAGGGAGAAATCCCAGTTTTACAACTACTCAAGAGGATGCAGGTACGCTCCATTTTCCGAAATAAACAGAGAGTCACGAAGAACTGGAAAGGGGATACATGGTAAACCATAATGCCATTTAATGTGTTTACTAAATTTAAAAATAAAGTCTGTTACGAAACTGTGAATATATTCCTTATATACCGCCTCCCTTTTCTCTCATGCAATTGGAAAGGTATGATTATTAAAATTGATTATTACTTGAGTATAGAAATAAATTGCTTTAGGGCATTATTTGGTCAAAGCTAAAAAAACGGATCAACCTTCAAATTTACATACATTTACAGTACTATTTAATTTATTTAATGTTTATATGATTTTTACATATTTAAAAACTTGGGAGGTGATGTATTAACATTTATATATACATGTATTATCTAACAAAATGACAGACTTGAGAAGGACAAACTTGTATTCCCATGAATGACATGTCAAAAATACTCATCTTTATGAATGTTTTGAAAAAAAAGATGCTGAAGTTGACATTTCACAATGTCAGCCTCTGCATGATCTTAAAAGAGTTCACTATAAAGACTGACATATGCCAAATCTTATTCGGGTATATATACCGTACAAACAAACGCTTACTTTGTAAAGTAGAAAAGATACATGCAAGGGTGATATCATGGAATCGCGGCGGTCGAGTTTTAGTATACCAGAGTTTTTTAAGTATCAGAAGAATAGAGAACGTCGGTGCATTATCTATTGGATATGCTGGGGAGAAGGCTGCAGACCCCGCATAAGACTGATGTCTTTGATTTGGAGGCCAGAAATCCAAACATCAGTGTCCTGAATGAGCCAAACGACCATAACCATCCTCATCCAGAATTTAAAGAACGACTCCTACTATAAGTACAACAGGACCCCAGCTTGCCTATTACATCAACATCACATACATATCCAGATGTTTGTTATAAAAACATGTCTTGATAAATATATATATGTTTCTTTTTTTGTCGGAGAAATGGGCTGTCGGAGTAATGGGTTGTCGGATTGATGGGTTGTCGGAATACTGGGCTGTTGGAGTTATGGGTTGTCGGAGAAATGGGCTGTCGGAGTAATGGGCTTTCAGAGTAATGCCACGCGTCCTTTCAAACATGTAAACCAATATGATCTGGTCCACCTTTTCGTTTTATGACCTCTCACCCGGCGACATATCTACCTTGCATCTCTCTGTGCAAGATATCTCTATAGATAAAGCACTGTGAACCTTCAGTAGCCATTACCTAGTATCACATTGATGATTTACAGATGTTCTGTAGATGCTTTGGCTTATAAATGTACGTTAAAATACAAATAAAAAAAACGCAGTTTGATTAAAGCAAAACAGTAAAGACGAGGTGAATGTTTTTATTTTCGTAACCCATTATTGAACCTTTTTCATCCGCGGATCCTTTTAAATCCCGCGAATTGTGATTTCGGCTTTTACTTGTGACAAACGTAAAATAAAAAATATTTCTATTTTCCTGTTTCATGTTTATTTGTTTTTGTCGTAAATACTATTTATAAACCCGACTCGTGTCCTAAACTCAGTAACATATTTATTTCAAATATTGCAAAGTGCACGGCATCAGTTAAAAACAAGGTACTTAAATATATGCCTGCATTTTCTATTTATTTCATAATATTTTAAAAATAAATTATAAACTATTAAGTATAAAGTATACAAAATTGTTGATCGGTTAAATACAGTGTCAATCAAAAAACATTGTTTACTAAAAATAAAGTTGAAAAGATTGTAAAATATAAAGCGCTTCAGAATGTCGCAAGTTTTTTGACGTGTAATAAAATTTGTAAAAAAGTTTGCTTATAATTGCGCTGGATTGTTTGGTTGGGGGCATTCAGCAACATTTCTGTTATATTATGGCGTCCAGTTTTTATTGGGGAAGCCGGCATTCCTTGGTCACGAACTCCCTACCTGCAGTAAGTAGCACCTTGTTGACTTGCACTTGATCAATTGCTGACCAATCAGCCATCGAGGCTAGAATTACTATGGAGAGACAATTCTGCAAATACTGCATTTTAGACTGAAAATGTGTGTTACTAGTAGACAAATTGCATGGTACAAAATAATATATTTGTGTACGAAACATCATTAATTTTTTTTAGGTTAATAAAGATCGGTTTTAACACATTGTGATTATAGTCAGGTCGATACAACTTGCCCCTTAAGAGTGCTAACTTAACAGTAATAACTTATTTTAAATACTGCAGATTTTGTAATGAAACGATTGGTACCAATATATCATTAATTATCGAACTCCTATAATACATCGTGAAATTAACCAAATATTAATTAATTAAATTATAATTTTCTATGAAAGTCAACTTTTTATCATTTCTTTTTAATAAACGAAAATAAAACGGACAAAAATAATTTTACGATTGAATAAATTCGCTCGAAAAGACATAAATTATAAAGCCTTTTAAAACATATGTTTGTGAAATATTTACCAATCCTATTTAAGTATTACTGAAAAGATTTAGAAAGAACGTTTACACAATTAAAAGTACTCGACTTGGATATTTCAAAAAATGAAAACGCAAAATTATGACTTCAGAAATGCGAAAAGCAGAACTTATTTTCATCTTGCGTTTATATCTTAGCATCTTCAACCCAGGACGTTTTATAATGTTAAAAATGAAAAAACTCGACCTCTGTGGATATGTGGCTAAGGGAGCAGTAATATACTATTGATCACCTGTGTGTCAACACAGAGGTTGTCTGTGCGAGTCTTACTGCGAGGAGGGTGTGCTCGACTCATCGTTAAATTTACAAAAAGATTACCAACTTTCCTGTCGAAGGTCAGGGGTTTTCTCTGGGTATTTCAGTTCTTGGCGGATAAAATCTAGACGCCATATTATAAAGCGTAATCTATAGTTTTTGAAAATGGTGTTAAACAACTTCCAAACAAACAAACAAACATACATACAAAAAATGCGCAAAGAAAAAAAAACCTTTTTTAATTTTTATAATTCCAACTTTGCGACTTTCGTCTTTCGCGCTTTTTTCCGCGTCATAAAAATTTAAAGACAAAAACATGAGGCACTCTTTCGCACATGAGGTCAAATATTATTTGACGTCATTGTGTGCGCGGTTTTTTTGTGTTTGTTTTTGTGTTGTTTTGTTTTTGTTTTTGTTTTTGTTTTTTTTTCAATTCACACTATGTGATTGTCTTTGCACATGTTTAAGGATCCTCATTTACTTGACTTGCTTATTGTTTATATTCCGTCACCGATGCAGTATTTTTGTTATTTATATCGTTTATCACTTTAGACTACTTTAAGCTTCATATTTATGTAAAACAAGCCGGAAATAGCTTCGTAGGGTAAGGAAAATAGTAGTTGGTATCTGTATACTAATATTTTCGAGTGAAACGAATTTAAATTTTAAAATATTGATGAATTATGACTGGTCCTATGTTGAGACTCCGTGATGTTCCTCGTATGGTGTGTAGTATTTTCAGTTGTCGCAAATTAATATATTACACATCTCAGTACACAAGCATAAACAGAAAAGAAATTAATGTGAAATTGAAAATGAGTAAAGCCTCCAATGGTTTAACTTCATATATACTGTTCTGTAGATAAGTGAATAATAAAGAAATAATTCAGTGGGTCATGAATATAAACTGATTTTACCACGGGTTGTTCCTTTATGCCAAATATTTAAAATGTGGGCATAAAGGTTCAACCCGTGGTACAATCAGTATTATTCGTGCCCCGTATTTCGATTATAACAGGACACATATGTTAATTTGTCAACAACGTAACATATCAGTTACAGGAAAGTTGATCGTGACGTTGTTCGGTAAAATATCTGAAAAAACCTTCACAATAAAGAGCGTTGATCGTTTATGACGTTGATTAAGTTATGAGTATATATAGTTGCCTTACCACAGGGTTTGGACGCACCGTATTCGGCACGTCATATTAGAATTTTTTTTCTGAATCTGAAGGTTCAGTGCGGGGGAAAAGGAGTTTGGGTTATCTTCCCAATCTCAGTCTAGGTCAACAATACTTCTGGACAGTTTATGATTCTCTAAGAATCACGGTGTTTTCAAAGTGCTATTATCTATCACTTTTTAAAAATTTATTCCATTGACTTTCGTGTAACACGATGTTCACTGAGTTTCAGGGTTGTAAAAAATTTTTTTTATCGGAAGTAAATATTAAATCAACTAACGTCGCGCTTTTCTCACCACTACAAACAAAATAAAATATGTTCAATCTTCAAACCTTCATGTTTTCTTCTTTTTTATGCAGTTAAATGCTGGCCTGTTTATCTATGCCTATCTATATTTCAAATGAATTACAACTATGGCCGTAAACAAAAGCCATATGTAAATGTTTATATTATTTATCACCGCTTCTTTGCCAGGTTACTTTCAGCTGATGTCATGGTTTAACAGTTGTGCATGTAAAAGGTACTAGTAGAGTCTAGAGAATGTTGACAAAACAAAAGTAAAAGTTGTATATTGTGATGAAATAATAAAAACAAAACAAATTATCACTGGCACTTGAACTAGGGACATCACTGGCACTTGAACTGTGGACTGTATATTTTCTTTTTTTAAAATTAAATCAAGCTGTTCTAGTGCCAGTTCCGAATTTTTACCATACCAATGATACAAAATATTATCGCTGTAGATTTCCTCACATAAACTAGATTTTACAAAGTCTAGATGTATAGCGCTTGTCTTTCACGAGTGGCATGCAACAAATTGAAGAAACAATTAGTATTTGCAATTTGGACAGAAATAATTTTTGCGCGATTTTTTGTGTCCAAACTCAAGATTTGAGGTGTTACACATGTCACCGTGAAACAATCAACACTCTACCCAGTGTCCATACTCTTAGGGTGTACTGTAATATAGGTTTTATTTCAAAGGAATCTCCCAAGACGATATAACACCTGGTTTTCTCAAATATATAAAACAAAGGGAATGTTACCACTAAAAAAGCATCATACACATACCAGATTCCATAATAACTGTCCATCAAGGAATATCATTTCATACATGTATATGTACATACGTCCTTTTGCAGTATTTATGCTGTTAGTTCAAGTATATTTGTATTCCTTTAAGAATACTCCTTCAGTCTGGACCTCTTGACCATTGAAGGAGGTAAAAGATGCAAATAAGTTTAATGACGTTCATATTTTAGATGATCTCAATATACCAATAATACGTAATAGTTCCGATAACACCGTTAATACATTTGATAGAAAATTAATTCAGTTTTGTAAAAATAATAACATGTATACATTATATGTCGGTTAAACATAGTAGGTACAACCACAAGTCGAAACGCTTGCGTAGTAGATTATATTATGTGTACAGCAAATATTGTATGTAAAGTAGGTGATTTTAGATGTTTTAGAATTTTGTAACTTTTTTCAGATATAAACTCTCCTTTGTGTTTGTCTTTAAACGTAAATATACCCATTGGGACAGAGAGTGAGTGTACTAAATAATGATGACGATAATGTATATATTGGAAGCATGAGAAAATAAATTAATTCAAAAAACAACATTGATGCTGATGAAATTAACGAGTTGTTGTTGAAAGTTATTTCTAAATACGATGATATTAGTTCAATTAATCCAAACAGTGTAAATCATACGGTAAGTGATATTACAAGTGTTCTAATTAGCGCTGCAAAAGATACATTTGGGACCTGAACCAGAAATTTTAAAAACATTAACAAGAAAGGGATTAAAGACTGCAAAAAGATAAAACAATATCGAAAACCCCAAAGACTTTATAAACATTGTGGATCAAATTTATTTAAAGAACGACTATTACAGTCAGAAAAACACAAAAGTAATGGACGAGAACATTAAATCGTATAATGAAAGTTTACGTACTCATATGAGGGAGACACATGTGATATTAATAATAATGTAAGCCATGAATCCTCTAATTATATGCTGAATTAATGTATTACTGCAGAAGAAATATTAAAAGCTATTAAACATGCTAAGAATAACAAATTCCCATGTGATGACATGATTATAAATGAATACTTTACATCTTTGATTGATTGTATGATTGATATTTATGTGTATATATTTAGTATCATTTTTGATTCAGGAATTCTAACAGAGGCATGGTTGAGAGGTAATGTCATAACAAACGTAGTAATGAATGGCAAAATTACCACCCAATTACTCCTTTATCCTGTGCTGGAAAAAAATGTATTTCTATTTTGAACAATAAGTTATGTGATTATCTTGATGAGCATTCCATATTACTTGAAAATCAAGCCAGTTTCAGACTTTGATATTCCACGACCGATCATTTATTTTGATTGTATGGATTATTTGCATTTCTCAAGCTAACAAAGAAAAAAAACTATACCGCGCCTTCGTAGATTTTGAAAAGGCCTTTGATTGATTCAGAGGAATTTTCTATTGTTTAAACTTTTAAACAATAATATAGACGCAAATTCAAAATATGTGCGAGAATGTAAAATCGCGCATAGCATTTAATTGTGATACATTTTGATAATTAGTTTCAAGTTTGATGTTTTCCTGAGCTTTAATTGTATTTTTGCTTTTTTTTCCTTGCTTTTGGGTATTTTTATTACCATTATTTTTGTGTATGTCAATCGTGTTCATAACATGTATAAAGAAACATTCTTCTCGCATGTACTGTAAAATATGGGTTGCAAGCCACATTTGTATAATGTTAATATAGAAATAGTTGCAAACATGTAGTATATCGACGGAAACCCAGCTTCTCTACCCCAACACAAAAAATGCACACCATGATATGGATAAAATATAGCTAAAATTGTTGTAAAACTTCAAACAAACAAACAAATATATTATTTTGCATTGTAACGAGATGGCGAAGTCGTTATAATGAAAAAGTCGTTATAACGACACAATCAAGTCATTGTAACGAGCTAGCTATTTCGTTAATACACAATAGCTAAGTCATTATAACGAGAAAGCAACGTCGTAATAACGAGAAAGTAAAACGTTCATTAAGAGATACAAAGTCGTAATAACAAGATACCAAGTCGTTATAGCAAGATATCAAATTCGCTATAACGACCTGATAAGTCATTATAATGAATTAAAATAGAGCAGCACAGAGATACTAGCGACCTTGCGTTGAAACGTAGGCAAAGAGATGGTTTATTTTAAACCTTTATAATAAGTAATTCAATTCCAGGGCAGACACTGTTTTGTCTAAGTGCATTACTGGACATAAGTGCGACACTTGCACAAACTACAGAGATAGATTTGAATCTGAATTAAAAAACTACAAGAGAGTCAAGTGATATCTTCTTCTAATCTGTCAAGTAAGAACATCAAAGTCTTAACATAAAAGGTAAACTTTGAAAAGAAGCACTTATTTGGCTTATTACAATTAGCATCCATTAGAAGACATTTAGAGGAAATAAAAAACACAAAAAAATATATTTTGGTATCTTAAACAACACTATTAGAAATTTGTTAACATTTAATTTTCTTAATATTTTTTATTATCAATGATATCGTATTCGAAGAAGAATAACAACTTTTGAAATATTATTATCATAGCAATATAAATAAACATTTTATATTTTTGTATGTAATACAGGAATATAGAAATAACATAATTCATACAATATGTTTCGTTACTCTTTGTTAATATTTTATAAATATGTATAATTAAGTCACGGGGCAGTTGTCTAGTATATTCGTTTAATATATACATTTGTAAATTAAACTTTCATATTAAGTAGACTGATATCATGCGGCTAATGTTTTTTATCGTAACTTAAATGCAATACAAATTGTTGTATACAAATGTTTGTACAGTCAAAGGGTTAAATACACACAAGAAGTTTTCGATTACGTTCCGAACACGATAGAGGTTTTTAAATACGTGTTTGTCACACGTCACACATATTTACCTGAGTTATATTACAGGTGTAAACATGGCACAAGCAGCTCTAAAGACATGCGAGATGTGTATCAGCGCTCCGGGATCACATTATTGTTTGGATTGTCGCCAATACTTTTGCGATAACTGTAAGTATATGCACAAAAGAGTAACAAGAACGAAAAATCATAAGTTTGAAAGAGGTTCAAATGTTATCCCGGAAGTAAAATCCCAATGCATTAAGCATGACGAAGATTTTGTTTTTGTATGCACAAGTTGCGACGTTCCTGTATGCACGAAATGCGTGACCGGAAAGCACAATGGTCACAAAGTAGCCAGCATTGCTGAAGTTATCTCCTTTCAAAAAAGGGAATGTAAAGATGATATCCAATCAAAATTGAATACAGCAACCAAAATCTTGGCAGATACAGAAAATGGCTTCAAAACATTTGAGATAAACCTCAACTCTGCAATCAAAGCCATCACAGAAGAAGGCACAAAACTAAAGGCTATGATTGATCGTCAGGTCGCCCAGATGATACAAACTTTAACAGAAAAGGCCAAGCTTGAAAAGGACAAACTGTCAGACATTGTTGTCGATTTAAAAAAAGTTATAGAAAGATGCAACGAATTTAATAAACAGAATGACCGACTACAGACTGCTAGAGAAGATGGCGATTTACTTCTGAAGCTTAAGAACCTAATGGTTGAATCAGATAATGTAAACGTTGGAAGTGTTTCAGAATTTTCAAAAGTTGAAATCAACAAGAAGACAGTGACTGACAAAGAAATTAGTCAATTGCTCGTTACATACAACATCAGGTATCAAACATTGCATGTAATATTACACTATAATGTGGAAAATGAAAACTAATGCAGTTATTTTACACAAAGGTTTAACAACAGGTATTAATTTATAATTTAACATTAAATAACAGTTTTACTATTCATTCAGATATCAGCAGATGTCCATATAAGGTTTTGTCTTTATAGGGATGTCGTAATCGCCTGTATACTAAATTTATACAAACGTTAACACATGAATCTACTGCAGTCACTTTCGGGAATCAAATAGATGTAGGCAAATGGTCGAATTTAAGATGTTCAACTATAATGTATTTTTTATGTGTTACGGTAAACAATTAACGAGATAAGATATATTACACGTAGTAATGAATATCATACATTTTTGAGAGCCATCTTGAATCAAATGAGATTAAGGAAACTTAAAGTAAACACAATTTCAATATTACGTAACTATAATGGAAAACTAAAAAAATCAGTATAGAAATGTAAACAGTAAGGAACCCAAAATTAGTTGTTCTAATGATAGAAAGAACAAAAGATTTGAAAATACCGAGTAGAATTCAATATATAATAAGTCTGGAACAGACAAAACCATTCTTAAACAAAAGATAGGAAAACAATAAACATACAAACAACACAAAAACAAAAAACAAAAAAATGACACGTATCAGTCAGGTTAAAATCTTGTTATTAGTGACATCCAAGGGGAGACATAATCCCAGCACAATGACTGAAATTGGTTTAGACAAACGGAATAAGTCATGGTCATTTGTAACAGTGATGTTCCAAAACGGTCAGGTAAGTGATGACGGTGACTTAAAAAAATTCTCTTGCAGGACCATTCATAAACATAAAAAGTTATTTAAATCTTACTTGTATTGTCTAACTCAATCCGTTTTTACTGCATAGACCACTCTTACTGTATCTTCCTACTTCACAAGGTGCATATCCACCTTAAATCCATCAAAGATGAGTAACAGATAATAAATAATAAAACTTCAAAAGGCTAATATGTTTTCGTTATATTAAGTGGCAATTATTGAAAAGTAAAATGCTTGTCAGTAAAGAAACCAAGGTTACAAGTCGAAAATAAAAATAACAGCTGAATATTATTTCATATGGGATTTTAATTAAGAAGAGCAACTCGATATTTCAAACAATGAACCATTATATTACACGGAATATTTACCCCTCAAAAAGTTAATCACACCTTTCAATGCATAACTGAGACAAAATTAGATAGTAAACGATGAAATAATAATGGTATTTAGATTAACATTAATTGTTTTACCTTCCAGCGAAACAAAGATAAAGACTACTGGCATTGTAGCAGTAGACGTTATCAGGTATTCTTATGAATATCTAACCTGTCTAAAAAGTATTGTCAAATGCAATTACACTTAATTACGTGAAAATAACTTAGAAATCGTTTCTAGAGAAGGTACTTTAAGAGAACAATTTATTGTTGTCCACATTAGTATTGCCATATGTGAACAATATTTATTTTTTACCCTGTTATATATGCCATTGTAATAAAATCTTACTTAAATATATACAGACCAATATGACGCGTATCCATAATAATTTCATATTCTTTTTTTTTTTCACTACAAGCAAATACTAATTTTTGCAAAAGTATTTAATTTAAATCAAGAAATAACGATACGTGGTTTTTTTAATATAATCCAAGTACGAAATAAAACATTCAAAGCTGGCCTGATAACTTTGAGTGAGGTAACAAGTAAGATAATATGCCGGTATGTTCCCCAAGACTATCCATCGCCATCTAGATGAGAGAATCCAAATAACCATCTACCGAATAATATGGGCTGCCATAAAGTCTCTACTTAGTAACCACTTCACGTAGACCTAAGAAATCATGAGTAAACAGTGTTTCAGTAACGAACAATCACTTATACAAATGAAATCAATGGCCCGGAACATGTTTATCTACATATGCATCGTTCACAATTTAATCGTTACCAAAAGATTCCTACGTCAAGTGTTTTCTATCTTTGGGATGTTATACAACTCTATTTAATGCACCTAGAAGTCTAATATCTTTGTGTAAATACAATTGCATTTTTCCAAGTAAGCGATAGTTATTAATGAAAGCTGTAGAAAGTCTGCAGATTTTATTACTTTTTTTACAAGGTAAAACATTTATATTTTATTAACATAATAAAATTATTCAATTACAGCATTTAATGTAAAAACATTGAAAGCATCATTTAAGCCTTAGCATCGCAGCAATATATTCTTTGCAATAAAAGACGTTAAACAATAGCAAAATATTAGAATACTAAAATTTCATCCAAATCTACTATTCACATTATTGTTGCTATGCGTGGTGACTTTTTGATTAAGGTCATGTTAATAAAAAAACAACCAAAAACCTGTTACATTCACATTAACTTGGAGTAACTGACAAATTATAGCTATATATACCAATGTATGGATAATGTTCATTTATTGAAATAATATTACCTTACAATCTACTTGAATGTCTCTCCTTACGTATGATTTGTAAGTATTGTTAAAAGCAAAATTTAGTTTTGACAAAGCTATCTTAGGATTTTACTGTAGATAAGGTTTGTTTGAGACAGTAATGGCGTATGCCGACATTTTATCATTAAAACAAATCAAATTGTGAAGGTCTATGTTGATATCAATGCAGGCAAACACAGAAACAGAAAGATAGCCAACAGAAGCAATACTGGTACAGGTGCGGCAGATGTGGGTATGTTTTTAATTTTTCAAGTTATGTTATCATAAAATTATAATTTAACCCTTTGCAGTGGCTACAACTCTAACTATTAACATTCAAACGGGATTTTATTAGATTTTTTATAAATTTTAGAACTCCACCCGGTACGGTCCAACTGTTCTATATAACATGACACCCCTAGGTTATCTCTTATGCGCTTAACATCTCTCTGATATATCCGAGCAATCAGAAACCTTCCTAGTATCAAGTGTAATGTAGTAGGTTTAAAAAATAATCATATCTCCTAAAATAAAAATCATGATGTAAAACGCTACATTAAATTGGAAACTTTAGCGTCGTGATATTTCGGCTGTGTTCTTTCGAAAGTCATGTGTTTATGGTTCTTTGACTATAATACAATTGTGGTAAATATTGGTGGCTACTAACGGTATACAAATATCATATCATTAGTACCCAAACCAAGCCCGTTCTACTCGCTGAAGAAATGTGAGAAGTGTCTCACTACAGGTCTCATCTGTCGAACCGATGATATTGTGTGAAAAGTACTGCCAACATAAGTGAGATATGTATTATGTATTTGTAGACTTCAATAAAACATTTGACAGGCTACCCTTTTGTCGGACATGAAAATATGCATTTTCGTTCAGTTAGTCTCACAGGTCCCACACTGCCTACTCTTTAACAAGCTTTTCTGTGTGTCCCAATAATTGTGCCATATCAACTGCCCATTATCTATACTTTGAAAAAGCTTCTAAAATCCATACGTTTTCAAATTTGTAGTTGGCTTATATCAAATTAGGTGTTTTGTTATACAAATTCTTCAAAATCTAAAATATTGGCCTTTCAATAGTTTTGTTTTTAGTGCCACTGATCAACATCTGGCTAAATTTTATAGATACGGTATCTTTTTATGACATTTTATTTATCCCATGCGCATTAATTAGTTTTTGCTGACAGTTCCCATTGCTTAATTGACAGTGCTGACAAGCTCATCTCCAGGTGGACGTTAGGGGATACCTTCTCATAGCTGCGTGCAAAAGAAGTTGCTGTTATTAGAGAGTTCCTTGCTCCTTGCACTTTAACGAATTCTTTTTATGTCAAAAATGAGAAATATCACTGCAACCGCTGCAAAAGACTAAATCCCTTTGTCTGTACCCAACTATCCATATTATTCATATATATTCATATATATTTAACCTTTCTTTTTAAATTTGTCTTACAATTGTTTCCCGAAAAGCGTTTATATTTTGCTTCGGTATTTACTATCTCTATCAACAGACACACACACAGACAACATCTGGTATAACATGTATCATTTGCATATGTATATGTGTGTCTAATTATATTTATAGTTGTGAAAATATTAGTTAATGTGTTCGTTTTTTACATTTAAAAGCAGATGGGAACATAATATTGTTATTATTTAAACCATTTAGAAATAGTTTCATTGTATTACATTCTCAATCCTCATTAATAAAGTCTGAAAATTTAACATATTTAGAAGATATTGCAATTTACTTTATTTTTTTTTCAGAACGAAACAAATCAGTCAGTAAGTAACATATGTAATGATCTCACCTCTTTATCACGGGTTGCAACATTGCGAATTTATCTCTAAATTTAATTCGAGATTAAAAATCGCAATAAGACAATAAATATCAAACAAAAGGGTAATATATAGATTTGACCAATTAACCATTGATAACTTTAGATCCAAATAAATCTTATAGCCATTAGAGGATGATTCAGTATAATAGTACAATGATATTATCGCTAAATATTTATTAGTTTTAATTCATCGACAACTAATACAATATACATATTAAACCATGCATTAAATAAATAATATACTTAGTAATCTTGTATTTATACAACTAAGTTTAAAGATGAAAAAATATTTAATGTAGACATTAATTTAAAAATACTCTGACCGAGACTTTTTATTTTCATTTCGTCTTGTGTATTTTTGATTAACATTTTGTTGTCTAAATATCCGATATGTTTTAAGTATCAGTAAAGTAAACATATTAATAAAAGTCCTAACATTAAATAAAATGTCATCAAAGATACCAAGGTTAAGACAATTTACTACGACAGACGCGCGTTTCGTCTAATCAAGACCCATCAGTGGCGCTCAAACCCAAACAATATTTAAAATCCAAATGATTAAGATGTTGTAGAGCTTTTATGACGAAAATTCCAAATCATTTTACCAAATTTGGCTAAGGCTATCTTCTCCTTGAAAATATAAAAAAATCTTAGAATGATAATACTTTTCGAAAATTTAAGGGTAGTAAATTAGACAATAACTATATCACTAAAGGAATCATATGTTTTTCCTGTCAGCACCGAAGGGTGACTACTGGCTGGCCAGGTGGTACCCTCGGGACCAGCATAGGCATCGACCCAGTGGTTGTAAATAAAATGTCATCAAAGATACCAAGGTTAAGAGAATTTACTACGCCAGACGCGTGTTTCTTCTAATCAAGACACATTAGGACTCGTCATAATTATCCAACTAACCATTACTGTCTAGTATATATATTCATAACATCAGACGATTCGTCAACCTAACTAAGAGTTTGGAAATTGTTATCGTTTTATGAATTAGAACTGCCATTCAATATATTTATATATAAAACATGTAAACACTGCTTGCGACAGCTGCATTTTGTACACTTAAAAGTGTTTTGTTTTCTTCGTTCCATATTGGTTTTTGTCTTTATGTTGTACCAGACAACCTTACACCTAAGAAAACAAACCCGCTAAGAAGATGATCCTCCCGCACAAGTATTGTTCATTTTAATTGGGTGGAACAAAAATTGCAAGGAATATATTAAAATATCAGGCGACTTTTAAATATTAAAGTAGAAAAATACTGCTCATTTCGATAGAAATTGTCTCTTTGGTACATTTGCTTATCAAGAAGGAAATAATTTGATAGTATTAAGAAAGTGGAAAACTAAATTTAGCCTCGATGCGCAAGATTGTGTCGGTGTGAAACAGGCAGAAGTGTCCTAGTCATATTGTGCAAGAGGACCTGATGTGCACCTGCAAAGCACTACAATAATTACTTCAGGTGATGTCCCTAAATATAGAAAATCGCTTCGATTTGCAAAAAATAATTTAAAACCACATGCGCTGTAGGCAATACAAAGTACTAATGATATTATTCCGTTCTGCAGATCGTCCAGCATAAATGTGTTTACGCATATTGGAAACCTCTAGCAATACAGTAATTAACGGAGTTGATCCAATTGATTACGAACAAAAGTCTAATAAAAAGCCAATCAATAATATTTCTTTACTTAGAAATAATCATATTCTTGTATCTGCGTTTGGACGAACGCATAAATGTTTGTAATTACTTAGACTGAGCATGCGTGTGATTGACCGGACAAATGAACTCATTAAAACACACAAGACCATCATGAAAGCTTTTTGCGTTTGATTATAATGGATACAAAGATAATATAATTCTATTCATGCCGTAATTTATTATTATTAACTGCTTCGATTGGATACAAACACCTAAATTACGTCATCTCAGATGACTTATCAATCGATATTTCCTCTGAGCGAACTACTTTCGGTATCCAATGTCAACAAAGGTGGCGTCCTCCTAGCGTATCGTAAGAGAGCGGGAACAATAATTGTCTGTTGTAATGAATTCTTATTAAATCGATTAAGATTTCAAATAAATATAATATATCTAAAAATAAGGTTCATTTGTTTTTTTCTATTAATATATTCAGCACGTAGATTCCTTTTGTACTATGTTTTGTATTTTCCTAAGGTTTCCGCCTTTGGTACATTTTTAAGATTTAGATAGGTTTCTGTAATTGGTTTTGCAGCTTTAAAATCTCAAAAACTATTTTTGAGGATTATAAGGATTAAATACCGTTTTTTAGGAAATGATCAATGTGTAAACTCCGTCGACTACCTCACAAACATTCGGATTTTATTTAGTTTGTGAGCAAGTAGCCGGAGTATACACATTGATAATTTCCTGACTAACATGTTATTTAAAATAGTACTCGGTGTACTTGTTTTGTTTCTTGTAATATGTTTATAAAATATGTTTACTTTGTGACGACTGTATTGAACCTTGTAAGAGTTCATTTGATTAAAAACCTGAACACACTTATTTGCATTCTGATATGTTCTTCAGACGCGAGAGCTATGAAATAATGTTTTATAAGTGCACTAACATTAAGAAAATCAATAATAAGAATTTGTTTAGTTTAAACATATTTTATTGTACAAGTAAAACAATTTGGATTAGACACAAGTTATCAGAACTTAGAATTGTCTTCTCCATAAGACAATTATAAATAAGAATTAAGTATATATATATAAAGTATATAATTTTACTCAATAATTTTTTTTAGATGAAATAATTAACTTAATAGTTTTTTACATGTAATTTCAGGAAAAAACCGATGTAAGTATATACTCTTAGTTGTTAAAATAATTGTACGTGGATGTAGCTTTTTTAACATACTGCGTGGAAGAAATTTCAACACCATGTTGTTAAATGACGTTTTTAAGTCGTCTAAAATACATGGTGAAATGTTCAAGTTTGGTATAAAGACCAAGACATCATTTTAGTAAAAAAAAACAACTACAGATATAAATTTAGCGGTTGATGTGGATATTTCTTACAATGGTATAACATGCACGTTACTCTCATTTCGATAATAATTTGAAAACATTTTTAATTACTCGTTTGGAATGACACCACTCTCAGATATCATATTTAAATATAAAAGTTTAGTTTCCTCTTATCTAATCTATTCTTCCAGCGACAAAATAACTTCTTACCTTTATTAATTATCTACTAAAGTTTACAGAAAATAAAAAAATAAAACCAGTATATTATTGTCGACTGTACTGCTAGTGTGCAAGTTTGGAATAATATAAATCAGCTTATATAAGTAAACCTAGGTATGTATATTCACATCCCTTTTTATAAACAATCTTCCTATCAAGGTTTTAAGTATATCAAATTGTTTAGCCATGTAGGAAGGCATTTAGAAAAAAACACACATTAAAAATGTGTACTGTAGACAAAACATATCTTGATATCGTTGATTAATTACAAAATTATCGTTGATTAATTAGAAATTGTTTAGCCTTGGTATCTTTTTTACCTGTAAGATATTTTGTAATCGGCGTTTTCAACAATCCCTACACATGGTACATGCAACGGTCTTGATACGAATCTTGTTTTGGTGAAAGACATGCACGTATGATTTCAAACGTTGAGTGTTCTCTCAGCTTAACTAATGTGTTTTACACTCCCGTCTTCAAATGTGCAGTTTTTGCATTCATTACTGCAAGAATGCCGCGACTTTCTGACAATCAGCGACATAAAGTTTGGCGAATGTTCCAAGGAGTAATGTAAATGCGTGCAATTGACCGACTATGCAGTCTTCAACTTACCTCTCACACGTTTGGCACAAAGACACAAAAACTGGCCCGCCAAAGGACAGTCCGCCCCCATTCAGACAGAGGGTAACTACACCTCAACAATATCAACACATTTGATTGCAACATCTTCGTGATAGTTTCCGTACGGCAGCCCAAGCTCAAGAGATACGATTGGCACTCAAAGAACCGCATTTCACGTAATACGATGCGACGATGACTTCATTTAGCTGACATCGAGCAAGAAGGCTCTTTCGTGGCAACCTCTTTCACAAGCAACATCAACGATGTTCTGAAAGACAATGGTCTTTAGTACTATGGTCCGAAGTTTGCATCTTCGTCATAGTGACGATCTAACGCGTGTTTGGAGGGATAGAGGTGAACGTTGTCTCGGTCCTTGTGAACAAGATACTAATCGTTGTGGCGATGACAACGCGATGGCAATCATCGAATCACACTATTCAAGATAAATGGTAATTTTGAAGCTAAACAAGACAAAAATCGAGTTTTATGGCCAATAGTTGTTCCCTTTCTTGTTCCCTTTCTTTCCAAAATTTTGGTTTTTATCGACATGGTTATCCTCGTTCCTATTCTGCCCGAATTATAACTTCGTTCCTCAACACAATCAACGTATGAGCTCTTCCATGACCAGCTTTTTCTTCTGATCTAAGCCATATGTAATGCCTGTAGAATCAGCATGGACAAGAGGTTAAAAGTCGCCTGCCTATGGCAGTAATGTTACGTCAGCTGGAAATCGCATTGCACGAGGAGTGGAACAATATTCCACAGGCCCCCAATTCGTCCTTTGATTGTTTTAATGCTATGAGATACAGCCAAAGGACACATTCGATATGTAATGTCGGGATTGTTAATGCAGAAGCGATAAAATAGACGATAATTTTCAGCGATAAATCTTAAAATTTTGACTTTTGTCTTTTGATGGATTTGATGTTGACGTTCTTAATTTTGCGAGCTTTTTGTTTCTTACGTATATACCTTTACAAAAATTATTCAATATTGTATTGTTACTCAAATTAGACGCTAAAACTGTCTAACGATAGTATAATCGTCGACAATGTAAAATAGAGTGTAAGTACATTTTGCACTTCAGAATATCAATAATTTTTTCTTGTATTGAGGTGTGGCAATAAAACTACATAATAATTCTTAAATATATGCGAAAGGAATACACAAATTGCGATCCATACAATTCATTTCAAAATATTGTATTCATGGTATAAAATCATCTTAATCCGTTTACAATAATGGTCACCAATAGTCTATTCAATCACGAACCAGTTTTACATAGGTCGATGGTTTTTCTTCATAGGTTCGGTCGGTAGGTCACTTTATTTCTATTTATTGAAATTTCAACTGCATCGTATGTTCATACAAAAGCTGACATGGATATCTTATAACATTTTCTAGTATGTGGTTGAAGGAAGTCTACCAATTTATCATTTTAACGATTATTTCCCTAGATAATCATCATCACGAACGGAAAGTAATTTACGTTCTTGGTCACATATTTCTATTGTAGCTTTGGAATCCTTGATATTTTTAGTTAGCAAAATATAAGGCCTAAGCAATGCCCATGGAGCAGATCGCAGTGTGTGATATTCTCGTTTTATTGTTTCGGAAAGCAAGGTGCAATATAAACCACAAACAAGTCTCTTTTTTCTTTTAGAAAAACAAACTTAAAGCATGGGCATGCAAGATAACAAAAGTACATCCGTTGCGCAGTTTGCACATTGCACCACAACAATACTCGATAAATTTCGTTAACTCCTGAAAGTTTCTAAAATGTAGGTGACATTTTCTTCTCTTCGCTACAGTACAAGTCCAGTTGAAACATCAGATCAACTTACAATTAATTTTACATCCTATTCCAAACATAAATGTATCGATTTTCTGTTCGCACCACATAGAAAACTTTACAGCAGTCAAACAACTCCACTTCTTTAAGCAACAAAATTCCTCTTTAAAACTAGTGACAGTTAAAGTTGGAATATAATACTAGACCCGTACATTTTGACTCATATGTAACTGATTGATGACGGATCGGTCATGCTGATTGTTTGCCCACAGATAATTGACTAATTAACTGTCCAAAACATGAGTCCTCAGCTTGGAAACTGTCAACAATCATTACGATCAGTTCAATTCAGAATCCGTCATTTACTTGGATGCATATATTTTCAGTTTATTGACTGATACATATACTGTAGAATTAAACTAATTTTGTTTTATTTTAAAAATATTTTGTATAAATAAAAAGAAAAATTAATAACCTTTTATAAACATTCAAAACGTGTATTTTGATCTATCAAGTTAATATAAATACATATACTGGGACCATCCTTGGACGGTTCCTAGTATTCGATCAACAGAAGTGTCCAGCGCGTCGCCAGGTAACGGTAAGGGGAGGTTCTCTCGTTTTGGGAAAGCCGCGGACGGTAGTGTGTAACATAAGTCGAGATTACCAATCTCTATGTACTATAAAGTCTCCTTTTGTACATTACGAAAATTAGTAGGCTGATTGTTGTAACATCTTCCAAAATTGTGTTCTAGTTGTTCATCCCTTCCTCTGTTGATTTAATTTTTGTGATTTTTTCTTGTGTGAATACAGTTGAAATATTGTTTGCTGCACTTTAAGAAAACACATACTGTGGTTTCATTTTTATTCGTGGGGTACCAATTTTCGTCGTTTTCGTGGGTGGGTACAAACCACGAAATTAAGAGTTCAACGAATAACGACCTTTAGACACTCTATAATGACACTAAAATGGCACGAGAAACTTCTATGGGACGGTAGATTACGTGGATAATTATGACTGATGTTCATGGTACATTGTTATATTGATATGTTTTCGACAGAGATGACAATTTTTCAATCTGAATTTTAGTGTGTTTTGACACTAAACAGAAATGAAATTGATAAAAAAAACCATCGTTGTTATTTTTAATTGCGTAATCCGTAAGTTATGCAAGTACTTCATGTTGTGCCTTTTCGTTGTAAAGTGTTGATGTATACACAAATATTAAAATAATTTTCTTAATTGAAATAATAAGCAATAAAGTAATCGATTAACCCCTTTTATACCGATTACATCTTTAAAAACCACTAATTATATCATTAAGTTTATTGTTAAACAAACAAACTTAATCTTTGCCCCAAGGAATTTACGATGAATTTACAATGAACTGTTTATTTAGATTGGTTTTAATAAAATGACATGTTTATTAATTATGTTAATCATGTTTACGGTTACAAAACAAAATATGTTTAATCTTGATAACTTTATGTTCTTTTAAAAACAAAACAGTCGATACTCCGTTTTTAAGATAGGTAGTTAACTATCACGTGATGTATGGTATCGCGGGATTTTATCTAGGGCACTTTACTCAACGCACCCTTTATAAAATCGTATAAACGGCATAAAACTGTATAAAACCCGATCCCCTTCCGTAGATTTATGGTAAGTGTGAGCTTTGCACCACGGCACAACAAAGCACATTTTTTGTTTTACATTATCTTTATTAAGCCGTCCCATTAGTCGCCGCTTTCCATTGAAAGTACCGGAAATTTTTATGAAATCACGTGATCAGCATTACAATTTTCCCATCCCTAGAGCGATTATATCTTGAAAATGGCGTATTAGAAATGTACAGACTAACAGCTGTATGTGAATAACGAAAATTTATAAGCAATTCTATCATGTTTCATTTGTTTTTGTTTCAGCGAACCACAAATTTAAGTGTCCCACGAAATGTCTTTTTTCATCCAACCACGAAAATTGATACCCACGAAATTAAATGAAACCACAGTAATCAAACATTTATGAGCAATCGTGTCTAAAGACTCGTACATGAACTAATAAACTCTCTTGACATATCATTTACAGGTTTCCTTGACAAATAAACGTACAAAAACATGGCCATTTTATTTTTATCATAAATTTATTTATTTGTAAATCAATTCCACGTATTAGCAAGTTCATTTGCAGAACTATGGATTTTCAATGAGCACAATAAAAGAAAAAGCAAAGTACTCCCAAATAATTTCTTCAAAATAAAAATTATATCTGTCACATGGTTCAGTTCTTTAGAATTGAACAGTGTTCTAAATATGATAAACACAAAACCTAAAATTTTAGTTGCGCTCATAATGAATTACATGACTGCTTTAAGTTTTAATCTGTCTTGTTTTATCTGCACTTATTTTTAATTGTTTCAGCATAGTAAGAATACAAGTTGCATATTAAATTACATTTGACATTGTACATCTTTATACATGTACTCTCAATTTTAGATTCTATAAATATTTCTAGTCTTCCAATATTCAATATAATTATCAGTTTATTTGGCGGAACGAAAGTTAACCCTTTTTGGAAATAAATAAAGAAAATAAATAAATCAATAAATAAACGTCAAATACTTTTGAATTGGGCAATTCGACTTACTTCTGCTTCGAGAAAAACGAAATGCTAAATTTCGAAATATTTATTTATCAATCAATTCGTCAAACTTATTTAGCGAATGTCAAACCAATCAATCGCCAGATCGTTTCGTATCCGTAATTTGATGGATGAACGGATTGGAATTTGTAACTATCTGACGGACTTGGACAGTTTGGACTGATCTGACTGATTGATAACTGATTGTTGAAGGATTGATGATTAATCACTTACCACTGACTGATCTCTGAAAGTGTTGCTCTTTCAATCTCAAGTACTGTACATGTATATCACAATAAATTATGAACGATCCTATTTATGTCCGAATAATCTCAGGTGTACGTCAGTAAGACTGCACGGCTTATTTTCATGAAAACCAGAACCTTTTTATAGTGAATTTGTTTTCTGCTATCCCATTGCTACTACACCAATTTTCTTCATTCTACAGTTTCTGAGTTAAATCAAACGCGTGTATTGGTTCCAAACTCACAGTAACTTGATAACATCAAAATAAGAACTACCAAAAACATGTCTAGAAGGACATGCATTAACAAACATGTTGAACTGTAAAATCTTTTTCAGCACATAGAGTGGGTTTGCCATGAAATTAATAACAAGTTCAGATTTTTGATTGACACACAGTTTTGACACGAGCTATTTCTTGGAAGTCTGTAGTTTTCTGGCTGCTAATTTTTTGCACCTTCCAGCTTAATCTTGTGTGTAGTGTTTTGTTCACTGATTCAAATGTAGGTTAAATAATTGAGCATTGAATCAGCTGGTTATTTGTGTGTTTGGACAACTTACTCACTTCAGTTGCCGCTTCTGCCTATAACCCTTTGTGCAGCAACTCCTGCCTGATACAGTCTTGTTGCCAGGGTTCTTTTGCCTCAATATTTGCTGTAATTGCAATTTGTTTTCATGAATGTCCTTAATTTGTTATCTCACGGTATCAGATCAAACTTAACAACTTCCTCTGAATTTACAGATTTGCGATCAAATGCGTCACTAGTTGACAGGTTAACTTTTAATAAAGTTTTAAGGTGGTTCATGTAGCTTTTAATTATCTGACAATCCATAATTACATAAGGTTTAAAGGTCTAAAGTTCTTTGTAATGATGTCAAATCTTGCTTTGTACGTTTTGTTATCCTTGCCCCTAACTTCATTTTACTCTACATTAACATCTGTACCTAACTGAATCTCTGAAATATAAATTTCGGTGCTAATGACGGTCACACAGACCATTTTTTACCGTTATCTAAAACCAAACTCAACGTTGTCCTACAACATTACTTCCTGTTCAACAGACAGTGGATTGACATATTTTAAATTAATTTAATACACTTAACCTATTATTCGAGCATCAAGAATTTGTTTGAATCTCGAAAAACTGTCTCATTTATAAAATTTATGTTAACAACACCTTTTTATCACATTTCTCTAAGAAGTCGATGCACTAAGATATACAGTTTTTAGCTGGATATTTCCCACCATTTATTCTTCACATCTACTTCACATTGTAAAAGAAAACTGTTAATACCCTAAACAGACGAATCTTTCAATGTTGGTATATTATATCAAGTATCTATTTGCGCCCTCCTACAATCTTCAAATACATCAAACTGCCCATTTGGTGGATATCTATTTTTATGCATGGTTTCTTTTATCGGTGTATTAATGTCCAAAGCTGTCAGTTCATAAAACCTGAATTAAAATTATTGTCAATTTCAGCAGACATTTTTTGCTGAATTAATATAATAATTATATCAAATTCTATAAATACATATCATAAGGTAAATTCTTGATCAAAAGATTGATGCAAAAATAATATCTAATGAAACAAACCATGTACAGGTCGTTAACAGGTCTAAAAGGAAATTACATATTTTGTTTTAAATTTTTCTTACTTATAGTAGCCACCTGTAAAGAAGTATATACCAGCTTAATATATGAGAGAGTATACTGTGCCCACATTATCCAAACTTATAGCCCCATGCATGTATGTCATGAATGAAATGACAAAACTCTTCTTTTCGCAAATAGAGAAGTGACATAAAGAAAAAAAACAGTACGACAAACAACTGTTAATGAAAAATAACTATGTATAAAAACCGCAAAATATTTGCCAATATCACCGACAAAGATTCCTCTTTCGTCTAGATTTAACATACTAGAAATAAACGTTATGAAGATACATGTTTATCACTGCTTTATTTGAATGCGCATACGTGTGTTGTTGTTTTTCTCTCTAAGCTTAGTGGTTATATTAATAACAAATTCAGATTCAGTTTCATTCAGTAATTGAACAGCCTTAATTGTCATTAAAATTGTTAAGTATGCATTCGTTCAAAATATTACTTAAAATCCCCCCGGAAAAATACGTTTTCCACATTTGCAATTTTGTAGTCCAACGTTTCCAGCACCTGTAGTAACGTGGTATCATCTTCCGATAGCTCCAGTTTTAAGGAAGCAATTATTGGTTACTTGGGCAGAAGTGATGTTTTTTTCGGGAAACTGACGTCATGTATTTCAACAGTTCTCTCCCACTGCTTGGATAGCTCTTTAACCCAAAACCCTTCGTCTATCAGCTCCAGCAGCGTCCCCCAAGCCTTGCAGGAAACATAAAAATACTGATTTGTTTGATAAAATCTATAGCTTATATAGCCATGTAGATTATAAAAACACATATGTATAGTAGCGGCCATAGTTAGTAATAAAGAATGGCATTTTAAGCTGCTTAAGAAACCCGTTATATGTATGAAATGCGACTTGCTCGATATAAAACAACACACAACTAATGCTTTTATTTATGTATGATAATTTTAGACGACGACGTGAAACCTACAACCCTTCAGTGAGATGAGCTCGCTTTCCGCTACAAAACGATGAGCTGTAAAGCCCTGTGGGTATATTGCTTCCACCGAAACTTTTTTGGATTCTTTAAATGTCAGAAATGAAAATATGGAATTGATAATGAATGACCTAAGGCAGCAATGCACATTTACAGGTATTACAATCACCTGTTCTGTATTTCGTTCGGAAATTATGTTTACCGTTCTGTCTATAAATTACAAGTATATAGTGCTTCTTGGTTACATAGGACTGAATAAAGTTGTCCTAGATAAAACTTTGCCATACTAGTCAAACTTGTCTGATCGACTGCCTACATAATTTTCCTTTATTATATGCTAATTTTATTCCTCCCCGCATTTCCCCATTCGTTTTATCTTTTATATGCACTCCCAGTCTTGCACTTTTAACGATCGTGTTTCCGTCAAATTAAGAAGTCCCGTGTTAAATGACCCTTAAAACTCCGGAAGTAAAGGAGAATTTCATTCGGTTAACCATTATTAATGAATGAAGGTAATAATAAAATATTGAACACCAAGGAATCTGTCAAAAAAGACAGTCAAGTCAAATGTTGGGCATATATAACTAGACAATTATAAATAGAAATTATAAACGAAACTATCTGCACGCATCCGTATAATTGTTTACAGATACAATCTGATTGTAAGAAAATCGGTTTAAGTAAAGCTCAGGTCGCACAAAAACATTATGTATGTAAATGACATGTTCAACTAAAGGTTAAACCTCTGTCTTGAAATGCTAGGCGCAGTAAACATAGACGTTATAAACTGACACGAGTTCGATTCCCGAGATTGGACGACTCAAAAATCCAATCTGTGTATACAGATGATTTTCAGAGTGGAAATTACAACGACATTGATTGGTTAATTCATTAGACACTTATACATATCGTTTATCTTAACTATGTATCTTTAGTGCATTTCCAAAGATCCAATGTTGAAATACAATCAAATGTTGGGCATATATAAATAGACAATTATAAATAAAATTCAAAACGAAACTATATGCACACATTTGTATAATTGCTTACAGATGCATTCTGATTGTATAAAAATCGTTGTAATTAAAGCTCAAGTCGCACAAAAACATTGTGTATGTAAATGACAAGTTCAACCAAATGTAACATTAGGCTACTGAAACTACGTTTTTAGCGGATGGATCTGGTCTAGAGATTACACCTCTGTTTTTACAAGCTAGGCGCAGCAGCCATTATTTTCGTTGCTTAAAGCTAACACACTTTCCAAAACTGGAATATTCCTTCTATTTGCTTGTGGATAACAGGCCCGCTAAACTTCTTACGTTGAAAACTTTAAATGTGTTTAAAAAGAGAAAAAATGCTGTTATGCCCTGTCGCCCGAAGAAGAATATAAACGGATGTAACATCACTATCTATATAACTGGTGTTTATGATCTTACATGAAATATTTATTGTTTGGCTTTTAGGATAACCATATATTTTTGAAAAATCTCTACCTTTATGGCGTGCAACAATATTAAAGGCTTTGTTGGTATTATATCAACAACATGATGTTAGGTGTTTATTTCACACATGTGTTACAATTATATATCAACACAGACTGCAAGTGAGCGTGTTTGTGTATAATAATCACCTTGAAGAGTTCGAAAAGGACTTCTGTTTATTGTTCAAAATTAAAATTTTCCCGGAAGTCAATTCAAAACTGAAGAGAACATTGCAATTGCGGCGGTATTTATTCCCTTGTAAAGATTACATTGTAATAAATTTGTATAATGAGTCATTCTACTTTTGTCCTTGTACACGATATGGTTGCTACGTCGAAGTTGTGTTTGTCGCTGACTGAACATATAAATATCTCTCGTATAAGTAAAGCATACATGTTTCAATTTGGATTATACTTAAGTTGATACTTCGGCGGTTAACAGTCCTACAAAATTTCAAGAATGTAATGTAATGATAGAAATTCGTAAATCCGTAAGTTCTATGCTGAATCGCCCAGTTCTCGGGAATGAAAAAACTAACGTTTTATATTGAAATCGTGTTAAAGTATGCATTTATAATTAACTATAATTGTAAAAATATTTTGGAGCTTTGACTTAATGAAATATAAATGACAAAATGCTCAGAAAATTGCGAGTTTTTGATAATTTTGAAAATTGGAAAAACACTTCGTATAAAGTGTTACAATATCTTGATTTTGATTTTGATTTGAATGTTGTTTTAACGCCATTTTCAGCAATTTTTCAGCTATATCATGGCGTCCAGTTTTTATTGGGGAGATCTTAACCATACAAGATCTTGACCATAATATCTCAATCACCTGACATATAATAGAAATAGCAATTTATAACCTCAACTTCATTACTATTATGATTAGATTCGTGCATAAAATTAAGTAGTATAGCAGTGTTCATGAATCACGACGTCACCATATTATTCAGATTTAGATTAAAACAATTTATGATAAAACATCAATAAAGAAGGAAATGTGATATATTGTGCGTAGATAAAACTTTAAACTGCATATAACGATAAAGCACAATTAAGAATGACACAATGCAATTGTTTAGCAATGTAGAAGACCAAACAAAAAATATCTGCAGAAATGAAGATGTTGGTATGAACAATATCATTAAATAGTGAGAAAAATATAACTGCTTAATACATTGTAAGGGAAGTAACAGATATAATGAAGACTTAACACTTTTTGTCGCTTCAAATAAATTTCTCATTGTATTACGACTATATGTTCTGATCGCTTAATAATAACAAATAACTTATTGCATCGGGATAAATTTGTAACAATAACACAAGGAGAGAGTAAGAAGACAGATTACCATAAGCACATGTTTGTTGCTGACTCCTTCTTGTATATGTAGAATGATGTTATTCTATCCATGTTGATTTTACACAAACAGTAACAGTGGCACTTTCAAAGATACAGTGTTTTCTTCCATTCTTAGCACGATAAATGGGGTAATTAAATATGTTTATTCACCAGATTACATGGTCGGTGTTTACTATGTATTTCGCCTATATGGCATAGCATTATAAGGGAAACCGACTTTGCAGATTACAATCTCCGCTATTCCTAGTAAAAGTTTAGAGATTTTAAGAGGCTAGATAAATAAAGCATATTGCAAATCTTAAATTTATAGTGAAAAAATATCGTTTGACATCGAGCAAGTGGAAAAACAGAAGATCTGTATGTAAATAGTCTTAAAAACTTGCGATTGTAATAAAAAAAAAACGTTTTGTATGGCATCATTACTAAGGGTAACCATTAACCATTAACCATTCTATTTGAAATAAATATCTATAAAAATAAGACATTGGTATAGTCAGTATAATTAACATAAACCTTGTAATACAACTCATGTTGATTGATTATGTGTAGATAAGCAAGGTGATTTTAGCTATTTTTGAATAAAAACTAAAGAAACTTATATTAAAGGCACTTCTGCAATAAATGTCCTATTTAAATGCTACAAGATATAATGACACATAAAACAATACATCAGCATTTAAAACAGAGCATGCTTAATGTTAATGTGGTATAAATTTCTCTTAACCAGTCTATTTGAAATAAATATCAATAGAAAAATTAAACACTGGTATAGTCAGTTTCATTAACAAAAGAGATATAATGACTTGTTTTATATTTTCAGTGAGTAAGTATCAAGGGAGTTACAGATAAGTATGATGACCAAAATGTTGTTGTCGGTTTAAAAATATGCTTGGTATCTTTTAATAGCGGCACGTTCCGATAATATAACGACATAAAAGACTTGTAAATGTGGCAAAGATTTGTAAATAAGACCGCATATATTAGTAGTACTTCTTACTTGGAAAGATTTCTACCATTTTAACATAACTAATCAAGTGATTAAATAACTAATGTTTGCACCATCAACGGCCATAATATTTGCATTGACATCTCAAATGTAACCATCAATAAATGATGTTGACTTATGAATTGTGAGTATAAGTGTACACATTTCCCGAATATACAAAATTAAATAATGTTGCAAACATATATGGACTTTATTATTTTATGAACATACACCTTGTAATACAACTCTTGTTGATTGATTATATGTAGATTAGCAAGGCGATTTTAGCTATTTTTGAATAAAAAACTAAAGAAACTTATAGCAAAAGGACATCTGCAATAAATGTACCATTTAAATGCTTCAAGATATAATGACACATAAACAATACACCAGCATTTAAAACAGAGCATGCTTAATATTAATGTGGTGTAAATTTTTAATCGTTCTGTTTAAACTAAATATGTATATAAATAAGACATAGTCAATAGTATTAACAAAAGAGAGAAAATGACTTATTTTATATTTTAAGGTGGTAAGAATCACGAAAGTAACAGATAAGTATGATGACATGTTTTTGTCCGGTTTAAAGATATGCTTACTATCGTTTAACAACGGCATGTTCCGATAGTAGAAAGTCATTAACAGACTTGTAAATGTGGCAAATATTTGTAAATAAGACCGCATATATTAATAGTACTTCTTACTCAGAAAGATTTCTACCATTTTAACAGGACTAATAAAGTGATTAATTAATTAATGTTTGCACAATCAATGGCCATAATATTTGCATTTAAATCTCAAATGTAACCATCAATAAATGATACTGACTTCTGAAATATGAGTATAAGTGTAAACATTTCCCGAATATACAAAATTGAATAATGTTGAAAACATATATACTTTATTGTTTTATCAACATACACCTTGTAATACAACTCTTGTTGATTGATTATATGTAGATAAGCAAGGCGATTTTAGCTATTTTTTAAATAAAAACAAACGAAACCTATAGTAAAAGCACATCTGAAATAAATGTCCCATTTAAATGCTACAAGATAAAATGACACATAAAACAATACATCAGCATTTAAAACAGAGCATGCTTAATGTTAATGTGGTATAAATTTCTGTTTACCATTCTATTTGAAATAAATACCTATAAAATTAACACATTGGTATAGTCAGTATAATTAACAAAAGAGAGATAATGGCTTATTTTATATTTTCAGACGGTAAGTATCAAGCGAGTAACAGATAAGTATAATGATTAACATATTATTGTCGGTTTAAAGGTTTGCTTACTATAGTATATTTACGGCATGTTGTGATTGTATAACGACATAAAAAGACTTGTAAATGTGGCAAAGATTTGTAAATAAGATCGCATATATTAGAAGTACTTCTTACTTGGAAATATTTCTACCATTTTAACAGGACTAAACAAGTGATTAAATAACTAATGTTTGCACCATCAATGGTCATAATATTTGCTTTTAAATCTCAAATGTAACCATCAATAAATGATATTGACTTCTGAAATGTGAGTATAAATGTACACATTTCCCGAATATACAAAACTGAATAATGTTGCAAACATATATGAACTTTACTGTTTTATCAACATACACCTTGTAGTACAGCTCTTGTTGATTATATGTAGATAAGCAAGGCGATTTTAGCTATTTTTTCAATAAAAAAGCAAAAGAAACTTACAGTAAAAGCTAATCTGCAATAAATGTACCATTTAAATGCTACAAGGTATAATGACACATAAAACAATACATCATCATTTAAAACAGAGCATGCTTAATGTTAATGTGCTATAAATTTCTGTTAACCATTCTATTTGAAATAAATATCTATAGACATTAAA
The DNA here is from genome assembly GCA_944474755.1 of Limnoperna fortunei. Taxonomy (NCBI): domain Eukaryota; kingdom Metazoa; phylum Mollusca; class Bivalvia; order Mytilida; family Modiolidae; genus Limnoperna; species Limnoperna fortunei. The sequence continues at coordinate 43,267,112 of OX104115.1, forward strand.
CATTGGTATAGTCAGTAGCATTAACAAAAAAGATATAATGACTTGTTTTATATTTTCAGTGAGTAAGTATCAAGGAAGTTACAGATAAGTATGATGACCAACATGCTGTTGTCGGTTTAAAAATATGCTTGGTATCTTTTAATAGCGGCATGTTCCGATAGTATAACGACATAAACAGACTTATACATCTGGCACAGATTTGTAAATAAGACCGCATTCATTAGTAGTACTTCTTATTTGGAAAGATTTCTACCATTTTAGCAGGACTAATCAAGTGATTGAATAAATAATGTTTGCACCATCAATGGCTATAATATTTGCATTTAAATCTCAAATGTAACCATCGATAAATGATATTGACTTTTGAAATGTGAGTATAAGTGTACACATTTCCCGAATATACAAAATTGAATAATGTTGCAAACCTATATGAACATTATTGTTTTATCAACCTACACCTTGTAATACAGCTCTTGTTGATTGATTATATGTAGATAAGCAAGGCGATTTTAGCTATTTTTTAAATAAAAACTAATGAAACTTATAGTAAAGCACATCTGCAATAAATGTACCATTTAAATGCTACAAGATATAATGACACATAAAACAATACATCAGCATTTAAAACAGAGCATGCATAATGTTGATGTGGTGTAAATTTCTGGTAACCATTCTATTTGAAATAAATATCTATAAAAATAAGATATTGAAATAGTCAGTATAATTAACATAAACCTTGTAATACAACTCATGCTGATTGATTATGTGTAGATTAGCATGGTGATTTTAGCTATTTTTGATAAAAAACTAAAGAAACTTATAGTAAAAGCACATCTGCAATAAATGTCCCTTTTAAATGCTACAAGATATAATGACACATAAAACAATACATCAGCATTTAAAACAGATCATGCTTAATGTTTATGTGGTATAAATTTATGTTAACGATTCTATTTGAAATAAATGTCTATAGAAATTAAACACTGGTATAGTCAGTAGCATTAACAAAAGAGATATAATGACTTGTTTTATAATTTCGTAAGTAAGTATCAAGGGAGTTACAGATAAGTATGATGACCAACATGTTGTTGTCGGTTTAAAAATATGCTTGGTATCTTTTAATAGCGGCATGTTCCGATAGTATAACGACATTAACAGACTTGTAAATGTGGCAAACATTTGTAAATAAGACCGCATCTATTAATAGTACTTCTTACTTAGAAAGATTTCTACCATTTTAACTGGACTAATCAAGTGATTAAATAACTAATGTTTGCACCATCAATGGCCACAATATTTCCATTTAAATCTCAAATGTAACCATCAATAATTGACATTGACTTCTGAAATGTGAATATAAGTGTACACATTTCCCGAATATACAAAATTAAATAATGTTGCAAACAATATATGAACTTTACTGTTTTGTCAACATACACCTTGTAATACAGCTCTTGTTAATTGATTATATGCAAGGCGACTTTTGCTATTTTTTAAATAATAAACAAAAGAAACTTATAGTATAAGCACATCTGCAATAAATGTACCATTTAAATGCTACAAGATATAATGACACATAAAACAATACATCATCATTTAAAATAGAGCATGCCTAATGTTAATGTGGTATAAATTTCTATTAACCATTCTATATGAATAAATATCTATAGAAATAAGACATTAATATAGTCAGTAAAATTAACAAAAGAGAGATACTGACTTATTTTATATTTTCAGGCGGTAAGAATCAAGGAAGTAACATATAAGTATGATGATTAACATATTATTGTCGGTTTAAAGATTTGCTTACTATAGTATATTTACGGCATGTTGTGATTGTATAACGACATAAAAAGACTTGTAAATGTGGCAAATACGACGGCATACATTAGTAGTACTTCTTATTTGGAAAGATTTCTACCATTTTAGCAGGACTAATCAAGTGATTGAATAAATAATGTTTGTACCATCAATGGCTATAATGTTTGCATTTAAATCTCAAATGTAACCATCGATAAATGATATTGACTTCTGAAATGTGAGTATAAGTGTACACATTTTCCGAATATACAAAATTGAATAATGTTGCAAACCTATATGCACTTTATTGTTTTATCAACATACACCTTGTAATACAGCTCTTGTTAATTGATTACAATTATGTAGATAAGCAAGGCGATTTTAGCCATTTTTTGAATAAAAAAACAAAAGAAACTTATAGTACAAGCAAATCTGAAATAAATGTACCATTTAAATCCTACACGATATAATGACACATAAAACAATACTTCAGCATTTAAAACAGAGCATGCTTAATGTTGATGTGGTATAAATTTATGTTAACCATTCTATTTGAAATAAATATCTATAAAAATAAGACATCGGAATAGTCAGTATAATTAACATAAACCTTGTAATACAACTCATGCTGATTGATTATGTGTAGATAAGCAAGGTGATTTGATCTATTTTTGATAAAAAAAACTAAAAAAAACTTATAATAAAAGCACATCTGCAATAAATGTATCATTTAAATGCTACAGGATATGATGACACATAAAACAATATATCAGCATTTAAAACAGAGCATGCTTAATATTAATGTGGTATAAATTTCTGTTAACCATTCTATTTGAAATAAATATCAATAGAAATTAAACACTGGTATAGTCAGTAGCATTAACAAAAGAGATATAATGACTTGTTTTATATTTTCGTAAGTAAGTATCAAGGGAGTTACAGATAAGTATGATGACCAACATGTTGTTGTCGGCTTAAAAATATGCTTGGTAACAGACTTGTAGATGTGGCAAAAATTTGTAAATAAGACCGCATATATTAATAGTACTTCTTACTTAGAAAGATTTCTACCATTTTAACGGGACTAATCAAGTGATTAAATAACTAATGTTTGCACCATCAATGGCCATAATATTTGCATTTAAATCTCAAATGTAACCATCAATAAACGACATTGACTTCTGAAATGTGAATATAAGTGTACACATTCCTGGAAGATATAAAATTGAATAATGTTGGAAACATATATGAACTTTACTGTTTTATCAACATACACCTTGTAATACAGCTCTTGTTAATTGATTATATGTAGATAAGCAAGGCGACTTTTGCTATTTTTTAAATAAAAAACAAAAGAAACTTACATTAAAAGCACATCTGCAATAAATTTCCCATTTAAATGCTACAAAATATAATGACACATCAAACAATACATCATCATTTAAAACAGGGCATGCTAAATGTTAATGTGGTATAAATTTCTGTTTACCATTCTATTTGAAATAAATATCTATAGAAATAAGACATTGGTATAAGTATGATGATTAACATATTATTGTCGGTTTAAAGATTTGCTTACTATAGCTTATTTACGGCATGTTGTGATTGTATAACGACATAATATAGACTTGTAAATGTGGCAAAGTTTTGTTAATAAGACCGCATATATAAGAAGCACTTCTTACTTGGAAAGATTTCTAACATTTTTACACGTCTAAACAAGTGAATAAATAACTATTGTTTGCACGATCAATGGTCATAATATTTGCTTCAAAATCTCACATGTAACCATCAATAAAATTATATTTACTTCTGTAATGTAAGTTTAGTAATAAGAACAGAAGAGATTTTGTAATGCAACTGTTGTTAATTGATTAAATGTATTTCTGAATGGCGCTTTTAACCAATTTTTCAGTTAAAAAAAACAAAGATAAGAAAACATGTATCATTAAAATACGTCATGATGAAATGAAACAGAAAACAATAAACCAGCCTTTAAGACAGAACAAGTTAAATGTTAATGAGGTACACATTTCTGATAACCATTCTGTTTAAAATAAATATGTATGGAAATAAGACATAGTCAATAGCATTAACAAAATAGATATAATGACTTGTTTTATATTTTCTATTAGTAAGTATCAAGGAAGTAACAGATAAGTATGATGGCATGTTTTTGTCTGGTTTAAAGATATGCTTAATATAGTATAACAACGGCATGTTCCGATAGTATGACAAAAAATACTTGTAATGTTGGCAAAGATTTGTCAATAAGACCGCTTATAGTAGTGATATTTTCCACTTTGAAAAATAAAGTGATTTCTGCAAGATTTTTCTAACGATTAAATAACTAATGTTTGCACCATCAATTGTAATTATATTTCTTTTTAAATCTCAAATGTAAACATAAATAAAATTATATACCCTTCTGAAATTTTAATATAGTCTTTAAAGATGAGTTATATTATAAATAATTACCTGAAAATACAAAGTAGAATAATATGTGAACGTATCGAAATATTATTTGTAAACCAAAGTTCTTATTGATTAGGTGTATTCCTGCATGTTGATATTAGGATTTTTTGTGAATTGGAAATACGAAAAAACCTTTAGTCAAGGCATATCTGTCATGAATGTATCATTCAAACCATCTCAAAATAAGATGACGCTTAAATCAATAAACCAGCATTTAAAACAGAACATTTTTAATGTAAATGTAGTAGAAATTTCTGTTATTTTTTTCCTAGAAATAAATACATAAAAAACAAAACAAATATTGTTATAGTCCCAGTCATTAAGTATAACGAAATGACGACTGTTTTATTTTTCCAATTGCAAGAACCAAAATAGTAACATATAAGTATGATGACTACACGTTATTGTCGTTTCAAAATACGGTTGCCGATCGTAGAACGACGACATTATCCGATGGTATAATGTCAAAAAATCAGTTTTAAATCTGACAAAGTTTTTTAACCGCTTTTATTTAGATATATTGGATACTTGATAAAACTTTTTTATAATTTAATTGCTATTAGTGTTGTGATCAATTAATTTTAACTACCAGTATTTGATACACCATTGTAAATTTACTTCATCAGACCTCTTGAACATAAACTAATAAACTTATTCTTTTCCGGTCATCTTATAGATTACGGTATTTATCCACTCACGATAGGATAATTTTAATTGAAAAACCATGTGACTAAACTTGTGAAAATCTCACAAACTTAGTGCTTTACTGGTAATATCGTAATGCCTACGCTTCAGAATGATATTCTATAGGTACATAGTCTCATTTCATGTTATAAATGACTAAAATGTGAAACCAACAACCAACAAGTACTATTCGCTTAAAAGTGTGTTATTCTCTTGTGTATTTTTCCCAACTGATGTATGAACAAAGTGGAATAATTCATAACTCTCTCGAAAGATACACGACTTTCCTAAATCTACAAACCTAAATAATGATTAAAATATATATGAACGTATGTAGTCTCTTGCTATAATGTGTTGTTTTTTTTCATCAAACGGGTTATCTAGGTCAAATAAATGCATAACGCGTAATTTTAGCAATTGAGTAAATAAAAAAAGGACCGTTTAGTTAAAACAATTGCAAATAGTTTTTATAATTACAACAGGTATAGCATATTAACAATAACCCGTTATTTAGACTAGCACACGTATAATTAAAATTTTGTAGAAAAAAAGCATTTACAATGTTAATTGTAGTAAATATCTGCAAGAAATGTGTTTCAATATTTAATAGTAGTAACCATTAAACATTTACTTTTCAGTGGGTACGTATAACTGAAGTAACAGATAAGTATACTAACAGTTTTAAATGTTTCCGTATATATAATGATAGCATGTCAGTGGTCGTATAATGGCGACGATTCACTGGTTAAATTATCAAAGGCCAAATAAAGTAACTGCATTTTCTACGTCGAAAGATAAAGCAATTTCTGTTATCCCTTTAAATACAATTATGGTTCAAGATATCTACATATTTGCTTGCATTTTCATAACGAATAATACATTTTAAATTAAATGTTAATGTTTTTGTTTTGTTTGAATGTTGTTTAACGCCAAATTCATCCATTTTTCAGCTATATCATGGCATCCAATTTTTATTGGGGGAAGAAGCCGCAGTTTCTGGAGAAAACTCGACCTTCAATGTTAATTAAATGTTACTGTCTTAATATTACATAAACCTTAACTTTATTTAAATCCTAACACATTTAAAATCTGCGTGCAGTCAGTAACAGTAACTAATGAGGAATGATGTATTTTATATTTTCAGTCAGTAGTAAGTATCAAGAAAGTAGCAGCTAAGTATCATTACTGAGAAATTATTGTTGCATGATGTTTATATTGTAACAAAACTGTTTACGATTTAGTTATATGTTCACAAGCGTGATTATATAAACAAAATAGGTCTTTGCTGTACATGTATGATATTTATTTATTTATGATTGAAGTTACAAGTTATAAATGAACAAAATCTCATAAATTTGAAAATACCTTCATTTGGAAACAAAGAGGGTAATACACAAATCTCAGTTAAAGTAGTAATTAATAACATTTTCTGAGATATTCTGTTTCTAAAATGTACACAATATATTTATATTGCACGCATTAATCAGTTATATGTTGTTTTGTATTAAACTATATTTTGTTTTCAAACAAATCTTATGGTTGCAATTAATCCAAAGCACGATTTGTCGCTGCGTTGAAAGAATTTCAAAGAATAATTTCCCATATCTTTTAATATTGAAATCTTAGATAAATTTAAAAATATTATAATTAATTACCAATTCTAGAATTTTGTAATAAATCCAAACCAGAAACTCTGCAACTCCACAAGAATTGTAAAGTATTTCGAATAAATAAGAAAACGCATTACCCATGTCTTTCTTCTTTTCAACAGCATATTCTGTCCGAATTTCTATTTGTAATTTTATAAGATCAAACTGGATTTGTATCAAACTCACAAAATTTGTTTCTATATTTTAGTCTGTAAGTATCAAGAAAGTAACAGATAAGTATATATGTAAAATAACTTCGATTGTATTGTTGTTTCAAATGGAAAATTACAATTCAACGTAGTAGTAGACACATACTTGCTGCAGAATACAGACAAAAATAATGAGCATACAAATACAACCCTCCGATAAAACAGAACTGAAACTATGTTTTTTGGATGAATAAGCATTCAACATCGATGACACATGTTGTGTTTGTTTTAAGTGATATAATTTAGTAATTGGATTGTGAGACAGTAACATATAAAACTATTGAATTGAAAGAATGATAGAGATAAACAATGTTACACTTGCTTTGTGTCTATAAACAGGTTCAATATGTAGACTATAGTTTTTCGTTAGGGAAGTTATAAGGTTATATTTAACGTAAACCTGCCTCAAAATGCTTGTCTTTGTGAAGTCTGTTTCAGCAAGGGAAAACAAAGTGCCTGTGTATTTCATACGAATAAAGTTATTTAGAGTAATAAGATTTCTGCAAGCAATAAAACCTGTTCATTGATTATATTTATTTTCAAAACATAAATATAAGTTTCCTGAATATACAAGTTAAAATAATTAGCACACTTGTATAACCTTTTTGTGGTCTATTACGTATTATTTTGTTACAGTTAGTACAATGCTAATCATAGTAATACTATAGTTAATGTCAGGGCACAGTTAGTAAATGCAAAAAGTGTATATGTGGAAGGTGGTAAATATCCATTTTCTCTTCACATGATTTACTGTATTACGTCATTCGTTAAGTAGCTATTTATTTCTTGGTATTGTGCTACATGTTGTCAGGGAATGATACGTTATTAAATACCATGGGATACTATAGGATAGATAAGATCTGACATTGATTGTGGTATTAAAATATTAAATACAAAGACGTTTTACGAGATATTCTCTTTCTAATTTGTTTCAGAGACTGTAAAGAGTGTAATGAGAAGTAAGTTTGTTCGTATTTCATTTTTACATATAAACACAACATATTAGGCCACACATTCATTTCATAAACTCTTCAACAGCTTTGTTGCACTTGTCAAATACAAAATAAACACAATAATAATATTTGTTGAATTTTATGAAGAGTATGATAGTCAATAACAATTATTAGATTTCTGTCGAAGCCTAGAGACACTATCGTCGTAGTTATTTAAACACAAGACAAAATTATCGTTTAAATACATTTAAATAGGCTCCATTGGTTTCAAATAAAGAATTCCGTTAGTCTTATCCTTTTCAATGCATTTGAAATAAGTAATCTCAGATACAATCCTTCATTGTTACAAGCATCATTGTTAGCCTGAATCTAATATGTACATGAGCTAAATGGTTAATAAGTTTTGCACTAGATAGAATCCTTTATACTAGAAGAGTAAATAAAACTTACTACATGTCACCGTCTGTGGATAATTCACAACGCATACTGCCTGTGTTTGCATTTTCATTATATACATGAAACGTTATTTGAATAGCTTTCTCAGACAATGTTTTACATAATACGAGGGCACTTAGTCAGAGGATTTGTTTATGAATAATTTTGTTATTTTGTTAATAAAGTATGGAGATATTCCATTATAAAGAAAAGAGGATTTAATTCTATTGTAACCATTTATAGGATCATAAACTAAATACTCATATTAATGCACGCTGTTTTGAACCGTTAAATTCAGTGTGGGGTACAATGTATGAAATTACTATGAGCTTCTCACAAGTTCGTTCAGAGCTTTATTGTTTTATTTTAAAATATGGTATTCGGGGATAACGCCGTATTTGTTAATATCTTTAAATTCACGCATCATTTGATCTGTTCTTGAAGTTGTGTGGTGGTGAATGAAAGGTATCAATGGCGTGTGCAAGAAGCATCTACGCATTCCATTTGTTTTTATTGTATATTATGGCAAAGCTCTGCAGCAATCGCAAGTTACCCAGAGATAATCTACACTATTAATAAGTTATTTTTATGTTTTCTAGGTGTATTTGGTACAGGTATGTAAGAGAAATGCAAGATTGTAAGAAGATTTATGCTTGAAGTGGCATCCTAACATTATTCCAGAATTGTTATTTGATTTACCGAATATACTGTAATATTGTGTGTGTTTGTAATAACATATCTATAAAATATTGTATTTTTGATAAATACATATATTATGTAATGATGGTATTTTCTTATTACAAATTCTCTTAATTCACTTATTAACCTCAGTATTTTACTTCTCCTATTACCCCCCAAGACTCGTTACTTTAAACAGTTCAGCAGTATTGTAGAAAAGAGTTTTACAATCAGACGAAAATATGACTTGCATCAATATTAGAACAGTTTATTCTAGCGAAACAGGTACACTACAGTAGATTGACTACAAACAACAGATGGCGGTTACATATCCGGTTACATATCTTTTCTCTTTCTAAAATGTGGGTGGGTTAAATGGTCCAGGGAGCTGATATCAATCTAATAATTTAATTAAAGTTACATTAAACAGAAAAAAGTCATGTGACAGAGATAAACTATGGTTTCACCTTGAACAATACTAAGTTTATAATCTGTGACAAATTTTAGGAATATATTCAGAATAGCAAAAGAGAAATTTGAGTCTTTTAGTGATATTATACAAAAGAAATAAGAATATGCACTTTGTATTACTGAGCATAAATATCTATAAAACGTGTCAATGAAGATTGATTGTGTAGTGATTTTATTTAAAGTTTAAATGATTTTACACATAAGTAGTATCACAAGAGTAAGAAACGTTATTGTTCTTTCTAATAAAACGTGAAATAGGAATGGAAAAGACTACCTATGACTCAGCGAAAATATCCAATCGTATTTGAGAGATATTTTTTCCATAACGATAAATTAAGTAATGGTGAAGACCAAAGAACCTTTGAAGAGATAACATCAACCTAGATACAACAAATTACAACGTTTAATTGCTGGATATGCTGATTGCTTAAATAAAACTCTTTATACTACTATTCCCATTATAAGCTAAAAGAAATATTTAACGAATTGATTCAACTTTGCTTTAATAAGCGAATGGCCTATAGATACAATATCTAGGTTTAGGTCGGACAAAATCATCTTTCGTAAAGACCAATCTAATTAAAAAATGTTCTATTTTTCAGAAATTATAAGAACACTTAACTTTATGATTGATGACACATTTGTCATTTTTGGTGGACGTGTTTTTCAACAGACTGTCGTCATTCGTATCAACTGTACTTCTCTTCTGACAGAAAGCTACATAAACAGAGTCTCACAATGGTAGTATCAGGTCATCATTTACAAAATTTTGCGGACGCCATCATGACATCCTCACGGAATATCTGTCACAAATGACACATTTTCTTTCTTTATGCTAGATTATAACTACCCCCGGATAAGACTAATTACCGAGTTTAATAATAGTGATACGATGTGTGCCACGTAAGAAACATAAGTAATTTACCCTTTTGGAGCGCGGAGACTCAAATGATGTTTTAAGTGCCGTTCGAGTTAGTCAATTTTTATTTACGTCCCCTTTAGTTTTCCTCTTGCTTTGTCCGTCCTTTTTTTCTTAACCTTGATTTCAGTCTAACCATATGATGACTATATGTTTAATTGGTATTTTTCCCAAAAGAGGTTGCTGAAACTACGACGTCAGAAGTTTATAGTTTTTCTGCAATATTTTTTTTATCATCTGATCACAATTCATCTCAGAGCTTTTTGTAACTTAGACGTTTGAATATATTTCATGATTTTTAAATAGACTCTTAAGAACAACTCACTTTTACGTGGCAAGCAGTTGGCATTACCCAACTGAAATTAATATGTCTTCTAATGTGCCGTAAGTTTAAAACCTTATGTCCAGTCCCTGCCTTTAATTTGTTGCTTGTTAAGGTTTCGAAAACGACTAAGGTTCTTCCCACATCGTTAACAAAGTCGTTTTAAGTCATACTGACTGCAAGTACATGTATTCTAAGCGACTATGTAAGTAACATGGCGTAGGGATTCGATTGTTTAGCGGAATCGTGATCATATGATTCCGTCTTCTAGTAGACCATTATGTAATATATTATATATATATTATATATATTGTATTACAAATTGTGCAGCTGTGATTATTTACAAAGTCAAAAGGATTTACTTAATTGTGAAGCAAATTAAATAGCAATAATCATCAGGAAATAAGGTCTATGTTGAAAGAATAATTATTTTAATATGACGTCCTGCTTTAGCTATGTAAACAAAGCCGTGTCAAAATTCCCATAAGTTTAGTTCGCACATGCGTAAGCTGTTTGTTTTGTGTAAATGTAAAAACTGACTTAAAAATGAAGTTTGTTATGTGTTATCCATAATTATCGTTATTGTTAATAATGCAGTTATTTTTAGTCTGAATTCTGAGATTTATATGATTTAAACTACCCTTGATACATTATTTTTTAACAATTCTACATTCGAATTAATATGACGTCACAATTAGAATTCGACGTCATATTACGCTCATCTGGAAATTCCAAACTGAAACAATGCAATTGCGTTAAGATTTCTCAATATTTTTGTTTATAAAGTACGTATATTCAATAAAATGACGAGAATATATGTTAATGTCAATTTTGTTTGCTTTAACATTCTGTTTTAGGACATATCTTATTAGTTTCAAAAAGCACTATTACCATTGAAAGCGTCCTCTTTGAGACGCTTCGAAATTTTAAAACAATTGTTAGGCATATTAGAATCGAAATAGATTATTGCAATTGGGCTCTATGTGAAATAGAGCATGGTCAGACCTTATACATGTCCTCATTTTATAAAATATTGACAAATATAAGGTCTGACCATGTTTTAATTCGCATAAAGCCCGCTCGCAATAATCTATTTCTTAATTAATAAACGGTCACAATGGTGCTATTCCGTTGGTTTTATTGTTCACAGAGATCGACTACCTGAGTAGATCAGTGTATACAGGTCAGTGGATAGCGAAACCCCTTTACATAGTGGGTGGAATGTTGAAAGTGTCATCGTCCTTTAACTTTTAGATAGATTTCATAAACTGGTGGCAAAATTCTCTGCCGCTGCAAGCTGTTCGTGCAATATTTGATCAGTCAATACTTACTGCTCAGTGGCTTGTCTTATGGTCAACATGATGTGAGGTCAGTGGTCAAGAATATATGTCAACATCAGTGAGGAAGATAACCTATAATGATTAACCAATCTATGTAAGGACGACTAAAATTTAATGGTCAGGTACGTTTGCTTTATTAAATTTTTAGTAAACAACATTCATATTTACATATTTATGATAAATAACTGTTTTGGCAGAATGTGAGAGTTTCTAAAAATAAAGAAAAATTGAATGAAATCATTTAACGAAAAGCAAAACAACAAAACGCACAAATATAAGGACAAAAGGGCGTATGATACATGTTTGGGACAGTTATATAACGTGACAGTGTTAAACCCGTTAAAGAGATCCAAACTCGTCAACCTTCTTGTAATATCCTCAAAACACAGTCACACAGAAACCTATCATACATTCTACATTAAAACCACACCTGCAGAACACAGAACCAACAGTGTTTGCATAAACATACACAATATTTGAATACAAGCACTAGACAAACGCATAAAGAACTTCCGAAGTAACCTAAGGTGGACATAACGGGTAAATTATGAGACTCAGTAGGAAACTGAGGGGAATTTAATTTTTTAGTTATAAACAAAAATCCGTAAATGATTAAAGAAATTCAGTTGAGCAGTTTAGTGTACGCATGGTAAAAGTTAACTACTAAGTATAAAATGCTGACGTTATAACAGATTTGTGATATATAAACATTTATCTGTTTTTATACATTGTTTGGAACCTTTTCATTTATAAATTCGAGACTCGAGTAAGTTTGATCTTAATAAGACGGCACAGAAGTCCAGAAAATGAAATCTTAAAAAAATCTTAAATAAATTAAAGTTTTAATTCATCTTAGAGGCAATAATCCTTATAAGTATGATGTCTCTATGGTAGAAACACTCATACTTAATACTGAAATTTGACTTCAGTTTTTGTTGTTGTAAACTTCAAGCCTGGTTTAGGATGTTTGGTGTATGTGGTACTTCTAGTGGGTATTTTCAAGAAAATGTAAAGGAAAATGGTTGCTAAATCATGTGATAAAATTTAGGACAGAGGTTTAGGTAAAAACATCTAGTGACTAATTAGATCGTTTAGTGGATGGCAAATAACATTTCACATGGTACATTCGTAATGTACACTTCAGACTAAGGTAAACATACAAGGTCACAAGGACGAAGATTGTACATTTGCATCAGCAGTGATATCAGATGATTGTGCACTTGATAAGAATGATTACTTTCAGCGAAAAAAAATCTTATGAATAGAGATTCAACAGGCAGTCAAGAAAATGTTTCTTTTCAAATTTATTATTTGATCTGTAACCTTTTGTTACCAAAGAGTTACCTATGTAACCATGTAACTGGACCTGTAAATGAAGCGTGTTTTGAAAAAAAGTACTGACAATGATTATAAAGAATGAATGTTACCAATGTAACCATTATAACACATGTAACCTGAGGATTTTAAACTTTCAAATTTTATGTGTAAACTTATGTTACCAAAAAGTAGGAAAACTACAAACTAGGCTCTAAGACAAGCGTGATGACTTCAACTTTCCAATTGTCAACTTCCCGTTCATCGACAGCAACATTCCAGCAGCGCCAGCGTATGGTGTGTACATTTCACAACTTATACGTTATTCTAGATCCTGCGATCGTTATTCCGATCTAGGTTGATGTTATCTCTACAGAGGTTCTATGGTCGGCACCACGACTTAATTGATCGTTATGTTAAATCAGTGTCTCAAATACGATCTGACTTTTTCGCTGAGTCATAGGTAGTGTTTCCTATTCCTGGATTTGACTTTTCCCTAGACAAGACAATGAGTAACTCAACGGGTGTCTAATTAGAGGCAGGCACTGCTTACTCGTCCGGAGAACCTGAGTGCACCCATGATTTTTATTGGGTTCGGGTTACTCTCTTTCTGTGTTTTATGTTTTTGGTTTTTGTGTTGTGTTTGTCTATATCCGGATTTGTAACTGTCCCTTGGCTTTTGGCTCTTGTCGTTCAGTCGGTTTTCTTTGCTATTTTCTTACCTATGTAACCATGTAACTGGACCTGGAAATGAAACCTGTTTTGAAGTGCAGGCAAAGAAACCAACAAATCAAATAATTATCTTCTTGTTACAATCTACTGCAAGGCGTTTTTCCAGGTTTGCACTTGTCAAATTAACTACCGTTTTACAAAAGATATACATGTGCTGTTTTGAAAAACACCGTCTTTGCATTTAGTCTGTTGTTAGTGATGTTTGTACACCATTTGTGGAAGAAATATATATTTATAAATTCCAATTAAAATCAGCAAACACACACTGTTTTAATTGATGACACAACTAACATATTTAATTCTGATACCAGGATTATTATATTACAATTACAACCATCTTAATAGTTTGGATAAACATGCTGTTTATAGATATGCCTGACAAGGCACAATAATAAACCATAGATCTAACAAGAGAAATTTGGTCATTTGAAAACAAATAAGGTGGCCAAACATACTCCAGGATGTAAACCATGGTTCATAATAATAGGGTGACATTATATTGCCAAATTCATTTCAAGAAGGATCAACACCTGGCAAGAAAGGATGAATAAAATAATAATAATACCGCCTGCAAAGGTGCATGTTTGGTCAATGATAACAGAAGAACTGTTATTAAGAAGACAAAACATTGAGAAGTAATATATATATATTGCTTTTAATCTGTACCTGTATATTCACGCTACGATTAAATTATTTAACAAAATAGAATAAACCAACCTTTATATTATTACCTTTACAAATGTTGTTTAGTAAATAAATGCATCTCGTTGTAATTATGTAGTCTTATCGTTTTGGACACGCACTTTTAGTCGGTAAATAGTGGGACCCGTGTCCAGTTTTTTAAATGTTCTCGCATCTTTAGCGAGTAGGAACAGATATCGTCCGTCTTCATTAATTGTTGACAGTAGCATATTTTCGAAATCAATATTATTATTAAATTCTTTTTAGGCAACTACTTGAACTTAAATTAAATGGAATGAGTGAATTATGCATAGGTTGCTGAAAAACTATGTATTATCTCAGTATTATTTGGTTTAGGAACAAAAATGACATACAATAAATGAGGTTCACTAAATTTTTATTGTGTAATCATGCAGATATGCTGCTTATCTTGGGCATGCCTGGGATCGGTTAATTTTGCCTGTTTGAGACCATTTGGAAATGTGTGGTTGATGCAAGGAATGTCTAGCAGTTTGCTAGAATACCATTAAAAACATAAAATCATAAAATCATAAGAACTCTTGATTACAATTTTGGATTCCTTAAGAAACGAAAATGCATGACTTGCAATATTTAACATTCCCTTAGCAAAAATCTATGAAGATTTGTGAGATGCAAATAAAAGAAACATTGTATCAGATATTGACATGTTATATTGGGAACATTTTTTAGTTGTATATGTGTAATAAAAAGATACAAATAATACAAAAAACCTGGATTCCACGAGGGTGTCACTTTTAGTATAATGATGCTAAACATTGTCATCAATTTATATATATCTATGTTTAATAAAACGATACAATATGTAATAATTTCAAAATGAACTCCATTGGGGTGGTAGTGTGACGTTATAGTATCAGTGATGTTTAGATTAGGAGAGATGTGTTTAAAACAATATTGTTATCAATTTGATGTCGAGCGAGCATCGCAGATGCGAGCTATACGCTCATGTGTGTGTGTGAAAAGGGTCATGCGATCCATATAAAGAAACCCATTTTAGCACTCTCGGGTACAAAGAACTTGACTTTCCAAGATATCACCTCAGCCACACGTCTTTCCCTGTTTACTTCGGGACTACATTTATTGTTTGTCTGTTTGTAAACAAATACACGGGATCTTATTTACTTGTATTTGGTCTATTTATACATTTTGATACGGTTAGACATAAAAAGTACTGTAAAAAGTAAAGTACTGTATTTGCACTCGAGAACTATCCACCATAAGAGATATATTAGCCAAATTCATAGATATATTTTTGACCAGTATATTATCATCAATACACTGAGGACGTTCTACAGCCGATCTCAGCAAGATTTCAGAACAGACAATTGCAAAAGGATTGCACTTCACAATATTTTGTAAGTTGACCAATACATTTACCAGCTGTGTGCTGAAATTACATTTATAGCTTTGAGTCTGTTTCAAAAATCATTGTTCTCTTCATGCTCATTAGGAACACGCCTATTCATTTTATCTTCTTTGTCTGTTTATTAGTTAAAAATTGTTGCCTTAAATGAATTTAGCAAGCGAGTCGTACAACACCTTGTTATTATATGTTAAGGTGTGAGGATTTTCAGAAGTAAACAACTGGTTACCGGGGCAAATAATGGTTTCCCTTAAATCAATTTACCAGATTTTTACATTTTCTAAACACCATTATGTCTACTGGTAATGTACATACAAGAGTAAAAAAATTAATAAGAAAAATAGAATAAAAAATAAATGTGACATCGATAAAAATTAATTGTTTTGTTTAAAAAAACAATACAAATTTCAGACAAAATGTTTGCAATCTCTGCAACGCTGACATTTATATGACGTCATCAACACATTAGAGAAAGACGTAACGTCACTGGAATGAAACCCTGTTAGAGTTAGAAGTTTGCCTGTTTCTCGGACTTTGATGTGGACTGTCTTTTTTCATTTATGTTTGTTTGTCAAAAGTAGTCCTGATGAAGCTAACTAAATTAAAATTTTAGAAAGGCGATGTCATTCGTAAAAAGAGCATACACAAAATTTTTAAACCTATAAATAACATTCGACTGGTTCAACGGCAGAAAAAACTTAATCATGACATAAAATAATTCAGTTGCCATCTTTACATAACAGACCTCGAAAACTCTTCTGAGTAGCCCAACCGAGTTGTCCTATTGATAAATGTGTATCGGTTTTAGAAATAGACTTAAATATTTTTTAACAAGTCGTTATTAATGAACAATCTAGGAATAACTTGTCATTCTTTTACGAATACAAGTTTTGAATTACAAAAGATTAATTAACCATGCAAGTATAAAGGTAAAAGTTCAATGTCCCTATAGAATGCACTCAAAGAGTCAATATAAGACAAAATTTTAAGGTATCATCCTCGGACAACATCCACATATTTCCAGAAATAAAATAAGCTTTTGTTTGAATTTTCAGGGGGTCACCCTCTATTTAAATTGCAAACTGTTTTCAATGTGTTGTATCACTACTGTGAAAACTTTCGTTTTGAACATTTTGCTTTGGATAAATATTCGAAAGCAGGAATAAAAAAAATTCGTGGAATATCTGAAATCTACATCTTTGAAACAGACTATAACAAACTTCCTCTGATCTGTCATATGTTATGGTTGATTGTCATTAGTAGTCCTGATAAAGCTATACTCCACAGTTTTCTTTCCGAAGGTTGATGGTTTTTTCCGTATCCCCCTTCTTTATTCCCCTCCCCATAAAAACTAGACGCCATGATATAGCTAAAAAATTGCCCAAGTGGCAAACAAACAAACAAATGATACTACATAGAAAAATATTTGAAACCCAGAAAATTACATCCGGTCGAAAATTGGCCAAAGTTCAAAAATTGCTCAAAAGTTAATTATGGCATAAAATTATTGTATCTTTGCCGGTGTATTGTAAACAAATAATTGGTTTATTGTAACCTATAGACACGTTCTTCCAGAAGCTTTAATTGCATTTTGAGCATTTGGATTTATATCTGTACTGAATTATAAAATAATTAGTTTATTGTAACCTATAGATACGTTCATCCGGACGCTTTAATTGCATTTTGAGCATCTGGATCCATATCTATACTGAATTATAAAATAACGTCCCTAAAACGCTTTGAAAACAAACCTCTATTAAAATATTCAATAAAATATGACTGTTCCAGTCATTTCAAAAATCACAACCCCATGTGTTCATCCAGGTTTTTACTTGCCTTTGTTTATTATTCTATTTTGTAACTTTGTAATATGAAAATCCAATATAAAAAGTCTTTCCACGATAACACATCCATATTTTATACGACGCTTTTATTGTTTACCTTTCACATATCGTCATTATTTTTCTCGCCTCCCCCGAATAAATCCTGACAGCGACCAAATTTTACAAGAGAAAAATAATAATTTTGTAGCAAGAAAGGATCTCAAAAATTGAAACAGCCGAACAAATCATTTACCTTTATAGGCGCGAAATGTAAAATTTCTATATTTTCATATCAGAATCGAAATCATTCATGACTTCCACAATTTTATGGATTATTTAAATATGGGCGGGTAAAATATTCATGAATATAAGGCTCACTCATATTTAATGATGCATAAAATTGGGGCAGCCATGAATTATTTCTTAAATAGTTATCGTTGCGCATTATAGTTGGCTAAGAATTTGATTGGATGATATTTTTTATAAACTGCAAAACTACTTTATACGACGAAGTGTGAAAAAATTGTACAAAGTTTACATCTGAATATTTTATTTTTGAAATGTTCAAGTATGTCAATTTCTATTACTTATGATAAAACAGAAAGAAGGCGAATCATAAAGACAATCATTTTATATGCTTATCAGAGCCAAAACCTAAGGGGTGTCACATTTCAGTCTAAACATGTTATTATGCACTACTTATTAAATTTTGAGAAATGTAGTCGTCTGTACATAGAAAAGTATTATTTATTTTAAATGAACACACGTTTCAGTTTTAAATGTAATGAATGGGTGACAATGTATAAAAGTAGAACGTTAGACATTTTGGTGTGCAGAAATATAGTGCATTTTAAAGACCTTATCAATTATACACTAGAGTCTTAGGTCAGTTACTTTGGCTTAATACTCAAAATTATTTATTTCCTGATCTGATTCCTGCTTTTGGGCTAAATTTATTAGTAAACTAGTAACAATATACAATAATTGTACTTGTCAAGATAATTGGTCATTGAAATAATAGTACTTCTGTCAAAAATCTCTTGAAAATGAGCAGTAATAGGAAATTTACCAATTTTGGCAATTTCATTCCAAAGCAAGATATAACATATAAAACGTTTACGGTCATAATTAGGTTCGATGACTGTTGTGTATTATTTACCGCAAAATTTTAAAATATATCAAACTGCTATTACAAATAAGACTAATGGATCATTTTATTATTTTACACTTTAGTTTGTTTACACTGCAAACAAATTCCTTCCCGAAAACTTTTTTTGATGACTAAGTAACCGCCAATGACAAACAAATCAAATGATTCAATTAAAAATGTCACAAACGAAGTCATGACAGATTCATTAATAATAACTGAAAATAGTTTAAAATGGCGATCACTTACCTTATAACCTGGTCCCTTGGTGCAATATTTTTTTCATTTACACAAGCTCAACTTTCAAATATAACCCCAGATCACAACCAGTCTACTACCCAGTTTGATTGATTGTTTAAAACGACTTGTTTGCTTACTTTTCGCGCGTTTTGTTCCGTCGGAAATATCTGTCAGAATACAATTTAAATAAAGTAGCTTCCTGCTTCTTGTTTCTCGTCTTTCGAGTTAAACTGTCTATTTCCCGTAGAGTTATTTCCACTTAACGGACATAAATCTATAAAAGCATTTTTTAGATATACAATATTTATATTTGAATTTTATTACCTTGACGCCGGACGTTACGTCATAATCCTTTGTATCGGAATTACGTCAGGTACAGTTAATAATCACGTAAATTTTAAGGCGTTCAGAGTCCTGATTTAAATCAGTAGATTAATGGCATAAAAAAATTCTGACCAATCATCTGATTGGTGTAAGATGAAAACTATAACACTATTTTATCATTTAAACCGCTTAGTGGGTAAAATAACACCCAAAGTGTTAGTATTTAAACAAACAATGTTGACCATCCCCCTTTTCTGCACTTGAATAGGCAAGGTCCACAATTATAAAAATCACGCAGTCAAATATACTATTCTTCTTTCCAAGTGTAGAAAATAGCCATCATTCACTGAAATCAATACAAAAAAGTATGAGTTTACAATTTTTAAAAAGAAATTAACATTAGCATTTCATAGTGGTAGACAACACTATTTATAGCTTATGAAAGTGATAAATACGAATTCATTTTAAAAATGTGTTTATATCTTTATTGTCAAGATTCTTTTTATTTATATGTTCCAGAAAAGTTGTATTTCTAAAACTTAATCATGTTTTAGCAAACAAATCTAACAAAGCATGTCCAATTTTAAAAAAGCGTGTGTTATTGAACTAAAATTTCTCCATTTATGGAAAACCTCATTATTACGCATACAAAATAGCTCTCTTAAACAAAATAATACCTGTCTAAACAAAAACTATGTTTAAAAAAGTTTATTGTCAGCTAAATAGTCTAGGGTGGAGAAAAAATAAAATTCTTATATTTGAAGAGCATGTGAATATTTGATCTCATTGCGTAGAAATGAGTCGATCAATATTTTCCTAAAAACATTTCATGAAACAAATGAATATTGCATATTGAAAAACTTTTATGCAGTATGTACCACTTATAATAGAAATTAGCATTGAAAGTCAAGAAACCCTATAACAATAAAATAAATTAAGGAAATATTACATAACACATAATTATGCATGAAATGTAAAACCAGAAGAGACGTTTATGTTACAATTGCAAAAATCTAAAATGTATTTGGAATATTCTAATTCCAATATGTAACTAATATGAACAATTTCAATTTTGGCACCTCACTCCCCTTGCAGGTTAACATCTACCAAATGATTTACATAGCTGAGAATTATAACACTTTAAAGAATAATGAGTTTGTCTTAGGTTCACAATAAGTGACAACTTTATAATCTCAAAATACCATGTCTTTGCTAAGAAATATCTGACAGGGCCAACAAGTTTAAAGTGCAATAATAATGTGTCGTAAAGTTTAAAAAATAACGTCACAAATAAAGCTAGTTTAAGTTGTCAGATGGATATAAACAGGTGCCAGTTAGTGAAGTTTCGTACAAAAAAATCTAATACTTGCTTTAAATTAATAAAGTTGTATTTATTTCACTTCTAAAATATTTGTGCAATTGTTACAATTTTTATGCAACGCGAAAGTAGAACTACTTTGGTTCTTTTAAGCATTACCTTTGACTACGGCATCAACTGATTATTTAGAAAGGTTAACCTTATGAAAATGAAATCGAATGCCGGAACATGTTTAGCTACATATGTATCGTTCACAATTTAATCGATGCAAGGAGTTTTCTACATCAAGTATATTAATCTTTGGGATGTTTTAGAACTCCATTTCATGCGCCTAGAAGTCTTATCTCTTTGTGTGAATAGAATTGCATTTATTAACGTAAGCGACAATTATTTAGGACGTCTGAACGATTATAATACTTTCTTTACAAGGTAGAATAATTTATATCTTATGAACATAATAACATTATTCAATTAAAACATTTAATGTAAACTTTGAAAACATCAAATAGTTTATTAAAATTTAATCAATATATTAAAGGACATTTAACATAAACAATTTATAAGAATAGTGAAATTTCATCCAACTTAAATATTTATTATTATGTCTCCCAAACGAAGTTTGGAGACATATTGTTTTTACTCTGTTTCTTGTTAAGGCTTTCCACTTTCCAGTGGAAAGACTTACTGTTATTAGTCTGTTTCTTATTAAGGTTTTCCACTTTCCAGTGGAAAACCTTCTTGTAATTCGTCTGTTTATTAAGGCTTTCCACTTTCCAGTGGAAAGACTTACTGTTATTAGTCTGTTTCTTATTAAGGCTTTCCACTTTCCAGTGGAAAGACTTACTGTTATTAGTCTGTTTCTTATTATTATTATTCTTATTTTTTTTCCGCCAACTGTTTTTTCCCATTATAAATTTTGTTTCGCGACATGTCGTAAAGACATTTTGTACTATGAATGTATGAGACATTACGCTTTCGCAGTTAACCCTGTCACACCGAACACTTTTACTTTACGGAGTTATCTCCCCTGTCACAAAAAAGCTTGTGTACAGATAAACTTTGAAACCGTAAAAGATTTTGCACTGAAAGTTTTTGCAAAATGGTCAGCTATTGATCGCGACAATTTGTTACGTATCGCGCAAAGTATTTTGACGACTCCTTGCAGGAGTTATTTCCCCTTATTTATTGGAAGTACATTTTGTACCAATGTAACTCATGAACCAGAGGTGATAGAGACTCGATATTTCACAGTTGGTCATCATTGACCTTGACCTTGAAAAAAATCACAAGGTCAAAGGTCAAGGTCACATTCTAAATTTTGACCTCGTGTTGTGTACAGATCTCCTCCTTAACCATAACAGATACGAAAATAAAGGTCTCTTGACAAAAGCTAGATCTTATTAAGATCTTGAATCGTCACTTTTTTAAATTGAGCTTTTGAAAGAGTTATCTCCCCTGGAACAAAACAATATTATGTCAATTGCGATATCTCAGTAACTATAACAGATATTTACTTGTAACTTGACCATTGGTCATCATTGACCTTGACCTTGAAAATGGACACAAGGTCAAAGGTCAAGGTCACGTTCTAAATTTTTACATTATCTTGACATCGCTATATCTTTGAAACGGTAAAAGATAGGCAATAACTTATAATGGGTAAAATGTTGGTCTAATAAAGGCGCAACTTTGTCACATTTGAAGGGAAAGGATTTGACTTCATTTTATAGGAGTTATCTTCCATTAAGACAACTGATTATTAGTTTTTCGTATATAACTTATTAATTATTTATAGTAGAGGCATTTTTTAAATAATTGCGAGTAAATTAAGACATGTCGCGACATGTTTTATCAACAGTTTATAGAAGTTGTCTCTCTTAGAATGCCAATCTCTAGCAAATAATACAGAACAATAAACAAATACTTATCATAAATTTACTTTAAAACCATAAAAAGAGAGATAACTCAAATTTATTTGTTAAATTATTTCTGACTTTAACAAAATTAAAAGTTACTTCCCTTGTTTTTCAGTTAAATGAACAAATTTACAAATGCACCTGCGAGACTTTTCTATATTTGTATTACAAATAATAAATTTACTATAAAAACACATCTAAAACAATATGTTTGATGAAATTTTGTGGTTAATTATGTTTTTAAATTAAACAATGAAAATAATATTGAGTATTTTACCTTTAGTGCTATATTAACTGGAATTGAATATATAAATGGAGATATATGTTTTTCTAGCAATGCGTTCCACAACATGCAGAGAATATTAAACTTTTAGTATTCAGATGTTAATGCAGAGGTAAATAATACAAAACAATATTAAAAACTATTTAATGCAAAGTCATAACCTGTCAACTTGTAATGTTTTAATTTCCTCCCGGTAAAAATAAAAGCTTTTAGACCAATCGCACATCATGCACCTTCTAAATCTTTGAAACGGGTAAAAGATAGGCAATAACTTATAATGGGTAAAATGTTGGCCTAATAAAGGCGCAACTTTGTCACATTTGAAGGGAAAGGATTTGACTTCGTTTTATAGGAGTTATCTCCCATTAGAAACATTGATTATTAGTTTTCCATTCATAACTCATTAACTATTGACAGCAGAGGCATGGGGTCTTCACCAAAGACCCTTATGACCTCGACCTTCAAAATGGACACAAGGTCAAAGATCAAGGTAACGTTCTAAACTTTCACATTGTCTTGTTATTGCTATATCTTTGAAACAGTAAAAGATAGGCAATAACTTATAATGGGTAAAATATTGGCCTAATAAAGGCGCAACTTTGTTACATTTGAAGGGAAAGGATTTGACTTCATTTTATAGGAGTTATCTCCCATTCGAAACATTGATTATTAATTTTTCATTCATAACTCATTAACTATTGATAGTAGAGGTATGGGGTCTTCACCAAAAACCCTTATGACCTTGACATTGCAGACACATACAAGGTCAAAGGTCAAGGTCATCTGATTTTTGGAATTTATTATAAGTAGCCATATCTCATTAACTACAAGAGATATTGACATAAGATCTTCACTGTTGATCATTTTTGACCTTCATCATGGTCAAGGTCACCTTGTTAAGGGTCAAGGTCAATACATTTTTTTTTAAATTTTTCATTTTCCGTGTATATGAAGTGGTTTATCCTAATAAATGCTTAGTTATTGATGTACAATATATGCAGAGATCAAAAGGTCAGTGGTCAATGTCATTAAAGTCTCTGAACGTCATATTTTATGACCTTTTTTATTTCAAAACTTATTTGAATGTTTTTTCTTTCATTTGTTCATAGTGTGAAATAGATTCCATTTACATATAAAGAAGGTCAGGTCAAGGTCATTATGCTCTACAATTTGACCTTTCCTATTTTAAATAATATATAAACAGTTTTGCTTTCAAATTTGTTAATTTTTAAAGACAAATTACAAATAATGTTTAGAAGCAGAATTCAATGTCATTAAATACAGATAGGTTCTTTCTGGCTGCGTAGAGTGGAAAGCCTATTAATCGTTCGGTAGAACGATTGAACCTATATTTAAGGCTTTCCACTTTCCAGTGGAAAGACTTATTGTTATTAGTCTGTTTCTTATTATTATTATTATTATTATTCTTATTGTTTTTCCGCCAACTTTTTTTTCCCATTATAAATTTTGTTTCGCGACATGTCGTAAAGACATTTCGTACTATGGATGTATTAGACATTACGCTTTCGCAGTTGACCCTGTCACACCGAACACTTGTTCTTTACGGAGTTATCTCCCCTGTTACAGAAAAGCTTGTGTGCAGATAAACTATGAAACCGTAAAAGATTTCGCAATGAAAGTTGTTGCAAAATGGTCACCTAAGGATTGCGACAATTTGTTACATATCGCGCAATATATTTTGACGACTCCTTGTAGGAGTTATTTCCCCTTATTTATTGAAAGTACATTTTGTACCATTGTAACTCATGAACCAGATGTGATAAAGACTAGATATTTCACAGTTGGTCATCATTGACCTTGACCTTGAAAAAGGTCACAAGGTCAAAGGTCAAGGTCATGTTCTAATTTTTGACCCTTGGTTGTGTGCAGATCTCCTCCTTTACTATAATAGATAGAGAACTGAAACCTTTACCAAAATGTGTATCATATTGAGATCTTGAATCGTCACTTTTTTTATTTGACATTTTTATAAGAGTTATCTCCCTTAGACCAATAAAATGTATTGTGAATTGCATTATATCACTATATCTCAGTAACTATAACAGATATATATATGAAACCTTATATCATTGGTCATCATTGACCTTGACCTTGAAAATGGACACAAGGTCAAAGGTCAAGGTCACGTTTGAAATTTTGGCATTGTCTTGTCATCGCTATTACTTTGAAACGGTAAAAGATAGGCTATAAGTTATAATGAATAAAATGTTGGTCTCATAAAGGCGCAACTTTTTTCTATTTAAAGGGAAAGGATCCGGCTTCATCTTATAGGAGTTATCCCCCATTACAACCATTGATAATTAGTTTTTCATTAATTACTTATCAACTATTGATAGTAGAGGCATGGGGTCTTCACTATGGATCATTAGGACCCTTGACCTTGAAAACAAATACAAGGTCAAAGGTCAAGGTCATTTTCTAATTTTTTGTATATATTATAAGTAGTCATATCTTAATGACTTTAAGAGATATTGGCATAAAATCTTCAATGTTGATCACTGTTGACCTTCAGCATGGTCAAGGTCATGCTGTAAAAGTCAAGGTCAAAGACCTTTATAATGTTTTTCATGGTACTATGTATTTTGAATGGCTTATTCTTTTAATGCTATTGCCTATAAGTAATATTTACGTAGATTAAAAGATCAGTTGTCAAGGTCATTCAAGTTTTCTCACGTCCTATTTGACCTTTCTTATTTTTAAAGATATCTTAATAGTTTTTTAATAATTTTTATTCTTATTAATTGCTATAGACAAATTACGTATGTTTCTTAGCTTTTTGGTTTCAAGGTCATTTATTTAAGGTCTTCTTTTGAAGTGGAAAGCCTATTAATCGTTCTTTAGAACGATTGAACCTATATTTATTATTATTATTCTTATTTTTTTTCCGCCAACTTTTTTTCCTTATTATAACTTTTGTTTCGCGACATGTCGTAAAGACATTTTGTACTATGAATGTATGAGACATTACGCTTTCGCAGTTAACCCTGTCACACCGAACACTTTTTCTTTACAGAGTTATTTCCCTTGTCACAAAAAAGCTTGTGTACAGATAAACTTTGAAACCGTAAAAGATTTTGTAATAAAAGTTGTTGCAAAATGGTCAGCTATTGATTGCGACAATTTGTTACATATCGCGCAAAGTATTTTGACGACTCCTTGTTGGAGTTATTTCCCTTTATTTATTGGAAGTACAATTTGTACCATAGTAACTCATGAACCAGAGGTGATAGAGACTAGATATTTCACAGTTGGTCATCATTGACCTTGACCTTGAAAAAGGTCACAAGGTCAAAGGTCAAGGTCACATTCTAATTTTTGACATTGTGTTGTGTACAGATCTCCTCCTTTACTATAATAGATAGAGAATTGAAACCTTTACCAAAATGTGTATCATATTAAGATCTTGAATCGTCACTTTTTTTATTTGACATTTTTATTAGAGTTATCTCCCCTAGACCACTAAAATATATTGCGAGTTGCATTATATCACTTTATCTCAGTAACTATAATAGATATTTATATGAAACCTTATATCATTAGTCATCATTTACCTTGACCTTGAAAATGGACTCAAGGTCAAAGGTCAAGGTCACTTTTGAAATTTTGGCATTGTCTTGTCATCGCTATTCCTTTGAAACGGTAAAAGATAGGCTATAAGTTGTAATAGATAAAATGTTGGTCTCATGAAGGCGCAACTTTTTTCTATTTGGAGGGTAAGGATCCGGCTTCATCTTATAGGAGTTATGCCCCATTACAACCATTGATAATTAGTTTTTCTTTAATTGCTTATCAACTATTGATAGTAGAGGCATGGAGTCTTTACTATAGATCATTAGGACCCTTGACCTTGAAAACAAATACAAGGTCAAAGGTCAAGGTCATTTCTTTTTTTTGAATATATTATAAGTAGTCATATCTCAATGACTACAAGAGATATTGGCATGAAATCTTCAATGTTGATCACTGTTGACCTTCAGCATGGTCAAGGTCATGCTGTAAGAGTCAAGGTCAAAGTCCTTTTTAAATGTTTTTCATGGTACTATGTATTTTGAATGCCTTATTCTTTTTTAGTTACGTATATTTCTTAGCTTTTTAGTTTCTAGGTCATTTATTTAAGGTCTTCTTTTAGAGTGGAAAGCCTATTAATCGTTCGGTAGAACGATTGAACCTATATTTAAGGCTTTCCACTTTCCAGTGGAAAGACTTATTGCATTTTGTCTGTTTCTTATTATTATTATTATTATTCTTATTATTCTTCCGCCAAGTTTTGTTATCCCATTATAAATTTTGTTTCGCGACATGTCGTAAAGACATTTTGTACTATGAATGTATGAGACATTACGCATTCGCAGTTAACCCTGTCACACCGAACACTTTTTCTTTACGGAGTTATTTCCCCTGTCATAAAAATCTTGTGTGCAGATAAACTTTTAAACCGTAAAAGATTTCGCAATGAAAGTTGTTGCAAAATGCTCAGCTATTGATCGCGACAATTTGTTACATATCGCGCAAAGTATTTTGACGACTCCTTGTAGGAGTTATTTCCCCTTATTTATTGGAAGTACATTTTGTACCATAGTAACTCATGAACCAGAGATGACAGTGACTAGATATTTCACAGTTGGTAATCATTGACCTTGACCTTGAAAAAGGTCACAAGGTCAAAGGTCAAGGTCACATTCTAAATTTTGACACTGTGGTGTGTGCGATTCTCCTCCTGAACCATAAGAGATACAGAAATAAATCTTTTACCAAAATGTGTATCATATTAAAGTCTTGAAAGGTCACTATAAATGATTTGACTTTTGAAAGAGTTATCTCCCCTGGATCAATTAAATATAGTGTATATAGCGTTATCTCAGTAACAATGACAGATATTTATATGAAACCTTATATCATTAGTCATCATTGACCTTGACCTTGAAAATGGACACAAGGTCAAAGGTCAAGGTCACGTTTGAAATTTTGACATTATCTTGTCATCGCTATTTCTTTGAAACGGTAAAAGATAGCTTATAACTTATAACGGATAAAATGTCGGCCTCATAAATGCGCAACTTTTTTCTATTTAAAGGAAAAGGATTTGACTTCATCTTATAGGAGTTATCTCCCATTACAACCATTGATATTTACTTTTTCATTGATAACTTATTAACTATTGATAGTAGAGGCATGGGACTTCACCAAAGACCATTATGACCCTTGACCTTGAAAATAGAAACAAGGTAAAAGGTCAAGGTCATCTTATAAATTTGGGTATTTATGATAAATACGCATTTCTTCATAATTATAAGACATATTGACAAAGGATCTTCACTGTTGGTCCTTTATTGACCCTCAGCATGATCAAGGTCATATTGACAGCAGTCGAGGTCAAATAATATTTTTTGGAAATTCTGCTTTTTCGTGTATATAAAATGGTAAATACAAATAAATGATTTGTTTTTAAAGCATTGAATATGCAAAAATCAAACACTTGGTAGTCAAGGTCATTTATCTCAATTAACGTCCTATTTTTTTACCTTTTTTATTTCAAAAGATATACGAATGGTTTTTCTTTCTTTTGTTTATTTTAAAAAGAAGATTCAATTTCCATATAGCCAAAGTCAATGTCAAGGTCATTTATGCAATAAGTGGAAAGCCTCTCATTTGTTCGGTAGAACCAATGAACTTATATTTATTATTCTTTTTTTTCCGCCAAGTTTTCTTTTCCCATTATAAATTTTGTTTCGCGACATGTCGTAAAGATACTTTGTACTATGGATGTATGAAACATTACGCTTTCGCAGTTGACCCTGGCAGACCGAACGCTTATTTTTTACGGAGTTATTTCCCCTGTCATAAAAAAGCTTGTGTGCAGATTAACTTTGAAACTGTAAAAGATATCGCAATAAAAGTTGTTCCAAAATGTTCAGCGAAGGATTGCAAAACTTTATAACATATCGCATTAAAGAAATTTTCACCTTCTTATGGAGTTATTTCCCCTTATTTATTGCAAGTACATTTTTTACCATAGTAACTCATGAACCAGAGATGATAGAGACTAGATATTTCACAGTTGGTCATCATTGACCTTGACCTTGAAAAAGGTCAAAGGTCAAAGGTCAAGGTTACATTCTAATTTTTGATATTGCGTTGTGTACAGATCTCCTCCTTTACTATAATAGATAGAGAACTGAAACCTTTACCAAAATGTGTATCATATTAAGATCTTGAATCGTCTCTTTTTTTATTTGACATTTTTATAAGAGTTATCTCCCCTAGACCACTAAAATATATTGTGAATTGCATTATATCACTTTATCTCAGTAACTATAACAGATATTTATATGAAACCTTATATCATTAGTCATCATTTACCTTGACCTTGAAAATGGACTCAAGGTCAAAGGTCAAGGTCACGTTTGAAATTTTTGCATTGTCTTGTCATCGCTATTCCTTTAAAACGGTAAAATATAGGCAATAAGTTTAAATGGAAAAAATGTTGGCCTCATAAAGGCGCAACTTTTTTCTATTTGGAAGGAAAGGATCCGGCTTCATCTTATAGGAGTTATCTCCCATTACAACCATTGATAAATAGTTTTTCATTAATTGCTTATCAACTATTGATAGTAGAGGCATGGGGTCTTCACTATAGACCATTGGGACACTTGACCTTGATCACAAATACAAGGTCAAAGGTCAAGGTCATTTTCTAATTTTTTTGTATATATTATAAGTAGTCATATCTCAATGACTTTAAGAGATATTGGCATAAAATCTTCAATGTTGATCACTGTTGACCTTCAGCATGGTCAAGGTCATGCTGTAAAAGTCAAGGTCAAAGTCCTTTATAAATGTTTTTCATGGTACTATGTATTTTGAATGGCTTATTCTTTTAATGCTATTGCCTATAAGTAATATTTACGTAGATTAAAAGATCAGTTGTCAAGGTCATTCCAGTTTTCTTACGTCCTATTTAATGACCTTTCTTATTTTTAAAGATATCTAAATAGTTCTTTAATAATTTTTGTTCTTATTAATTGCTATAGACAAATTACGCATGTTTCTTAGCTTTTTGGTTTCAAGGTCATTTATTTAAGGTCTTCTTTTGAAGTGGAAAACCTATTAATCGTTCTTTAGAACGATTGAACCTATATTTAAGGCTTTCCACTTTCCAGTGGAAAGACTTATTGTTATTAGTCTGTTTCTTATTATTATTATTAAGGCTTTCCACTTCCGAGTGGGAAGCCTTTCTATTATTCTTCTGTTTCTTATTATTATTATTATTATTCTTATTTTTTTCCGCCAAGTTTTCTTTTCCCATTATAAATTTTGTTTCGCGACATGTCGTAAAGACATTTTGTACTATGGATGTATGAGACATTACGCTTTCGCAGTTAACCCTGGCTGACCGAACACTTTTTCTTTACGGAGTTATTTCCCCTGTCATAAAAAAGCTTGTGTGCAGATAAACTATGAAACCGTAAAAGATTTCGCAATGAAAGTTGTTCCAAAATGGTCAGCTATGGATTGCGACAATTTGTTACATATCGCGCAAAGTATTTTTATGGCTCCTTGTAGGAGTTATTTCCCCTTATTTATTGGAAGTAAAATTTGTACCATTGTAACTCATGAACCAGAGGTGATATAGACCAGATATTTCACAGTTGGTCATCATTGACCTTGACCTTGAAAAAGGTCACAAGGTCAAAGGTCAAGGTCATGTTCTAATTTTTGACCCTTGGTTGTGTGCAGATCTTCTCCTTTACTATAATAGATAGAGAACTGAAACCTTTACCAAAATGTGTATCATATTAAGATCTTGAATCGTCACTTTTTTTATTTGACATTTTATAAGAGTTGTCTCCCCTTAGACCAATAATATGCATTGTGAGTTACATTAGATCACTATATCTCAGTAACTATAACAGATATATACATGAAACCTTATATCATTGGTCATCATTGACCTTGACCTTGAAAATGGACACAAGGTCAAAGGTCAAGGTCACGTTTGAAATTTTGACATTGTCTCGCCATCGCTATTCCCTTGAAACGGTAAAAGATAGGCAATAACTTGTAATAGGTAAAATGTCAACTTTCACCTTGACCTTGCCCAAGGTCACAGGTCAAAGGTCAAGGTCACCTGGGTTTCAGTACAGCGACATGTGAATTTTTGTACCTTTGGATTCGCTTTGTTTTTTTAGCTTGCTACATGTCGCAATAAAATTTGGTGCCAGGCATGGGCAAAAACATGGGGAATTTGAGGGTATTCCGCCAGCTTGGAAAAATAAAAAGGGGGGGGGGGGATGTTTCTAAGGGACCCCATAAGAATGTAGTGTGCAGATTTCATCCTAGACCACAGAGAATGGTGAAACAAAATGGACGCCAAATAGTTCGGGGATCGATGTCCTTGACTTGTCGCTACAGTAGAAATCATTCTGACGAACGATAAAAAAATTTCCAGGTCATGAAAGTTGAAGATAGGTTTTTCATGCAAAAATCGCGATTTTCAGAAAAACCATAAATCCTAGCCTTTCGAAAATGCCGCCAATCGATTTAGAATGTCGATTTTACCCCAACCAAGTATCTCGGATGTGCATAAATGTCAACAAAATCGAAAATCGGCAGAAAAAATCAAATGTCGAGGCCCCATCGGTACCCCCTAGATTTCAGCGGTTGAATGTTTGTGCATTGATAAATCCTTAAAATATACATCTGAATTATGTCTTCATGAGTTGTTCTAGCTGAAACCAACATTTTTTCTACTTGAGCATTTATTTTGAAATGCCATCGAGTGTCGTCCGGTATGCACGACTGCTGTATTTTACCGAACAAAGAAACGCTTTCCCTATTACAATGAATTGAAAGTAACATTCCTTTGAATTAAACTGTCAAAATAGCATCACTGTTGACCTCCTGAAAAGTCATCTTTTCAACAAAAAAAAAAAAAAAAAAAAAAAAAAAAAACAACTTCGTGATAATATATAAAATTGTCACGTGACTTTAGTCGTTTCCACCAGTCAAATCAATGCGTTTTATTTGTATTTTATAAATAAAAATCAAACAATTTTCTGTCTTTCTTATTTATTTCATTGGTAAATACACGAAAACATTACAAAATGTCTTTGTATTTTAAATGTAGAAAACACATTGAAGGTATATATACGTCAAAATTTGACTTTCTGCATATCGTCTTCCGTGGTCCAGTGGTATCAACGAGGGCTGGCAAGACTGACATCGTCGGTTCGAGCCTAGGATGTGACATATGATTTTTGCATGCTTTTCTGCTACGTTTCACGTATATTTTATGCAGTTATGGTGTTTTATATAGAAAAAACAAAAAAAAACTGAATTTTTTTTACGCCGCGGTGTAAAAAATGTCGATGGAAGTGGTAAGCCATGATTATTTGTGGCGAAGTCACAAATGAACCTATATTTATTATTATTATTATTATTCTTATTGTTTTTCCGCCAACTGTTTTTTCCCATTATAAATTTTGTTTCGCGACATGTCGTAAAGACATTTTGTACTATGGATGTATCAGACATTACGCTTTCGCAGTTGACCCTGTCACACCGAACACTTGTTCTTTACGGAGTTATCTCCCCTGTTACAGAAAAGCTTGTGTGCAGATAAACTATTAAACCGTAAAAGATTTCGCAATAAAAGTTGTTGCAAAATGGTCAGCTATGGATTGCGACAATTTGTTACATATCGCGCAAAGTATTTTGACGACTCCTTGTAGGAGTTATTTCCCCTTATTTATTGGAAGTACAATTTGTACCATTGTAACTCATGAACCAGTGGTGATATAGACTAGATATTTCACAGTTGGTCATCATTGACCTTGACCTTGAAAAAGGTCACAAGGTCAAAGGTCAAGGTCACATTCTAATTTTTGACATTGTGTTGTGTACAGATCTCCTCCTTTACTATAATAGATAGAGAATTGAAACCTTTACCAAAATGTGTATCATATTAAGATCTTGAATCGTCACTTTTTTTATTTGACATTTTTATAAGAGTTATCTCCCCTAGACCACTAAAATATATTGTGAGTTGCATTATATCACTTTATCTCAGTAACTATAATAGATATTTATATGAAACCTTATATCATTAGTCATCATTTACCTTGACCTTGAAAATAAACTCAAGGTCAAAGGTCAAGGTCACGTTTGAAATTTTGGCATTGTCTTGTCATCGCTATTCCTTTGAAACGGTAAAAGATAGGCAATAAGTTGTAATGGATAAAATGTTGGCCTCATAAAGGCGCAACTTTTTCCTATTTGGAGGGTAAGGATCCGGCTTCATCTTATAGGAGTTATGCCCCATTACAACCATTGATAATTAGTTTTTCATTAATTGCTTATCAACTATTGATAGTAGAGGCATGGAGTCTTTGCTATAGATCATTAGGACCCTTGACCTTGAAAACAAACTCAAGGTCAAAGGTCAAGGTCATTTTCTATTTTTTTGTATATATTATAAGTAGTCATATCTCAATGACTACAAGAGATATTGGCATGAAATCTTCAATGTTGATCACTGTTGACCTTCAGCATGGTCAAGGTCATGCTGTAAGAGTCAAGGTCAAAGTCCTTTTTAAATGTTTTTCATGGTACTATGTATTTTGAATGCCTTATTCTTTTTTAGTTACATATGTTTCTTAGCTTTTTAGTTTCAAGGTCATTTATTTAAGGTCTTCTTTTAAAGTGGAAA
The DNA here is from genome assembly GCA_944474755.1 of Limnoperna fortunei. Classification (NCBI taxonomy): domain Eukaryota; kingdom Metazoa; phylum Mollusca; class Bivalvia; order Mytilida; family Modiolidae; genus Limnoperna; species Limnoperna fortunei. The sequence goes on from OX104115.1 coordinate 43,300,959, forward strand.
GCCTATTAATCGTTCGGTAGAACGATTGAACCTATATTTATTATTATTATTCTTATTTTTTTTCCGCCAACTTTTTTTCCTCATTATAAATTTTGTTTCGCGACATGTCGTAAAGACATTTTGTACTATTAATGTATGAGACATTACGCTTTCGCAGTTGACCCTGTCACACCGAACACTTTTTCTTTACGGAGTTATTTCCCTTGTCATAAAAAAGCTTGTGTACAGATAAACTTTGAAACCGTAAAAGATTTTGCAATAAAAGTTGTTGCAAAATGGTCAGCTATTGATTGCGACAATTTGTTACATATCGCGCAAAGTATTTTGACGACTCCTTGGTGGAGTTATTTCCCCTTATTTATTGGAAGTACATTTTGTACCATAGTAACTCATGAAACAGAGGTGATAGAGACTAGATATTTCACAGTTGGTCATCATTGACCTTGACCTTGAAAAAGGTCACAAGGTCAAAGGTCAAGGTCACATTCTATTTTTTGACATTGTGTTGTGTACAGATCTCCTCCTTTACTATAATAGATAGAGAACTGAAACCTTTACCAAAATGTGTATCATATTAAGATCTTGAATCGTCACTTTTTTTATTTGACATTTTTATAAGAGTTATCTCCCCTAGACCAATAAAATGTATTATGAATTGTATTATATCACTATATCTCAGTAACTATAACAGATATATATATGAAACCTTATATCATTGGTCATCATTGACCTTGACCTTGAAAATGGACACAAGGTCAAAGGTCAAGGTCACGTTTGAAATTTTGGCATTGTCTTGTCATCGCTATTCCTTTGAAACGGTAAAAGATAGGCTATAAGTTATAATGGATAAATTGTTGGTCTCATAAAGGCGCAACTTTTTCCTACTTTGATGGAAAGGATCCGGCTTCATTTTATAGGAGTTATCCCCCATTACAACCATTGATAATTATTTTTTCATTAATTACTTATCATTAATTGATAGTAGAGGCATGGGGTCTTCACCCTGGATCATTAGGACCCTTGACCTTGAAAACAATACAAGGTCAAAGGTCAAGGTCATTTTCTAATTTTTTGTATATATTATAAGTAGTCATATCTCAATGATTATGAGAGATATTGGCATAGAATCTTCAATGTTGATCACTGTTGACCTTCAGCATGGTCAAGGTCATGCTGCAAAAGTCAAGGTCAAAGTCATTTTAAAATCTTTTTTCATGGTACTATGTATTTTGAATGGCTTCTTCTTTTAATGTTATTGTCTATAAGCAATATTTACGTAGATTAAAAGATCAGTTGTCAAGGTCATTCAAGTATTCTTACGTCCTATTTAATGACCTTTTTTATTTTTAAAGATATCTAAATAGTTTTTTAATAATTTTTGTTCTTATTAATTCCTATAGACAAATTACGTATGTTTCTTAGCTTTTTGGTTTCAAGGTCATTTATTTAAGGTCTTCTTTTGAAGTGGAAAGCCTATTAATCGTTCTTTAGAACGATTGAACCTATATTTATTATTCTTATTTTTTTCCGCCAAGTTTTCTTTTCCCATTATAAATTTTGTTTCGCGACATGTCGTAAAGACATTTTGTACTATGGATGTATAAGACATTACGCTTTCGCAGTTGACCCTGTCACACCGAACACTTGTTCTTTACGGAGTTATCTCCCCTGTTACAGAAAAGCTTGTGTGCAGATAAACTATGAAACCGTAGAAGATTTCGCAATAAAAGTTGTTGCAAAATGGTCAGCTATGGATTGCGACAAGTTGTTACATATCGCGCAAAGTATTTTGACGACTCCTTGTAGGAGTTATTTCCCCTTATTTATTGGAAGTAAAATTTGTACCATTGTAAGTCATGAACCAGAGGTGATATAGACTAGATATTTCACAGTTGGTCATCATTGACCTTGACCTTGAAAAAGGTCACAAGGTCAAAGGTCAAGGTCATGTTCTAATTTTTGACCCTTTGTTGTGTGCAGATCTCCTCCTTTACTATAATAGATAGAGAACTGAAACCTTTACCAAAATGTGTATCATATTGGAATCTTGAATCGTCACTTTTTTTATTTGACATTTTTATAACAGTTATCTCCCCTAGACCAATAAAATGTATTGTGAATTGCATTATATCACTATATCTCAGTAACTATAACAGATATATATATGAAACCTTATATCATTGGTCATCATTGACCTTGACCTTGAAAATGGACACATGGTCAAAGGTCAAGGTCACGTTTGAAATTTTGGCATTGTCTTGTCATCGCTATTACTTTGAAACGGCAAAATATAGGCTATAAGTTATAATGGATAAAATGTTGGTCTCATAAAGGCGCAACTTTTTTCTATTTAGAGGGAAAGGATCCGGCTTCATCTTATAGGAGTTATCCCCCATTACAACCATTGATAATTAGTTTTTCATTAATTACTTATCAACTATTGATAATAGAGGCATGGGGTCTTCACTATGGATCATTAGGACCCTTGACCTTGAAAACAAATACAAGGTCAAAGGTCTAGGTCATTTTCTAATTTTTTTGTATATATTATAAGTAGTCATATCTTAATGACTTTAAGAGATATTGGCATAAAATCTTCAATGTTGATCACTGTTGACCTTCAGCATGGTCAAGGTCATGCTGTAAAAGTCAAGGTCAAAGTCCTTTATAAATGTTTTTCATGGTACTATGTATTTTAAATGGCTTCTTCTTTTAATGCTATTGCCTATAAGTAATATTTACGTAGATTAAAAGATCAGTTTTCAAGGTCATTCAAGTTTTCTTACGTCCTATTTAATGAACTTTCTTTTTTTTAAAGATATCTAAATAGTTTTTTAATAATTTTTGTTCTTATTAATTGCTATAGACAAATTACGTATGTTTCTTAGCTTTTTGGTTTCAAGGTCATTTATTTAAGGTCTTCTTTTGAAGTGGAAAGCCTATTAATCGTTCTTTAGAACGATTGAACCTATATTTATTATTATTATTGTTATTATTTTTTTTTCATCTTTCTCCGCCTCATAAACTTGTCCCAGTACTTTTCTCGGAAACGCCTCAACCGATTTGTACTAAACTTTGTATTATGGTAGATACGTTATTGAAGGTGTGCACAAGCTATTCGGAAATTTATAGATGGCCACCATTTTCAAAATGGCCGCCAACACATTAGGGTACCGAAAAATTATCTCGGGAACTACTGGACGGATTTCGACGAAATTAAGACTTATTTTGATAAAATCAGAGTGGACTTGATAGGTGAAAAAAAAAATTTCAAGATGGCCGCCATTTTTTAAAATGGCCGCCACCGAAAATTGGAAAAATTTAAAAAAGTTTACAGATTTGCACGAAACTTGATATATATATAGAATAGCATAAGGCGACCTCAAATCTATCAAAAAATTTCAAGATGTCCGCCATTTTCAAAATGGCCGCCACCAAAAATTGGAAAAATTTGAAAAAGTTAACCGATTTGCACGAAACGTGGTATATATATATATATATATAATAGCATGAGTGGACTTGATAGGTGTAAATTAATTTCAAAATGGCCGCCACCGAAAATTGGAAAAATTTGAAAAAGTTAACAGATTTGCACGAAACGTGGTATATATATATATATATAGAATAGCATAAGGCGACCTCAAATCTGTGTTCGTTTGGGAGACATTTTGTGTTGGGCATCCCCAACACAGTCAGCACTAGGTTACATTGTTTTTGCTATTGTTTTTTTTGTTGATAAAGGTCATATTGACGATATACAAAATACTTTTCCTAAAGACTGACTGTAGTAAGGTTTGTCGTGGACAGTAAAACATCATAATATCGTCAATCACTGATGCCGACATTTTATAATACCTTATCATATTGTGATGGGTGCCTCGGTGGTTCGTCTACTATTGACCACGTGGTCTGTCAACATTGAGATTGCTGGTTTGATTCTCACTGTACTTTACTCCAATCTTAAGTGACAAGGATTTCCAGTTTTCTTACCTAATGTCGGGGTTTTTCTCCGGGTACAACGACTTCCTCCCCAAATAACAACTGGACACCATGATATTGCTGAAAGATTGCTTAAAATGGCGATAAACATTATTCAAACAAACAAATAAACATATTGTGATCGTCTATGTTGATATCAATATAGGCAAACAGAGAAACAGAAACAGAAAGATAACGAAAAGAAGCAATACCTGTACAGGTGCAATATATGTGGGTATGTTTAGTTTATTTTCAAGTTATGTTGTTTGAATTTATCATAGCATCATCATTTAGCCTTTTGCAGTGGCTACAAATCGCCTACTTTATCAAATAATCTGCACAAGAATGTTTTATAGGGTTTTATATTTTTTAAAGTTTGTAGTTTTACCGGCTATGGTCCATGGTCAAACTATCCTATAACAACATGACAACCCCCTAGGGTCTCTTTGATCCGCAACCTGGGAATGCGCTGAGCATCTTTTTTATCCGAGCCCTCAGAAACCTTCGTAGTATCAAGTGTAATGTAATAGAATTAAAAAATAATAATATTTAATATAATACAAATTGTGGTGTAAAACGCTTCATTAAATTGGAAACTCTAACCTCGTGATATTTCGTCTGTGTTCTTTCAAAAGTCATGTGTTTATGGTTTTTTTATTATAATAAAATTATTGTAAATATTGGTGTCAGAACTATTGCACCATATTATTCATATATATATATATATATATATATATATATATATAACCTTAAGTTTGGCGAAAAGTGTATCGCTTTTTTCGTTTTTTTTTTGTTTTTGGCTCAGGTATTTAATATCTCTCTCAACAGGCATACACACACATCTTTTTATATATTTGAATTTGTATATTTACATCAGTATCTACCCATATTGTAGTTCTGAAAATATTAGTCATGGTGTTCGTTTTCACATTTAAAAGCAGATGGTACCATATTTTTTAATTATTTAATCCATATAGGTATGGTGCCATTGTATTACATACTGTATGCAATAAAACTAAATGGCAATCCTCTGAAAATGTAACATATTTATAATATATTATATTTTTTTTTTCAGAACGGAACAAATCAGTCAGTAAGTAACGTAGTAATGATCTCAATTCTTTATCATGGATTGCACATCGCACATTTATATTGAAATTTATTCCAGATTATATATCCGCAATTAGAAAATAAATTTCAAGCAAAAGGTAATATTTAGTTGTGAGAAATTTACCATTTATAAAGTAGGATCTTAACAAATCTTATAGCCATTAGAGGATAATTTTAGTATAATAGTACAATATTATTGTCGCTAAATATTTATTACCTTTTTTTCATTGACAACTGGTAAAATATACTGATTAAACCTTACATTATATAAATTGTATACCAAGTAACCTTGTATTATGCAACTAATTTTAAAGATGAAGAAAATCTTTGGTAAACATAAATTTAACATATTGTGGCCAAGACGTTTATTTTCATTTTGTCTTGTATATTTTGTTGACTAACATCTCAAGAATTTTGACTGATTATAAATTATTAAGAACATCTATTTTTCTAATTATCCCGATTCGTATGTGTATCAAGTCACAGTAAAGTAGATATATTAAGGAAGGTCCTTATATCAACTATTTATCTAACCATCACCCTACTGTTCAGTTTTATATACATTCATAACATCAGACAATTCGTAAGCCAAAACGACTGTTAAGTGTTTGGAAATCGATATTTTTTTAAGGAATTAAAACTAGTACTCAATATATTATTTAACACAATACTATATGTCGGCAAAGATTTAATAGGAAAGTTGATAGAAATCTCTTTTTTAGGGTTTAGAAAGCCAAATTGAAAATATAACAAGTATAACCTAAATAATGTTTCTAATATTTCTTGGTTGTACCTTTATAAACACTGCTTGTGACAAATGCCTTTTTTAATTCAAACGTGTTTGTTGTCTTGGTTGTATATTGGTTGTCTTGACGTTGTACAGGAAAACCTTACATGTAAGAAAATACACCCGCTGAGAAGAAGTACAGTATTGTCCATTTCAATTGGGTGGCAGAGAAATTGTAAGGATTCAGCAACTTTTAAATGTTAAAGACGTAAAAATACTGTCAATTCCTTAGAAATTGTCTCTTTGGGACATTTGTACATCAAGTGGTACAATTATCTAAAGACACATAATATTGTTATAAAATCAACATTTTAAAATGGGCAAACTACATTTAGCTTTGAGATGAATGATTGTGTCTGTGTGAAACAAGCGGAATTGCCCTTTTCATGTTTTGCAAGGGGAGACATGTTTGATTTTCATGCAAGCATACAAAAGAAAGTGAAAAAAATATTCTTAGAGCAGAAGATGTAATATTTACACGCATAGAATAATTTTATTTAATGTTTTTTAAGATAGTACTCTGCGTCCATGTTTTGTTTCGTGCTTCTGTTAAAACAATATGTTTACTTCGGGACGTCAGATTTCGAAAAAGGGATGTTCATTGTAGCCGCTACAAAACACTTAATTCTCCTCCCTACCTAATACTTCATACTTTTCCAGAGGCACTTAACATTCTGTTCCCTATGTGCCACTCAACCCTTTTTTCCGTTGATTTATTGTTTATTGAATTGTTCTCGTCCTGAATATGGCTGAAATACTGCTCGCTGGACGTTAAGCAAACATCCAATTATTCAATCTTTTATGATCTTTGTTAAAGTATTCGAGTATCTTCATAAGTAAAACACTCGAAATAAAAATTGTATCTATATGTATTTGTGCAGGGAAGAACTATTTCGTTTGTTAAGTATATCTTTTTTGGAGATTAAAACTCAATAGTTTAGAACAACGGTAGGTGCAGTTTTTGCAATATATCTGCACATTAAATGGGGAATTGTTATTATCTTTTCAATAATTAGTAAGATAATGCAAGATATTTGATTGTAATAACAGTTGTAGCTCTTAAAAGTAAAAAGAGTACATATAATAGTTTTAAATTTTTTAGTAAACACGAAAAAAAAGATAATACCATGTTAAAGAAATTACTTAATTGATTGTTTATGGTATTAAACACATTTTGAACTACACCATTAAACATAGTAAACATATAACTTAAGTGATGTATGTCAAAGAAATATAATTACATTAGGTGTCATAGTAGATAGTTCTTCTTTTTGGAAGCATTTTTCTAGTATTTGAGTATCTAATTAAGACTATCATGTTAAAAAATCAATATTGTATATATACGTATTAAAAGCATTTTGTAAAACGTATATTTAATAATTTGGTAAACTAGATGTAGACACTAGCTATAATGATCACATTTTTAACTCCTCTCTCTATATATATCAAGCGAACGAATGGTTTAACAAGTAAACAATTCTTCACAAGTGCAGATTCATCTTTTGCAACATTTATGAACAAGAAAACGGGAAAATATTTCAATAATTTAAAATATTATCCAATATATGTACATGTATTCACACTGGTATTTCCTTATCCGGTTAAATAAATAAGAAGGGTTCATATATAATTCATTTTAGCTCAAAATGCACTGAAACAAATGAAAGAAGCATTAGTTCTATTTAAATGCTTCAAAGTACATATCCGTACTTTAGGTTCCGTCAAATATTGTTCACATTTTACGATTGTGTCAATAAACATTCTACTATGATAATACAATATTTTATATACTCTTATTATTCATTGACTGGATTTCCCGTTAAATGTGTACACATATTTGGTGTTAAATTCTTTTCAACATCTGAAATATTGTGTAAAGATATTTCATTTCTGACTTCACAACTTATACGTTATTCTCGATCCTGCGATCGGTATTCCGATTTTTTAGACTAATCGCTGCTGTTGACTGCCAAACTACTCAAACAAGGGTTTGTTGTACCTAGGTTGACGTTATCTCTTCAGAAGTTATTTGGTCGTCACCATTACTTTATGGATCGTTATAGGACATTAGTGTCTCAAATACGATCTGACATTTTCCCCGAGTCGTAAGTATTGTTTCCTATTCCTGGATTTGACTTTTCCCTAGACATGACAATAACAATATATGTAACACGTCATCTATAATATATTTCCTATCTATATGTAACTCCTGTCTCCCCCTTCCACTATATCAACTATCTTGAAATGTAAAATTACTTTAATGACCTATTGAATTTAAAGGGAATGGCCAATGAGAATGAGTTTTACAATTTGGTGTAAACGTGTAATTTTTACTAATCATTTAAACAAGTAGATTAAGCGTTATTTGTAAAATACCCGTGTAAGCCTTTGCTAGCTTTAAAATAAATTATCACTTCAATTATGAATACAGAAATTGACATGATGAGTGAAATGAACAACTTTGTTTTCATATTAATGATGCGAATAATAATAAATCTACAATTATCAATTCTAGATGTGCTAAATGTGTGGGTCATTAATATATCAGTAAAGTTGTTTTCCAGATTCTAACATCAAACAAAAATAAGGAATTTGTGTTACCAGTAAGCTATTTTTGATTGGTAAAATTTCTAGAAGTGTTCTTAAGAGTGGATTCTTTGTAGTTAAACTGAGTCCTTGCTTCAACTAGACGGAAGGCCAGTGGTGACAAGTTTAGTTCGGCCGTAGGGTACTTGATTACTGGTGTATTGACATTTCAGTTGCCCCCTATGTTATAAAAAACTGATATTTTATAAACATTTTACACTACGTGGTTAAATGGAGTCACCAAAGGTCATAAAGATTATTTCGCTCGATAATCTCTAGCACGAACGTAATTTACCTTCTTGCTAATACGTTTATATTGGAACTTGCCATCTTTGGAATCTCTAATATATTTAGTTGTGAAAATATACGACATAGCATCGTCCATAGAGCAGATCGCACTGGGTCGGGCAATATTCACGTTTACTTTTTATCTTTTCTTAAAAAAAACAGAATTCAAACATGTGCACGAAAGGTAACAAAATTAAATCCGTTGCCCAGTTCGTTGATTATACCAAAACAACAGTCGACAAAATTTCTGAAAAAAAAGTTTCTGAAACTGATGCGACATTTTTTCCTTCGCTACAGTACTAGTACTGTTGAAACATCAGATCAACTCATAATTAATTTTATAAAATCATACACATAAACTACATCCTATTCCAAACATCAATTTTTTATTCGCACCACCTATAAGCCGTCACAGCATTCTAACTATTCTTTTTTAAGTAACAAAAAACTCTTTAAAACTAGTGACAGTTAAAGTTCGAATACAATACCGGTAAATACAACACTCTGATAGGTAACGATTAATAAATTTATTTATTTCTAAATCAATGCCATGTATTAACAAGTAAATTTAAAGAATTATTGAATTCCAATTAACACAATACAAAAACCACAGTCACATAATAGACTTTACAATCTAGAAATTCCATCTTCCATGTGGTTCAGTACGTCATAATTGAATAATGTTCCGAACATGATAAACAAACAAAATCTACTTAAGGATTGGCTTTAGTCTGCCTCGTTTTATCTGTACTCTTTTAATTTTTCAGTGTAGCTTTTATACAAGTTGCATATTATATTACATTTTACATTATACATATACAATACTGGGCTATTGACGGTTAGTATGGAATTTATTTGGCGAGGCTTAGAAACGGCTTCCAGCGAGTCTTTCCCCCCGTTTCGCGCCGAGCCAAATAAATTCCATACTAACCGTCAATAGCCCACTATTGTATTTATCCTGCAATCCAAGGCGTTTAATATCAAGTCATTTCAACGCATTCATAATTTTTTCAATACACTCACCCTGTGAGGAACCTCAACACATTACCGTTGTTTGAAGTGAAGAGGCTAAACAAAAAACAATCTCCCTGCAAATAGTGCGGGAAAGAAAGTAAAATAATATTAATTCAAATGATTATTTATTTATTACAATGAAACACGAGATTGAAAATTTATAGTTCTGGTTACGAAACAAACATTTCCAACGTGTATTTTCGTATATTTCTATATTTTCATTTCCTGTGTGTACCACGCTAGTACAATGGAATGTGCACATGTATTGAATAAACACTATACAGGTAAACACGTGAAAAAATTCAAATAACCATCTGCTAAAATTTTTATGAGAATCATAAGTTCCTGGAACGAATTCATAACAGAAATGGAACAATATATCACTCATTTCTTTAAAAAGCGAGTGAATATCGGTTATAAGTGTAGCCGCCAGATCAATCATTGCCTCGGATTTGTGTACACATTCAATGTGTTAATATGGAGAACTGCACCGTAAAACATGGAACTTATTTGATTAGACATATTTGTTTGAGCACAATAAGAAGGAACATCATGATTAATTCTGCTACAAACATCAGAAGAGCTGCTGGCTGTAGAGCTGGTTACTGTTGAAGTTGTTCGAGGTAAGTTTACCACAGGTTCCAAGTCATTTCTTGCAGTGACAGTATTGCTTAAAATGTGAGATATTTCCTTGTGTTTTTTATCACTAATGGCAGAATACGTATTGACAGAAGCCACATTTTTGTGGCCAGAAATTTGCATGATATCGGTTCCTTCAATATTGTTTTCTCGCAATTTCTGCAAAAGATATTTCCTTGCACTGTGATTGGTCAACCTTTTATTTGTGTCCAATTCACCTTTCTCTTTCATAATTTTCATCAGACTTCCTAATTTTTTTTCGCCCACTTTTTGGCGAAGGTACCAAATATCACTTTTTGTATTTTCAATTGAAATTGTTCTCGGTGCTAGATAAAAAGGATCATCAGCATTGCTGAAATTGTCTGGCCGTTTTGCTGAATACATTTCATAAATTTGGATAGGATTCCTTCCTCCCTCTGTTTCATAAATTTTGGGTTTTACCTCACGCACATCACACAGATTTTCTCCCGTCCTTGTTTTAGTCTGACGCTCATTAAGCTCAAGATACTTTGGTCCGTCATAAGCTGTATTTATTGTTACATCTCCCCACCTGTAATATTATTAGCATGTTCTTATCACCATGACACTTGAAGATAAAATTTAATAATTTTTTCACATTTAAATTTCCATATTCACATTGCTACAGATATATTCATCATGTATCGTTTGGTTCACTAAGGCCATAATTTGGACTTCAAAAAGAAGTTGTTTAAAAACTATCTGATAGAAATAAATGGAAAAGCTGCTAAGATATCCTTTTCATATTTTATTTGTTATCAAGAAACAAAATAATTTTTTAAAATATTATTTGTACCTTTTTTGGAAAGAATGCTAAGCAGAGCCTCTAATTTTCACCAGTTTATAGCTAATATAGGCAGATTATCTTGTCTGTTTGTTTGATTGGTGTTTCATTTCACATTCAGCAATTTTACAGCTGTATCGTGTATTATTTGAGGGTGAAAGCCAGAGAAAAACCCTGAACATAGGTAGAAAAAAACTGGCATTCCTTAGCGATTGAGATTATACATATAGTAACTAGTACTAGTATAGAGTGAAGCACAGCATGATCTCAGTGAGACTCGAACCAGAAACCTCTGTTTTGATTTAATGTTTGTGTAAAGAGCTGACTAAGACACATTTCCTCATCAGTTCAATTGTTTACTGGTATATGACAATTTTGTATAAATGTACTAGTACTGTACTAACCTTAGAGTGTAATGTTCCTTTACACCTCTTAACCCAAAGTGCACTGTATTGTTGAACCATATAGTGTTCAGTAGAGATTCTGGTGCAACTACCTAGTAACTGTCTGTCATAGAGAATGTTAATTTCCTCATCTGTTAGGGGCTGTGATCGTCTTGGTGTATTACCCTTGCCCTTCTGTTTTAATAATTTCTGTTTTGCTCTCAAGGCCTCCCTTGTCAAGTTAAATTTTTCATCTTTTGTTCCTGTGCCTATGATGCAGTGACCATACTTTGATCTTTTCAGTTTCCTGTCAACACTACTGATAATAGAGCGCAAGGTGCTTGGTTCAAAGTCCCCTCCATGTTTTCTCACAGTCAGAAGAAAGTTGGCAAGGAGTGGATCCAATTCATTAGGAGGAATAAGCTGGATGTCCCGCTCTTCCTTCTTCAACCGCAAAAATTTTGTAACTAAAGCCACATCACGCAGTGTTTTTTTCACAGTGTTATGGTTTTGTTGGCCATCAATGAATTCATAAATGTCATTCTCGGACATACTTATCAAAGTGGGATCAAATTCTGGAGGAATAGCATTGTCAGGTGTTACATTATTATCATCACTTACTGATGGAATTGTGGCATGTCCAGTCTGTGTATTTGATAAACTCGGAGCAGTGAAATCTGTTGCTGGTAAAGAATAAGGCAGAGAAACAGTGGAATTTTCAGGTTCATGAACAGGATTTTCAGGTGGAATTAACATGCTAAGTTGTATCAGTGTGTCATTAAGGTCATCATCAAAAACATCATCTTCAGACCAGTGCAGCATTGGAGACCATTCAAGATTAAACTCTGGTAATTCATCGTTTGAGAGTGACATTTTACCTTGGTTTATATGTTTGGATCGTCCGCAGACAAAGCCGTGGAACGAGACTTTTGCCGTTTTTGTTTTTGTTTTTTTTTTAAAATATTTTTATTTATTAATTTTTTTATATATCAACATTTTAAAGGGTTAATAATAACTTAAAATATGTATTAAAGATAGAAACAATTTTATTTTATTAAATTTGTTGTGTTGTTTTATAATTTTGCTTTGTACATATTCAAACGCCAAAAGACGATAGTTTAACATCTACAGCCGATTGTTTACATTAGTTACGTACACACTGTAATTTCCTCCTATTCAGGAGCACACGTATGCAAAAAAGTAATTCCTAAATGGTGTTGCGTAAGAATTGCAAATTCCACAAAAATGTAAGCGTGCGCGCATGTGCTTAAAATTTATTCGGCACTGCCGAATAAAGCAAAAATTTATTCGGCTACCTTTATTGTACAGCAAATGTAACGATTGCAGGATAAATCTCTATACTTCCAATTTTCAAATTTATGAATATTTTTAGTCTACCAATATTAAATACATATAATTTTCAGTCCATTTTGCGACACAAATGTTAACCATGTTTGTCTCATAAAAATAAATAATAAATAAATAAATCAATCAATCAATCAATCAATACAGTGCTCCCTCGTTATAATGCCACCGTTTGGACTTTTTTGACATTATTAGAGGGTGGCGGTATAAAGAGGGAGGACTGTTTAAAGACTTTAGCAGTAATGTATTAAATACATATTAAATAAATATGTAAAGTTTGCATTTTTCGAAGAGCTTCCTGGCGCCTGTAGAACGTAATGCAGCAATGCAATGATGTACAAACGTGGTTGCATATATAATCAGGCATGGTCAGTCTTGATTCGACAGTGTCACCATTTTTCATATCGGTTTCGTGTTTGAGATCGATCATTATCGAAACGTGTGATAATTATTATTTTTCATAACCAGCTGTGCGATATAGATTGACATTCGTGTCTCTGTTCAATTACGTTTACTACATTAAAAACAGTGAGAACATCGAAAATGGTGTGTTGCATCTTGCAAAGGTCGTATATGTAAATCACTGGATTCCAACTACGGAATGGTTGTTACAGTATATTAATGGTTGAAAAACGGGACCATAGAAAATCGTGACGATATTCGAGGTTGGCTGTTTAACGGGAGGTGATATACCGAGGGTACACTGTAAATAAATAAATAAATAAATACGAAATGGAAAAACTTACTAAATGTACAATAACTGTCGACTTATTTTTACTTGTATTGCGAGAGAAACAAACTGTAATTTTGAAATATTTATGTATCAATTCGTCAATTTTACAAAGCGAACGATTAACCGATTTGCGTGGTCCATACGATCCGCCAGATCGTTCCATATCCGTCACTTGATGTATGAATTGGTAGCGATTTGATGGATATTGGAACAAATGGACTGATCTTATTGACAACTGATTCTTGGCGGATTGATGATTAATCGCTGACCGCTAACTCCTTTCTCTGAAAGTGTTGCTATTTCAATCTTAAGTACTGTGGATCATCTTAGATTATGAACGACCCTTTTCATGTCCAGATAGTTGTAAATTTTGTCTGCTGGTTACATTAGTACAACACGCATTTGCTTCCCACCAAAGCATGTCTAGACGCAATACAGAACATACAACAAAATACATGTGTAACTGGCAAATCTATTTCAACCCATGACAATAGAGTTGGTTTTGCATAAAATTAACAACAAGTTCACATTTTTAGTGCAATCAAACACACAGTTTTGGAAAGATATTGACTAGCAGTCTGTAGTTTTCTGGCTGCTAATTTTTTTCACAATCCAGCATAATCTTCTTTGTAGTGTGTGTTTACAGATGCAAAATATAAGTTAAATATCTGAGCATTGAATCAGCTGGTCGTTTGTATGTGTTGCGGGTTCTGCCCATAATTGTTTGTTAAGCAACTCCTGACTAATACAGTCTTGTTGCCAGGGTTCTTTTTCCCGAATGTTTACCGAAATTTACAAATTATTTTCATGAGTGTTCTTAGTTTGTTATCTCCCAGTATCAGATCAAACGTGAATACGCCTCTGAATTGATAGATTTGCGATAAAATGCGTTACTAGCTAACGTGTTAAATTTTAATACTACATCAAGATTGTAACATTCAAATATCTGACAATCCTTCATTACATAAGGTTTACAGGTCTTACGGTTTTGTTATGATGACGCAATTTTTATTTGTACATTTTGTTATTCTTGCCTCTGACTTCATTGTACTCTACATTACCATCTGTACCTAAATGAATCTGGTAAATCTGAACATGGCTGCCACACACCATTTTTTTTACAGTTATATAAGATATAAGGAAACCGGTAGTTTAAAAGCTTTCAGATGAATGATAGCACTTTGAACACTCTGATTCATATAAACTTATGTAATGCCACAATTATATTGTATTCATGTTTCAAAACTGTTTTAATTATACAATAATTGTATAAAACACTTGTAGAATTTCGAAAGATATGTTATAAGATCGAATACAGTAGTTAAGTGAAGAATAACTCATGTGTACCATTCATGTACATGACCTTCACTTTTGAATCAGAAACGTGAACATTTTCTACTAAACAGAAGTGGAATACTTCATAGTTTATGGCTATATACACACATTTCCTAAATATGCAAAACCAACGAATAATAGTGCCAAAATTATGAACTTTATTTTGTGTCCTGTCAATATATTTTGTGTTGTATTCCATTGTTGTTTTATTGGTTCTTGGTTCGATGTGGTCCAGGGCGATTTTACTATCTTTTTTTATTAAAATAACTTGTCATTACACATCAGCAATGGATTTATAATTTGTTTTACATTAAAATTGATATTAAATATTAACCAAGCATTTAGAATGAAACATATCCACAGAAATTATGTTTTGGGTTTAGTGGGTAGAATTACGTAATGAGAAATTATACTGTTTTATATTTACGATAAGCATCAAAGGAGTGATAGAAATATTATGATGTTATTGAAGCTTCAACCAATACGTAATTGGTCACACACGTCTTGTACTAGCTGTGTAAAGAGAAATCCTTTGTAGTGGTTACTTGGAAAAATACAGTTCTAGCATGCTTAATAACGTGATTGAATAACTAATGTTTGCTTAAGCAATATAAATGATATTTACTTTTTAATCGCATAATTTTAATACAAATAGGATATATTTGCAAACATTAAACTTTGTGTAATATCCTATCGACATATGCCTTGTTATTAAACAAACAAATTTCAGATTTAACAGACTTTAGGAAATTAATGTTATAATTCATCTGAAAATTTGCACATTTAGAATAAATACACAAAAGAATATTTTTGCAAACATATATGTTATCCTTTCAATATATGCTTGGTTTTCCATGTGTTACTATTTGGTAATATGCAGTCTTGCATCGCGATTTTCTCAGAGCAATACAAGCTATAGTAAAGGCACATATCAACCATATTAACACGACTGATCAAGTGATTAAATAATTATTGTTTGCACTATCAATGGTTATGATATTTGCTATTAAATCTCAAATGTTGTCATAAATAAAATTATATTTATTTCTGAAATGTGAACATAGTCGGAAGAACAGAAGTGATATAAATCAGAATTCATTCGAAATTGTATGCATTTCCTGAATGAACGAAATAGAATAATATTGCAAACATATGTTCACTGTAATAAAACTGATAGTAAATGCACATCTGCCATATATGTATGATTTAAATGCTTCAAAATAAAATGATACATAAACAATACACCAGCATTTAAACAGAACATGTTTAATCTTAATGTGGTAGAAATTTATATTAACCATTTTGCTTGAAATAAATATCAATAGAAATAAAAGATCGGTATAGTAAGTAGCATTAACAAGAGAGAGAGATGATGACTTGTTTTATATTTTCAGAAAGTAAGTGTCAATGAAGCAACAGATAAGTATGATGAATTAAATGTTGTTGTCGGTTTACATATATTCTTCTTAACGTGTAATAATGGCATGTTCCAATGGTAAAACGACCATGAAAACAAACAACAACAAAATGGATTTCTAATTATGGCAATGATTTTGTAAATAAGACAGCATATATCAGTGGTACTTTTTATTTTTGAAATATTTATTTGCATCATCAATGGTGATGATATTTGCTTTAAATCTCAAATGTTATCATCAATCAAATAAAATTAACTTCTGAATTGTAATTATATATTTAGAACAAAGTGATCAAATTTTGCATTCACTTGAATATAAAAATATTTCTTGAATACACAAAGAAATATTAATATTAATAATAATAGAATAATATTGCAAATATATGTGAACTTATAGTATCCTATCAACATAGATCTTGTAATTCAACTTTTTCTTATTGATTAAATGTCGTTCTGCAAGGCGATTTAAGCAATTTCTTTTGAAGGCACATCTGCCATGAATGTATCATTTTAATGTTTTAAGATAAAATGACACATAAATCAATACATCAGCATTTCAAATCAGACCTTATTTATGTTAATGAGGTAGAAATTTCTGTTAAAATAAATATCTATAGAAAATAAGACATTGATATAGTCAGCAGCATTAACAAAAGAGAGATGATGAATTGTTTTATATTTTCAGTTTGTAAGTATCAAGGGAGTAACAGATAAATATGATGACTAACGTGTTATTGTCGGTTAAAAGATATGCTTCCGATCGTATAATAATGTACCGATAGTATATTAACAAAAAAGACTTGTAAATTTGGGAAATATTTGTAAATAAGACCGCATGTAGTAGTGATACTTCTTGCGTGAAACTTTTACAGTTTTTTAACCTGACGAATCAATTGAAGCTATTGTTTGTACCATCAATGTTCATGATATTTGCATTTAAATATCAAATGTAACCATCAATAAATGCTATTTACTTCTGAAATGTGAGTATAGTTTTTAGAACAGAAGTGATATAATTATGAATTCACTTGCAAATATACATATTTCCTGAATATGCAAAATAGAATAATATTGCAAATTTATGCTCACTGTAATCCAACAGTTGATGATTGAAGAAGTGTAGCTCTCCAAAGCGATTTCAGCTGTTTAAGTAAAAACAAAAGAAACTGATCGTCGAGACAAATCTGCCATATATGTCTGATCTAAATGCTGCAAAATAAAATGACACATAAACAATACACTAGCATTTAAACATAGCATGTTTAATATTAGTGTGGTAGGAATTTATGTTAACCATTCTGCTTGAAATAAATATCTATAGGAATAAAACATAAACATTAGTCAGTAGCATTAACAAAAGAGACATATTGACTTGTTTTATATTTTCAGTCTTTAAGTATCAAGGCAGTAACAGATAAGTTTGACGACTAACATTTCATTTTTAGTTTAAAGATATGCTTCCGATCGTATGATAACGGCATGTTCCGATAGTATAACAGCAAAAATAGACTTGTTAATGTGTCATAGATTTGTAAATAAAAGCACATGTTACTTTGAAAGATTTCTTCATTGTAACACGACTAATCAAGTGATGAAATAACTATTGTTTGTACCATCAATGGTCATGATTTTTGCTTTTCGATCTGAAATGTAACCATCAATAGCATAATATTTATTTACACCTAAACGATGAGCGCATAGTCGTAAGAACAGAAATGAGATGACTCAGAATTCACTCGAAAATGTAACCATTTCCTGAATATACCAAATAGAATAATATTGTATACATATGTGAATTTTATGTAGTGTCCTAACAACATAGAACTTGTAATCCAGTGGTTTCTGATTGATTAAAATGTAGTGCTGAAATGCAATTTTTGAAATGTTTTTTTTAAGTTAATGTTACTTCTGTTAACTAATTTATTCGAAATAAATATCAATAGAAATAAGACATTGGTATAAGCCAGTAGGATTGACAAAAAAGAGATATTGTTTTATATTTTCAGTTAGTAAGTATCAAGGGAGAAAGATGATAAGTATGATGACTAACATGTTATTGTAGGTTTAAAGATATATTGATTGTATAACAACTTCATGTTCCGAAACTTTTACGACTTAAACGACTTGTAAGTTGAGAACAGATTTGTAACTGAGACCGTATATACTTCCTGCTTGGGGAAAGATAGTGATTTCTACCGTTTTAAGACGAAATATCAAATGTGTAAATAAGTCATGTTTGCACTGTTAAATTAAATCAAGTCATGCAATACGATTTAAGCTTTTTTTAAAAGTAAAAGAATAACTTTTAAGTATATGTAGTGTCCTTTCAACATTATCCTTTTAATCAAAAGTTCTGTTGGATTTGATATAGTCCTGCAAGTCGATTTTGGGACTTTCAAGTGTTAAATCGAAAAAACCTTTTAGCAAAGGCCCATTTGTCATGAATGTATCATTCAAACCGCTCGAAGATAAGATGACACTTAATAAAATAAACGAGCATTAAAAACAGAACATATATAATGTAAATGTGGTAGAAATTTCTGTTTACTTTATTCCTTGAAATAAATATATAAAAACAAAAAATATATATTGGTATAGTCAGAAGCATCAACTATAACGAAATAAAGATTGTTTTATTTTTCTGATTGTAAGAACCAAGATAGTAACAAATAAGTATGATGACTAAATTTTATAGCCGTGGCTAAATACGATACCGATCGTAGAACGTCGACATTATACGACGGTAACAAATCAGTTGTAAATCTGACAAAGTTTTGTAACCGCGTTTAGTAGTTGTATTCATTACTTCCAAAGTAAAATATGCTTCTTCCAATTGTATTGCTGTAAGTGTAGTGATCAATTATTTTTAGCTACCAGTATTTTATAGCGCTGTTGTAAATTTAATTTCCCAGACATATAGAACATCACGTAATAAACTTATTCTCTTCCGGTCAGCTTATTGATTACGATATTTATCCACGACCGATGGGTAAATTGTAATTGAAAAACATGTCGCTAAACTTGAATTGTGAACAAACTTGAGTGTTTTACCGTTAATACATTCGCTTAGGTATGATATTCTATATGTACATAGTCTCATTTCATCTTGTGTTATAAAATTAATTCAATGTGATTTATTAATTTACTAACAACCAACAAGTACTATAAGCTTATAAGTTGTGTTGTTTTCTTTTGTATTTTTTTCAAAATCTGTTTGCACGCATAACTCTCTCAAAACATACACGAATTTCCCAAATCTACAAACCAAACTAATGATTAATAAATGTATGAACTTAATATTTTATAATTTTTTTATCAATGGGTTATCTATGTTGAATGTATCACTACAAAACAGGAAAAGTCTGAAAAGGTTACTTTTTGTACTGACTTGTACTGAATTTTACTCAACCGGTCTGACTTGGTCTTAATTTTACTGAACTGTACTTGACCTTAGTCTCGACATTACTCAAAAGGTCTGAATTTATACTCGACCAAGTCTCGACTAGTCTTGACCTGTCTGAAAAGTCTGAAAAAGTCTCGACCTGATCTCGACCCAGTCTGAATTAGTCTTGACCAGTCTGAAAAGTCTGAACAAGTCTCAATGTTATCTCGACCCAGTCTGAATCAGTCTTGACCTGTCTGAAAAGTCTGAACAAGTCTTAATTGGATCTCGACCTAGTCTAACTCAGTCTCAACAAATTTAAAAAATAGAACCAGTCTCGACCCTATCTGAACTAGTCTGAATCGGGCTCGACCAAATCTCGACTAGTCTGAATCAGTTTCGACCCATCTGAAAAGACTGAATTATCCTTGACCTGTTCACAACTAGGTTTGTTTTTGTCTGTAGCCATCTAGACCCATTTAAACAGCAGCATATTAGTCTCCATCCTGTCTCAATTAGCCTTAATATAATCAGTCTCAATGACTAAATTAGTCTTAATCAAGTCTCAACTTGTCTTGATATTTTTCTCAACTCAATGCTTGATATATTTAAATATAGAATATACATAAGCAATGTTTTATTTGTTTTGAAGTAATATTTTCACAACATAAATTTTAATTGTTTTAGTGTAAGCCTGTCTGTGATATGACACTCTTTTCTTAATTTGAATAAAGAATAAAACTATCTATGACTCATGTATTTAAAAAATGTATGCAAACAATCCTAGGTAATAATGGCATTTAACTTGTTTGGTGAATTATCTCCCTTTTTGGTTATATGATTATATGAAATTATTAATAAACATAACACTAGTTTACAATGTAAGTGGCTGAGCTCCTTCATTAGAACTCATGCTACTTTCTTTATTAGTGTTAGGTTATAGCTCTGCACATGTGACATATAACATTGTATCTACATGACTGTATCTTAATAAACATTAATAAACCACAAAAATGTAAGTATAAATCAAAGTTCAGGAAAAGATGTCCTTTAGTTTGTTCTTTATTGCATGAAGATCTGTTTCACTTAATTCTAGCTGATTTCCTAATGAATAAAAAATTGAGTTGATGTGGACTGAATCTGTATATGGTTTGTTTCCTGGTAACATTCAGGGTATTAAGCCTTTTGTAGTTTTCTTTAAGTAGCTAATGTCCACTTTAGTTTTCCATATGCTTGTCACTTTAGCATAATCACAACTGGTTTTAGATCTGGCAATACAGACAGTGTTATTTACTTGGACTTTCAATCCCCCATCTGTCATATTGTCCTGAGATTCTGTTGAACAGCTGCTGTTATCAGTTGTTTCTGGGTCTGGCTGATCAGTCAATGTACTGGACATACTAGGAAGAGGATTTATTTCAGGTGTAAGTCTAGGTTGTTTTTCAGGAACAACGTGTTGAAATTGTAAAGACCTTTTAACTGCAGCGGATTGGCACTTCTTAACACTAACACCATTTTCAGCAGCCAGACTTCTGTAAGAATGGAAATATTATTAGTAAAATCCGACAGTGAATTTGTGAGCAAAATGTTTTGTGTTGAGAACAAGACATATTTTAAAAATAAAAATCCTGGTAATAAATGCACCCATGTTATAAAATAAGCACAATTATAATTATAATGATGATATTCTAATTACACAGACTTCTATAAGTTCACCATTAAGGAAAGAGTGCTCGACTTATATCTATAGCTGGATGGGATTTAGGTAACAGTTTAAATTTCATATAAATACTGCAGAAAGTACACTCATATAAAGATTCTGTGGAGATGTTTTGGGTAAGTAATAAACAATACATTTTGGTATTTTGTAACATTGTTTTTAAATGCAAAAATTGACAAGTATCGTGATAATTTTTTTATTAAATGTCTTCTTGTTGAAAAAATTGTAAGAAAAAGTTTAAATTACTCATTTATTAATTATCTATTATTCAACCACTTACTTTGTTTTTTCATAGTTCTGCTGATTATATATTCTTTTTTTCATACGTTGTCGTACTTTCTCTCTAGTGGAAGGAGTGTCTTGCAGGTCACCAATAAAGCTGATAACAGAAGATACAGCAACTTCGAAACCATCGTCAAGTGCACTGTGGAATTTTCGCTGTTCTGTTACTCTGGAAATCTCTGACTGCAAGGTATAAAATATGTAAATTTGTTGTATTCACGTGGATCAGGGACAGTCTATATTATAGTTTCTATAGACTGTTCTTGCTCGTATTACCTTTCAGTTATTTAACTGTTCAACACTTTATTTTTTTACAAAACTTGTTTCGTTTACAGGTCATAAAAATCAAAGATAACAATGTTTCATCAATAATCTTTCTTAAGATTTTCTTCCAGAATTTTGTCATAGAACTTTATTTTAAGTCTTGAATATTTTGGTATGTTTGCAGACAGCAGTAATTAAAATACTACAAACAAATGATTATTTTTAATGATTATCACACAATTATTCACATTTCTTGCACTTTTATGTTTTTAACCCCTCTTGTGGAAATTATACCATGTGTAAATAAAATTTTATTTAAAAACTGTCTTTACAAAAAAAACCATTATATTAAATTTTCATAAATGTTTGTTCTCCATATATTATCCAGGTCCCCAACTTTATGTTTTAAACCAACGAAATCTTTAAAGCAATCCAATACCCAGTGACAGGAAATGTAATCATATAATTTATTGCACCTGTTGAGTTAAACAAAATAATCAGTTTTTACCTTTTATTTAGCTCCCTGCTGTTATTTATGACTTATGTGATAAAAAAAATTTAAGTCCTTCATGGGAGGTGTGAGGTAAACAGTTTTATGACAGACATAATAAAGTCTGTGTCTAATAAAATAATTACCTGTTTTCTTCAAAGAAAGCAAGTTATACAGGGGGATTCAAAGATTACATTTAAATTAAATTTGGTATATTAATTTCTTTTCTTTCCCAAACACTTTTTATTAATTTTTACTTTTCAAACTGTCGGGTGTTTTATATCATTAACGAAGTGGTGGTTACTATCAATTATGAAAGTGTAACTGCCCCTTCCCTAATTAATTTTATTGACGTCATTGCAGAAATATGTTACAAAATGGAACTTTTTATCTCAATAAATTAATAAATATTGAAATGTGGAAAGCTGTCAACAAACAAACATACTAATTGCTTCATCGAATAAAGCTGAAGAAAAGTTTAATACAAACAGACTTCATAAGTTTGTCTGATGACACAAGTTTTTAATTACAAACCAGAATCTTAAGTCTATTTATGTTCAAAGACTTTCAAAACAATCTTTTGTTTTAAATGCTTTAAAATTGCTGCATAGCATTATGAATGTACCAGTAGATTATATTAAAAATTAAGTGGGACTAGCAGTTTTTGCATTCTGAATATTGTAATATTGCCTGTCTAAAACTAAATTTCAATATAATTCTCATTTATATAGAGGCTAACTTGTTTAGTTACCATTAAATTATTATAATTTATATTTTAAAAAAGTTAAATGTCATTCATTTAATTATAATCATATTTAATAAGGTAATATTCAGGATACAGAGTTCTGATTAAAGTACGTAGCCAATAAAAATTGGTCAAGACAATAAAACAATTAGAGGGTGGGGCAAATCACCTGTGGCTTTAATTAATTTTATAAAAGAGTCAGGTAATAATGTTTCAGGTTATTAAAAGTAGTTTTATATGTGTTAGCGGATATTAATGTTGTGTTTTATCACTTTTAATTCTCTAAAGAACAGTTTTTGGGTGAGTGTTGTTTTATTTTACATTAGAGGTTATAAAAGTAAATTTTAAAAAATTGGGTACTGAGAAGGCGTAAGTTCAAATTTTAATGTCTTATTAGGTGTGCCGAATTATTACGACTTAAAGTGTGATATAAATGATACATGATTTTGTTGTGAAATAAGTCTATAAAGTTTACTTTATTGGCCATTATAACCTCCCTCCATCCCTAGCTAAATTCTTGTCGGAATTATTAGAAATACTCCTTGAAGTGAATTTTCTTTAAAACTTACTATAGTTATATCACTAAGTTCTTGTACAATATTATGAATAATATGTGATAATTCCTTTAAATGGAGTCAGGACATTATAGAAAAAATACAAAATTGAAATGTCACATTTCTAGAGTTGATATTAAAGTTTAACCTTTTTACTGTACATCCCAATACAAACTTGAAGTAAAACATAGTAAGAAAAAAGAAATCATGCTTAGCAACGAGTAAATCAAGCAATGAGTAAAATGGTCAGTTTACTATAGGACAATACTATCATCACGTGATCATAATCTAACTGTAAGTGAATTTTTTTAATAATTATATGTTTTATTAATGGAATATTGTCATGGTCTTGTGATAATTTATATATGTACTTGTATAAGTTTTGGTGATAATCCAATTGTTTTAATTTTATTCCAATAAAATTTCAGTTCTGATTCTGCTTAGTAACCATTAACATATTTTGTATTTGAAAATGACCAAGTGTGTAGGTGTAGGTCAGATTTGACCATGGACCTCTCTTTTGTCAGGAACAAGTCCCTGCTTGTGTTATCTTGTGTTAACTTAAAAAAATTGTCAAGCCAATTTGTACAGAACTTGATAATGTACCAATGAATATCATTTGCACTTGTATGAGTTATCATTAAATATAAAACAAAATGTGGCAAAAACCCTATTGCAATGCTAACATTTATGTGCATAAACATGTTAATAACATATATTTTCAGAACCTAACTGTAACTGGATTAATTGTTTTATTATTGTATTAACCTACTTACATTTTTTTCAAATTTCATACTCAATATATTTAATATCATTCTTTTAGGATCTGATATACCAGAGACATATAAAGATATTATTATATGTCCCTGGATATACAAAATGCATTGTTTTTCAGTTTTTTCATCAAAAATGATTCAGTGAAATGGTTAAAGTAAACTTTAAATAAAAAAAACATATTGTGACTTTCTTTTAGTATAATAAGATATAAACTTTTCTTCATAATTCCTGTTGCTTTTTTATTTAAAACATCCTGGTTTTAAAATCTTATTTTCGAATAAAAATAATGATATTCATTTCTACATTTTCTCTACTGTTTATGTTGGTCTTCTGTTCTTTTCATTTTTAACTTAAAGTTCAGTGTCAAGTTATAATTAAGAAATTAACAAATAAACAAGGCATATCTCATAAACAATAATATAACATCAATATGTCTTACCCCCCACTCCTCGTTTTCAGTAAAACTCATGCAACAGTACTTTCGAAATCGTCAATTTGTTTTTAATATATACTCTCTATGCCAATTTTGTGTTTGTCAATACCAAGATATGCAAACATTAAATTATTCTTGTTTTTTACTTAAAAAATCTTTTTTTTTTAAATATAGCCTACATTATTTTAAATATTGCCATAAAAAATTAATAAAGGCTCATTAGAGATTACTGGGTCATTAATTAGTTCATGATACTTCGCAAAGGTCGTCTGCATTATACAACACAATTTTAGCGATTGCGTAAACAAAACAAAGACAGTTTAGTAATAAACAGTTGCAATGAGTTTTTATGATTACAACCAATACAGGATTTAATGCCATATAAATCCATAACCTATCATTTAGACTAGGACACGTATTATTAAGATTAAGAATAGCATTTACAATTTTATTGGTAGTAAATATCTCCAAAAATGTTTGTCTATACTTAATAATAGTAATTATTAGACATTTTATTTTCAGTGGGTAAGTATAACTGAAGTACAGATAAGTAACCTATTAAAGCTGTTTTAAATGTTTCCGTTTATATAAAGATTTACATGCCGTCAGTGGTCGTATAATGTCGACAATTCACTGGTAAAATTATCAAAATGCCAAATAAAGTAACGCATGTTTAAGTCGAAATATAAAGCAATTTCTCTTACTCCCTTTAAATACAATTATGGTTCAAGATGTCTTCATATATGTTTGCATCCTCATAACGATTATTACATTTGAAATGAAATGTTAATGTCCTAATGTTACCTAAACCTTATCAATACTAACACAATTAAAATCTGCGTTCAATTAGTAACTAACTAATAAGAAATGACGTATTTTATATTTCAGCCAGTAGTAAGCATCAAGAAAGTAGCAGATAAGTATCATTACTTAGATGTTATTGTTTCCTTTAAATTGTTTTATGTTTATATTATAGCAAAATTATGTATGATTTAGTTTTATGCTCACAGGCGTGATTATTTAAGCAAATAGCTATTTACTGTATATGAATCGTATTTATTTATGTACCATGGTTGCATTAAATTTCTATTGAAAAAGATGTGTGGTTATTTGCACATACACCATGGATTATTCCAAGCATTTTTATTGGCAAACCAATGAGAATGTTTGAAATAGTCATGGTGTATGTCAGACATGACCTCCCTTTTGAAAGACTGCATTTTCTGGAAACACTTGAATTTCTTTTTTATTGTCAAAATAATCTAAAATAAAACGGCTTTTTAGGGCGAAAGGGGGTGCAGGCCAAAAAACTGATGCTAAGGGGAAAGGAGGAATGCTAAAAAAATTGGAAAATGTAATGCATACACTCGGGTCAAATCCACTAGATATTTTCATTTTTTATCAAACAAAATAATATAAAACAACTTACCTTTGTAAGTTTCGTTGGTCCTGCCAAAGAAAATAATGAATCTCACTGACTGGCCACTTCCTATCTGCAACTGATCTACTGATAAATTACGATGCTCATCGACTCCACGAAGTCCAAAAAACTTGCTGTTGTAATAGAAAACGGTATTAAGCATGGCATGCAAACTTTTGTTTCCTAAAAGACCTTTATCTCAAAGCTGATTTTCTTTGTCCCGAGTGATAAGTTTAGCCTGGTGTGTCACAGGACCGATCCCGTCTTTAGTAAGTTCAGTCATTCTCGCACTAAGAGCCATTCTTTTTCTTCAAGGAAGTTCATGTTTATCTTGTTTTCCCGAAAATCGTGCATCACAAAGCATGTATAGAGTTCTTTGGGGTATGGGTTGCCATCCTTCCGCCTTGTTTCGATAACAAATTTACTAAGGTATCTGTTAACTCATCCCCCGAAAATTGCAAAAGTCCGTTTCTTGCATTCTTGCACCTCTATACTCCAATTTGTGTTTCTTTTAGCTTTCAAATGTGGCTTTTGTAAGCATTTCAATAACGTTATCGGCAGTTATTGGAAAATGCGTAAGACTCAAATCGGTCCCATTATCAGTTGTGCCTGTGGAATTCATTTCAACGTCAACTCGTACTTGTCCAGTGCTTGTGATAGTGTTAAACTATCCATATCCTCAAACAAAGATTCCTGTTCTTCAACTGTACTGGGATAATGTGATATCGTCAATGCTATCATCCCAGTGATTATTTTCCTTGTCACAAAAGTCGTGAAGATTTTTTATTATGCTGCCTTTCATCATAGAGACTACAACGCAAATGAATCTAGCGGGTCTTACGGCGGGAAATCAAGAAACGCGCGCACATATGACGACAAAGCCGTTTTGGTACCTGTGATTTACCAAATGACAAATGTTTGGTTATGTGCAGATACACGATTGGGAGGGCTAAATTCACTCGAAAGCAAAGTTTTCTCGTGAATTTAGCCGCCTCCCGTACGTGTATCTGCACATAACCAAACATGTTCCATATGGTAACTAATACATATATGATTGAGGTTACAAGTTATAAATTAAACAAATCTAATAATGTGAAAATACCTTCAATTTGAAAACACAGAGAGTAATAATTAGTTAAAGTAGAAATTAATAACATTTTCTAAATATTCTGTTTCTAAAATGTACACAATATATTTATAAAGTACACATTTATCATCTTATGTTGTTTAGTATTAAACTATATTTTGTTTTCAAACTAGTCTTATGGTTGCATTTAATCCTAAAGCATTATTTGTCGTTCCATCGAAAGAATTTCAAAGAATAATTTCCCATATCTTTTATCATTAAAATCTTAGATAAATTATAATTATTACCAATTCTAAAGTTATGTATTAAATCATAAACCAGAAACTATGCAATTCTACAAGAATTGTAAAGAATCGGCAATGCATTACACATGACCTTATTCTTTAAACAGCATATTCTGTTAAAAATTTCTATTTGTAATGTTATAAAACCAAACTCGATTTGTTATCAAACTCGCACAATTTGTTTCTACATTTTTAGTATGTAAGTATCAAGAAAGTACTAGATAAGTATATTAATAAAATAACTTCGATTGCATCGTTGTTTAAAAAAGCAAATTACAACTCAACGTAGTAGCAGACATATTTTTGCTGTACAGTACAGGGAAAACAATGATCATACAAATACAACTCTCGAATAAAAAAGGATTGCAACTAGTTTTTTGGAAAAATAAGCATTCGACATCGATGACACCTGTTGTGTCTGTTACAAGTGATATATTTTAGTTTTGATTGCCAGTTTGTTTTCCTACCGCGCAGGTCGGGGGTTCTCTTCGGGTACTCCGGCTTCTTCCCCCAATAAAAACTGGACGCCACGATATAGCTGAAAAATTGCTGAAAGTGGCGTTAAAACACCATTAAAACAAACAAACAATATATTTTAGTTATTTGATTGTGAGACAGTAAAATATAAATTATTGAATTTGAAGAATGATAGAGATAAACTATGGTTCACTTGTCTATCAACAGGCTCAAAATGTAGACCATACTATTTCTTTAGGGTAGTTATACGTAATCCTGCCTCACAATGCCTGTCTCTGTAAAGTCTGTTTAATCGAGAGAAAAATCGAGGGAAAAGCTTTTCTATGTATTTCATACAAATAAATTTATTTAGAGTAATAAGATGTCTAAAAACAAAATAACTGGTTCATTGTTTGTTATCTTTTGGTGAATATATTTATTTTCAAAATATAAATATCAGTTTTCTAAATATACAAGTTAAAAGAATTAGCACACTTGTATGACCTATTTATGGTCTAATACGTTTTATTTTGTTACAGTTAGCACAATGGGAATCATAGTAATACTATAGTAAATGTCTGAACATAGGTAGTAAGTACAAAAAGTGAATCTGTGGATGGTTGTAAATAACCCTTTTGTCTCAAGCGGATTTACTGTATAACGTCATTCGGTAAGTAACTATTCATTTCGTGATATTGAGCTTCATGTTGGTAAGGAATGATACGTTATTAAGTACCATAGGGTACTAAAGGATAAATAAGATCGGGCATTGATTGTGGTATAAAAATATTAAATACAAAGACGTTTTACGAAATCTTTCTGATTTGTTTCAGAGACTGTAAAGCGTGTAAAAAGTAAGTTTATTTATGCCACATTTTTATTTTATAAACTCTTCAACAGATTTCTTGCACTTGTCAAATACAAAAATAAACACAACAATATGTGTTGCATTTTATAAAGAGTATGACAGTAAATAACAATTATTAGATTTCTATCAAAACCTAGAGACACACTCGTCGTAATAATTTAACCACAAGACCACATGACCAAAATATTGTTTAAATGCATTAAAATAGGCTCAATTGTTTTCAAATAAGGATTTCCGTTTGTCTTTTTTTCAATCTAATTTAAATAGATAATCTCCGATTAAATCCTTAATAGATACATCACTGTAAACGTGACTCTAATACGTAGATGAACTAGCGGACAATACTGTTGCAAATCTTATATACGAAAAGAATAAATAAAACTTACTACTTGTCACCGTCAGTGGAGAATTTGCAATTCATACTGTGTGTGTTTGTGAATTCTCATAATACACATGAACCGTATTTAAGTAGCTTTCTTAGACAATAACTGACATAATACTATGGCATCTGGTCAGTGAATAGCGTTTGGTCTCAATAAGTTTGACATTTGATTAATCGGATATTGACCTTTTCCTTTTTAAAGCAAAATAGGAAATTAATTCTATAGTTACCAATACAGAATCATATACTAAGTACCCATATCATATTGTGGTGTACAATATATGACTTAACGAATGAGCTTCCGACAGTTCGTTCAGAGTTTTATTGTCTATTTTACTGTTACAGTCAGTAACAAAGTGTTCAGAGATAACGTTGTATTTGTTAATGTCTATGAATTCAATCATCATTATTTCTACTACTTAAGGTTGTGCGGTTTTCAAATAACGTATCAATGCTGTTTGTATGAAGCATCTGTGCACATCCATTATTGTAAATTATTCCAAAGCTCTGAAGCAGAGGCAAGTTACCCAACGATAAGCTACACTCTTAATGTCATTTGATTTTTTCTAGGAGAAACTGGCACAATTATCTAAGTGAGGTGTAAGATTTTGCAAGATTTATACCTTTATGACTTGAAATCTAAATTACAAATTTTACTGTAATATTGCTTGTTTGTATTTACATACCTATAAAATATTGTAATGTCATAAATGCATATATTGTGTAATATTTGTATTTGCTTGTAATAAATTATTCACATTTTTATTTTCTTCTACCTTTACCCTAAGACACATTTCTTTAAACAGTTCTGAAGTATTGGGGGAAAAAAAGGTTGGCCATCTGACAAAAATATTACTTGCATCAAAATTATAATAGTTTGTTCTTGACGCGACGACGACAGTAGATAGATTTACAAACAACAGATATTAGATATCAATCTAATAACTGAATTAAATTTACATTAAACAGAAAAGGGTCATGTAAAGGTGATTCAACCTTGAACTACACAGGTTATCAATTTTTGGCAAAGTTAAGGAATTTATTCAGAGTAATAAAAGACAAATCGATTTTAAGTTTTATAGTGTTAATATACTACGTTGTATCACTAAGCATAAATGTCAAAGGGCGAAATGACGCTACAAATCATGATAACCAACTTGTTTATTACAAACTGAAAGTATATATATATAAATGAAATTGGAAATACAATTTTTAAACAAATATTCTAAAACAAATTATATATAATGAAAAGAAATCATTCAGGAAAAGTTAATGGTTCTCTCCTCCGTGCTCCTAAGCTTGAAATGGAGTGAATACTCGGACAAGCAAGTATTAATATTTATATATCCGACAGTTTGTCTATAATACAGTCTGTAAACGCGATAATAAAGTCCGTAAATTTGGCAAACAATCCGTAATGAGTAATAAATGAATGAATTGGTGAATATATGATGAATTACTTAAAAGGAAAATATTACGCCTATATAAATTAAAAACACCCTATTTAAAAGAAGGAAGCAGAATTATAAATCCGGCGACATATTCCCGCGGCGAGGTGAAAATTTGTCCTGTATTTTTCTAAATTAAATGACAAAATGTATACACGCAATGGCATATATGTACATGTATCAATTAGATTAATATCGTACATTTCATTCTACAATAGGCGCAATTGCCACTCTACCATGAACATATTGGGAAATTTACGGTATATTTACAGCAACATATATACATGTTGTTTGTTTGGCATGAACAATATAGTACGCGTTAATGTCTGTCAAAACAACCACAGCTCGCACACTGAAATTAAATTCGCCTCGTTCTCATATATAACCCGCTGCATCGGCCAATTTAGCTGTCGGGTGAAAACCATCGACCAACTTTAAAAACTAATATCGAATTTTAATTTAATTAATCTTCTGAACAAATGAATGTAGAAAAATGTGTTATCATACCATTTTCATTGTTCACTTTAGTAATAAACCTGTTCACATCAAACAATACTGTACACCAATAAAATTTCGCGCGATATCAACTTTCGCCGAATTTCTTGAGGAGGTTACAATCGCGAAAGTTTATATCCTCAGAAAGATCGATGAAAATGAATTTTGAGGAATGATAACACTTGCCTACGTAGTGTGCAATACCAAATTTGTGTGAATACTGCATTGGATTTCACAATGACAACTTCTGGTTGATACGACTTATCTTTCTTAAGTTTTAATTAGAATCTGATTAGTCCCGTTATTGCCACCTGTTTGGCATTTAAAGACAAATTAATATTTAAATAAATTTGTTGTGAAATTTGTTTTGCATTTCGATATGATATGCAAAATGTAACAAATAATCTGTTGTGCCAATGTTCCGTCTATGTTCATTCCACATACAAAAACTAGACGTAGTAATAGTGGCAAACAACTTTACCTCCACATTTTGTATTCTTTGTTCACAGTATGCGATTGATCTTTTAAACCAAGAAGAAGGATCTATACCCAAATCTAACCATGACTCTTCATAAACAAAATTTCGCTTTGACAACGAAATATATGACTATCAAACATTTTACCTTGAAGTTTCGATACTGCAAAACGACATAATTCATCCAATTTACATGATTATCGTCCAACAAAACTTTTCCTTTCACCACTAGCATCGATATGTACAGTAAATGAATAGTCATCAAATGCTAAAACAGGTGGTGTTGTTAAAATCTTAATTACCTTGTTTATCGCTTCATTCTTCAGTCTATGGCCTTTTTATTGGTGAAATTCTTCTGCAACATGGAGATTTCCCTTAATTTTTGTTTCAAATATCATAAAAGTCGATGAATACATTGTTACTACTGAAATTTTACGTGTTCTTTTCATGAAAAATTAATTTCCCGCCTGTGTGAGACATCCAGAACAAATTATAACGTATAGACAGCCATTGCTAAATCATGAGACTGGAAAATTTGGCTTCCAACCAAAATTATACCCTAACTGCAGACCGTGTAACAAAACAGTAGCAGTTACGAAACTTTAGGAAACAAATATACTTGAAATTTTGCGGGTACTTTATACCTATTATTTTATAATATTTGTTTTCATGATCTATTGTGTTTTTGGAAAGAAACTGACAGTTTTACCAAAGGGGTATAATAATATAAAATAGAAAAACCAGTACTATCTTTAAAAAATATATTCGACGCATTTAACTCTAGCTGTCTGTAAAGTAGAACTGAAAATAAGAATAAAACTTGTAACAATTAATCAAACGAAAGAGACAATAAATAAGAAACATTAACGTTTTCCTTCCATTAATGTAGAGGGAAGGTAAATAGTTAAAGTGCTGCGAACTGTCTCCCGTCAAATATTATTAGGTTATAATATCAGACGATCTCTGAACTGTTGTATTTTAACAAACATTTTTTCAAACATGTTTTTTAACAATCATAGACTTTACAATTAGAGCTTCATTTCCTGTCTGCACATGAATGACGACGTACGCAAAGATATTGCGTTAAAATCATAAAGCTAACACTAAACATATTTAAATATCCCCAGTGAAAGCTATTTCAGACGATGAAGAACACAAATGGTAGATTGTATAAAAAATACAAACTTTGCTATTTATATCTAGGAGTCATCAGTTATATATCTTATTCTTGTGATGTATTATTTATATTAACTCGAAAACAAAGTTAAAAATTTCAAAACAGCACCTTAAAAGTACTTACATGTATCAAGTTTTAGTCATAACAATTTTGGGGCCTCGGTGGCCGAGTGGTCAAGGTAGTTCGTCTACTATTGATCACGTGGTCTGTCAACACTGAGATTGCGGGTTCGATTCTCACTGCGGGCAGGGTGTACTCGACTCCAATCTTAATTGACAAGGATTGCCAGTTTTCCTACCGCAGGTCGGGGGTTTTCTCCGGGTACTCCGGCTTCCTCCCCCAATAAAAACTTGACGCCATGATATAGCTGAAAAATTGCTGAAAGTGGCGTTAAACACAAACAAACAAACAAAATCATAACAATTTGCTGTTAAATTAATTTGATTATGTTTAAAATGAGAACTTTAATAATTTTTAATTAGAATTGTGTTGTTCTCACAGGAACATAAAATGTTAATTCGATGCAAATTAAATATGAATTGAAATCTTTAATGTGCACGTGTTCAAGTGCAGGCTATAAAAAAACTTGGCGGTGCGGAACTGAATATAAATTGTATCCAATAATTACAATTACCAATGACCTAAATACCTTTGTTTATTATAATCATTTGTATGGCAATAATTTAACGATAGAGAGAGTGTCTGTCAGGTGGTCAAAAAATATGGCGCTAATACATCGACGTGAGGATTTTTACAGATAAAATTCTACCCTAGACGAAATGAAAACAAATTTCACGACGTATGGTTTCATCATGTAATTATTGTATATACAACAGGAGCCAAATACTGCAAACAAAAGCCATTCAACGGAGAACAGAACTGTTTGTCAACAACAACTTCCATGACAGAAACCCAGGAGCTGTTATATCTATGCTGCAAACCTGGGATGAGAGACCTTAGAACAACGACATGACACAGCCAGAGCAGTTCTGATGTACAAGATTGCCAACAACCTTGTTGACATATCATCTGTCAGCATTCGTTCACCAGCAGACAACATGACACGGGGCAACACTGGATTTAGAACAATATACACCAGATCTGATGTTTATAAGTATTCATTCTTCCCGAGGACTATACTTACCTGTAATCAATTACTACTCAGAAGTCAACACTCAGAGTATTGTCTAGATGGAAAGAAGTAGCTGATCAGTGAATAGTGATGCTTTTCAGAGTATCACATAGAAAATTGTACGAACGCAGAAATTTTTACTATATTTGTCTAATCAGAATGCAAGTTTGTCTTCAATAATCATTCGTTACCATGTGTGCGTCTTTTAGTTCAAATGTCAAAATTCGAAAATTTACCGACTGCGTCGGAAAATCGTCAATATAATTTCAGTTACACGGTTCGAGTTGTCTTAGATACAGTTCGAGTCTTATGAGCGGAACGTTACAGTTGTCTTATACCCGTAACAACATCGCAACCAGATAACTAATTAATTTTACCTGTGTAAATTTATTATACTTGTTTGATGTGTAAATGTTCCTAGGCCATATATATATGGAATTCTTGACACTTTGTTTTTGTTACAAACTTAATTACAGCAAGTGACCTCGCAGGTCAAACCTGATACGTAACGCCGTGATAAAATCTGTATCAAAAACAAAATGTTCTATATTCCGAAGTAGCAACAAATAATATTTCTGTACCCTGCAGAGTCGTAGTACTTCAAATGTTTTGTAATGTTCGGAACATATAATACTAGGAAGAGGTCTAGCAGACTTAGGCTACACTCAAAATAAATAGTCGTTCATTTTTTTCGCTAAAAAATTGCCATATTGCCTTGGAACAACTGTGGCTTCCCTTGCAGAAAAATAAATAGATTGCCAATTGTTAGGTATGTGGTTGCCAGTTGACGGCTAGCTGTTTTAAGCAAAAGGGTTGAGGGATAGGTGTTGAACAATTTTGCTCAAGTTTAAACCTGGCCAAAAACTGTATTTTGGACAAGTGTCCCTCAACTCATAATCAATTGAAGGTGGCCAACGAGTTGAGTCGAGCTACATATATAGTTGAGGAAATGTTGAGCATTAGGAGATAAATTTTTATGTAGTTGAGGAAAAGTCGAGCATTCTGACATTATGTACTGTAAAATTTGACAAATGAACCTTGTCACCTATGTACCTAAACTATGCATTATGTTCATAGAACAAATGTCTTTCTTTGTATAATGCTTTCTAAATAAACTTATATGTGAGCATTTGAAAACATAACAAGTATCTTCATTAAATAGGATATTAATAAATGATTGTAATTACCTTATTTCAATATGCACACGCCCCACCGCTTTTCCCTATACACTGTAAAAAAATTCAAACTCAAAGATTTTTGCTATACTTGTTTGATTCATCATATACCAATACCTGTATTAGGCTGACCATTATCACTATAAACACATAGAATACAATGTTTTAAATTGAAATGACTTCTATAATAAGAATTTTCCATCTTATACTTAACTGCTTATCTCGCAATTTAATTTTAGAAACCGATTGCTATAATTTGCGTGTCTATTTTTAAGTATTTTATTTCAGTTAGGACTGATAATTATTTTCATAAGACAACGATTTTATGTAACATAAATAGATACAGATTTTTTTAAATGATTATTTGTGTCAATTAATATTTTACAGATAAGTCGTCGTACAATATCATTTTAATGAGAATGCAGTTTTGAGGAGAGTCTACGTACATTACAAAAGCTGTATACAATATTGTGATGATGGCATTTTGACATGCAGGAACTGATTTCTGCCAGCATAAATAAGAACAGAAAACAAGATCTAGGTACATGGCTCTAAGATAATTACAGGATTATTACGAAAACATTATATAACTCACTTGTATAGTGTTGATGTAAAAATGATACATGACGTTTTATTGATATTCAAATGTAAATAAAATTATAATAACTTTACCACAAAATAATCGACACTGAAAAAGTACAAATTATATGATCATGTATATTTTAAAAAAATAATTGGGAAGTTACCGCTAATCTACAATAAACAAACGAATAATATTACGTGATTTGGAAAGGTTAGCAATTCCAAATGTAGCGATCATCATTTTACTCATGGGTCGATGACAAACTTGTAGCTGGTAAAATTTACACAAACAATTACTGGTATTAAATACATGAGACATAAAATTTATAAAAAATTACACATTTTTTCCAGTGTTACTGGTTAGATTTTTTATGCTGACAGTTGTGGAAGTGAGGGACAAAATGTTCTTCAGATTAAAACTTTAAAGGAGAAGTTAGTGGTTAAACACCGCAGAAAAGGACTAATAAAAAGCTTGCTTGGAAATGAACTATTTTCATGTCATCATGTGTTTGCTTTCGCTGATATTGACTTAACAGTTAACACAGATCATAGACATGAACTAGCCTTGTCTTGCACTCGAAATTTAGATTACGTTTAGTTACTGAACCTGGAACTTGCAGAATATGCTTAAATTATTCTTGAATATAATACCAGTAGTGGATTTCACAAAAAGTCTTAGATTTAAGCTTAGTCATAACTCTTTTTATGTTGGCCATATCAAAAACGAAGAACACGAAAGCTATATATTCATATAAAATAAAACACCGTAAAAAATAATGTCAATATTTTCTTTAAAATATATATCGCCTTTTAATATATCAACATACATTCTTGTAAACAGCCTCAATGTTTTAGAAGCGTTTAAATTCAATTTGTTAAGATTATAGCACTGTATGGATAGCAGATCCTGCAGTTTTCTGATAAATGCACAATTTCCGTTGAAAGAAGATTCAACAAGTTCAAAAAATTATGTGAATTCTTCTTTTCTATTGACAGTATGAAGAACAAAGTAAAAATGAAGGAAATAAAAAATGCCAAACACCGATGAAACTGTCAAAAAAGACAATCCATAAATCAAAGTCCCATAAACCGGCAAACTCCAGAACCAACAACCAAAAATATTAGTACCTGCAGCAATGGTCCTGGCTTTGTATAGGCATTTCAAAAGAAATGGTGGGTTAAACCAGGTTTTATTGCATACCAAACCTCCCGTCTCTATTACTGTAGTATGTGAGTTGATCCTAATTTACAATCATTGCCATTTTTCCTATAGAAGGTCTGTTTTGTTTTTCTTTTTCACCGGGTATCACTGCGTCTGCTCTCAATAAAAACTTGATATAGCTGCAAAATTGCTGAAAATGGCGTTAAAAACCGTTTACACAAATATAAGCACTTTTAAGTAATATTGTTAAGAACATAGTACTGTATAGACAACGACTTCGTAGAATGTACAATTTATTATGAAAGATCGATTTATATCATGTTATCTAATGTCCAGTTGGCTGTATTTTCTCAGCTACGGATTTTTTTTGTATGTAAAAACTTGCGACACGATTTTTGTCGCACCATTTCTGACGATTGGATGACAAGTGAGCTCAATCAAGCGTGTTTATTTCGTTTCTTGATCATTTTATTATACTTTGTACCTCTTTATTAATGCACAATGACGTTGATCCTTCTACTTATATCCATTTATAAATCATTTTCATCAAATACCGCACACCGCCTTCCATCTTTGATATCATGATCACGTGACTTATAACTTCATGAACGGATTCCGGTAAAGTCACGTTATCATAACGGCTTTGTTGACAAATGAACAAGATGATAAATCAAACTTCCTTCCATTAATTACAAAAACATTTAAATATATAGTATATACATTTTTGTAAGAAAAAACCCGGAATAATTGATTTTTTTTAAAGTGTAAAATATAAAATTATCTTCACTGTTATCGATGCCCAATATTACATTTCGTTCGCCGAGAACTCGTTTCAAACAACAATGATGGGCAGGATTTGTTGAAAATGATTTATTATTGGATATTAATAGTACGATCAACGTCATCGTTCATTATTAAAGAGTTACAGTGCAGGAAAAATTATCAAGGAACGAATAAACACGTTTAATTAAACTCATTTGCCATCAAATCGTCGGAAATGGTGCGACAAAAATCGGGTCGCAAAAGTCGCAAGTTTTTACATAGGGAAAATCCGTAGCTCTATGGTCCGCCAAATAAAAAATATCCAAAGGACTTAAAGAGCTACGGTTCCTTTAGCTAATACGAATTTACAGTTACTGCTATGCTTTTCCGTTGATAATAATATTTTGTTATATTATTAATAAAAACTACAGTATAACAAAATGTGTATGCTAATTTGTGCATACATAAATGTTAAATGTGTGTTGCCTTGTATGAAATGTCTATTGAAAAAAGACACCAGTTGCAAGACATGTAAATTCATTAATAAATGAAATAATTCATTATTGTATTCAGCTATATAGATGGGGTATAGCATTGAACCTATTGATTTATTCATTGTTGGGATAAGCACAATGCCTCATTTTTATACACTTCCTAGTTAAAGCTTGCATAAACACAGCCCTGCTGTAGT
Source organism: Limnoperna fortunei (assembly GCA_944474755.1). Classification (NCBI taxonomy): domain Eukaryota; kingdom Metazoa; phylum Mollusca; class Bivalvia; order Mytilida; family Modiolidae; genus Limnoperna; species Limnoperna fortunei. The sequence goes on from OX104115.1 coordinate 43,339,639, forward strand.
CAAATGCATTTGTTATTCAATTTCGATGAGGATCATTGATATTTTTTTTGAGTGTCTGTGGCGGGGTCGATTTCTATAGAAGTTGCTTATCTAGATATTTTTCTTCATGAAAATAATCACCTTAATTCCAATCAAAATAATTTTAATCCGTTTTGAAGCTCGTTTTCATCACTACCCTTACTTTCCGACATTTTGTTTTCATTTTTAACAGATGAATCGTTACCTTCCAAGAATTCACGAGAATTTGAAGATACGGAAAGCGTTATGGGAGCTGATTAATACAAAGGAAATGTAGTTCATGTTTACCCATTCGTCTATTTTTGATCACACAGACGCAGATATAATTGCTTCTGGGATCACCTTGTTGTAATTTCGCTACCAATAGTTGGATCGAGACAAACAAGCATTCTATTTTAAGGGCCCTATTTTTAGACCATTAAACTATAAAAACATGTCTATACTTATAAAATAACTTCACAGTTAGATTATCTCATGGTTGTGCATAACAATAATCTTTGTTTAATTAACTAATAAAGTAATATTTATAAAATACTCAAACTTTGGTTGAATTTTTTATACACTTCTTGATATGAAGGGTAGTAATGTTTTTGACACATAAAATAACATCCAATAAAAAACTTTCGTCAATTTTAGGCGTAATGATAACGAGTTCAATATACAGATGAATCCAGAAGCAAAAATGCAATTAAAGCGTCTGGATGATCGAGACTATCATTCGTCCACACGTTGTTGTAGTTGGTATATTTCTTTGTAATTTTCTTTTCTTTGGCTTTTTTCTTGTTTTGATTATATTTTTGGGCTTGTCGGATAGAAAGAACTTTGCAAAAAAATTTTGAAATAAAACATTGATGGAATATAATGGACTAGGAGTAATTTGGTCTGGTGGAATAAACGCACAAATGCAATCAAGCGTCTTGATGATCGAGACTAGCTGTTTTTCCGACGCAGTCGGTATTATATTCACTTTTTACCCTTTGACCCTATGACACTTCACCTCCCGAAAAAAAAGTCACGTAATCGTAATTCTGTTTGCTGATTAGTCGAAAACCAATTGGACTGGCGTGTTCGGAAAAGTGTGGTAAATTGGCAATTTACCTTTTACATTTTGTACTATTATTATTAGATTTTGTCGTCTATTGATTTATGTAATTATTTTATAGTGCAATTTATGTATTAAGAAAGAGAGAGATGAGCTGTAATTTATAAAATTTTATATCAAACAACTTGTACAAAAATGTTAAATATTTTTCATTCAAGTACAGGGCAAATTAGAACGCATATTAACACGCTGGATGTTTGCGAGCTTTTCTGTAGAGTGTAAAAAAGACGAGCGGATGAAATTTTAATTTATTTCTTTATTAAATCCAAATTTACAATCATTTGATATACATGTTGATATTAAATGACATATATATCATTATTTTTCTTGGGCGTCCGTCGTAGTACACAAATAGATAGAGAGTTTTGGCTCTAATTGTAAAGTATACTCTGCTTATTCAGTATATTTTAAACGATATACATGTTATTACAAAATTTTTAATATTCAATTTGTTTATATTATTGTATAATTGCTTTGGTGCCTGCAGGAAAACTTCTTTTCTATATCTTAGGCAGTGGGTTTCAATATATAATAACAATACATGTTCTTGAATACATGTATATGTACAAAAATGTGCATGAAGTTGTATGCAAATGATCAATTTTAGGTTAACTGTATTATTAGTAAATCTGTTAGTATCTAACAACCTCAATAAAATAATCTGTTGACATATGAAAACACATACGGGAAAAAAGGGGGGTCTCACATATGTATAAATTAATAATTTCAAACTCATTTCACCTGGGACTAGTGTTAATTTTGTAAGTTATTGATTTCAAGTCGTAATAATTATAAGGTTTGCAACATTTTTCCGTTAGTACTTCCCAACAAAATTTCCATCAAACATTTCTGGCCTATTGAAAAGGAAAATTTGTATCTCAAGTAAGGCGATTCGTAGATCAATGCATTACTTTATACTGCGTCGGTTATATTTTTTAAAGATAGTACTAGTTATTGTTTGGAATACTTATTCAGTAAAATGTGTTCCGAAACATCGTTATGAAAATCTGCAACCTAATAATAACATGTTTGAATTATCCTTCCACCAAGTAGGAATTTTTTTATTATTGTATCAACAAAACAATTCAGTTATCTTTATTTATTAATTATTGCTTTTCTAAAAATGTGCACATTAATCCACATATACAGTGAAGTAAATTTATTTATTTCAATAATATAATATAGACGCAACTTTCCCCAGTTTAGTAAGTGCTAATGGCACCCATATAAACATAATAATAATAATAATAATAATTTTCATTGAATCAATCCAATCAATCATTACAAGATACAAATCGACTTTTAACCTATCGTATTTTATCCATGGTGTTAAAAATTGTGTATTGACCAGAAAAGGTGTTTTACACGCCTCCGTTGTTTCCAAGTCTCAGTGAAACTGTGTAATAATTAATAAGTGACTATTTGATTTAAGTTTCCCAAAATGAAGTAACAAGAATGTGAATACTTATTTAATAAGTTATTTGATTGAGCACTCGGCATAAACAGCTTTCTGTATTTTTCGGTAGCCTTATCGAAGTTTTTTAAGGTTTTATTCATTTAAAACTTATGTTAAAATTTTCATATTCTAGATCTAGTTCTAAAAAGGAAAGGCTATAAAATATCAGGAATACACATCTTCATTGGTAGGTTAACACATTCATTAATGCAGAGATTACCAATATAAACACTAAAATAGAACGTCGAGATAAACACTTATATTACATAAGTAAGGATTTTATATTGTATAAATATTTCCTTTGGAAGATCTGGCCATAGCATAAAATTTTGTTCAGATTCCCGGGAGACGTACCGAGCGCCAAAGTAAAGGGCTTGTCAGTGCCTCTCTGGTAAAGAGATGGCCAAACCAAATCCGGTGACCGAAAAATGGTTAAGATCTAAAGCTTTCTGCTATAACCCATTTAATACACCGCCCCCTCGGTTCACGTAGGGGACCCTACCCCTAACTGGTACCAGTTGCAGAGCTATCCCTCCGGTATTCGTGAGAAGATATAAGATTATAATTTACATAATTTATATAACTTGAAGATATCCGTATACACTCCGGGTAAACACCCTGTATACAACTGTTTAAACCTGCCCCCTACGGTAGCGTAGGTTAAAGGCTAATAACAGGGACAGAATAACCTTAGATCCAAACGAGTCTCCCAGGAATCCGCCCCCTTAAATAACCTCGCTGTGACAATACATTTCATTACAAAGTTAATAGCATATAAGTGAATAAAGCAAAATGCCTTAAAGTTTTCGATGACAACATAGAAATTCACACTGTCTATCTCTGCCCATCAAAAGTCTACTTGCAAAATGTCAATTGTCCTCCAATGTCTGCTTCATGGAGTGTCCATAATGCTGTTGAAGATCGAGGTGATGTCTATTTGTTCTGGAAAATAAATTAAAAACTCAAGGCAGTACCGTGTTCGTTGAGAAGACAATAAATGTGGATGGGTGGGTAGGATGTCAAATTCTTATAAACAGTTACCGCTCAGACGATCAAAAATTGCCAATGATGCCGTTATTTGAGATCAACACTCTAGAAGCTAACAATCTACACGTGCTATCAAAAAATCTGAGTAAGCACCGCCTGATAAAAATTGCCAATGATGCCGTTATTTGAGATCAACACTCTATGAAGCTAACAATCTACATGTGCTATAAAAAAAACTGAGAAAGCACCGCCTGATAGCCACTCCCATTAAACGCTGATTATCAGTGAGTGATAATCACTAATAATGCGGAGATTACAATATAAACACTAAAATAGAATGTTGAGATAAACACTTTTTATTACATAATTAAGGATTTTACATTGTATAAATACTTCCTTTAACATAAAATTGGAAGATCTGCCACAGCATAAAATTTTGTTCAGATTCGCGGGAGACGTACCGACCGCCAAAGTAAAGGGCTTGTCAGTGCCTCTCTGGTAACAGAGATGGCCAAACCAAATTCGGTGACATAAAAATGGTTAAGATGTAAAGCTTTCTGCTATAACACATTTAATACACCGCCCCCTCGATGATGCTGTCATTTGAGATCAACACAATATAGAAGCTAACAATCTACACGTGCTATAAAAAAACCTGAGAAAGCACCGCCTGATAGCCACTCCCATTAAACGCTGATTATCAGTGACTGATAATCACTAATAATGCGGAGATTACCAATATAAACTCTAAAATATAATGTTGAGATAACACTTTTATTACATAATTAAGGATTTTACATTGTATAAATATTTCCTTTAACATAAAATTGGAAGATCTGCCACAGCATACAATTTTGTCCAGATTCCCGGGAGACGTACCAACCGCCAAAGTAAAGGGCTTGTCAGTGCCTCTCTGGTAACAGAGATGGCCAAACCAAATCCGGTGACAGAAACATGGTTAAGATCTAAAGCTTTCTGCTATAAACCATTTAATACACCGCCCCCTCGGTTTACGTAGGGGACCCTACCCCTAACTGGTACCAGTTGCAGAGCTATCCCTTCGGTATTCGTGAGAAGATATAACATTATAATTTACATATATAACTTGAAGATATCCATATACACTCCGGGTAAACACCCTGTATACAATTGTTCAAACCTATCAAACTCCATTTTACCAATGAAATGTGTTTATTATTAAATAACTTATTCTACATGAAATGTCCTCGTTTAAAAATGTCATCAAAATAATAGTAAATTTCTCTACTTTAAATTTATCTTCAACAATAATTTTACTTATAAATTATAAATAAAATAAATTATTTCATCAATGATTACTTTAATGTGACAATTTTAATGTAAGATTAATTGCAGGTCTATTCACAATTAAGACAGCAGATAGACAGATTAACATGGACATATATTAGTATGCTTATATATACTGACTAATTAGTAAGAAAGAGCTATTAAAGCTAAACCAAATGAAATTTAATTATATCTATTAATGAAGGCAGTAAAAGTATCCCAGAGAGGTTGCGGATTTGTAACTTCACTAGATGTATTAGGATTTATCTACATACATGTATGTTTATAGCAGTAAACCAATAAAATTGACATTTATTAGTTTCAGTGTGCAATGGCATAAAAGTAATTACTGCAGAAAACATTTAAATGAAATCTTGCCCTCGATCTTCCAGATGTTTTATATGATCACCTTAAGATTTCATCACTGTTGTCGAATTAACACGAACAATGGTACTTAGAGTAGTGTGCATTCTTGAATTTCTGGTAGACAGAATTGGAAACTTAAAGGTGTTATTCCCATTAAGGGGGATTATGAAATTAGAATAATATGATATTTCATATGTTAAAAATAAATTGGAAAACCGAGCCGTTCATTTGAAAACGATAGTTCCGAATATGGAAATACTTATTACATCAATGTGATACAGAGTAGAATTACTAAGAGTAAACAACATGAATTTGGCCAATACCATTTGTGGGGGGGGGGGGGAGACATGACAAGGAAACAAGAGAAACAATTGTCGCAAACAAAGTGATTGCTTCGTTCGCGACATATTTTTTTCTTGTTTTTGGCCATATTTCATATTTCGCCACAAAATATACTGGGTCAAATTCCTGTGAATAAATTTAACTCGGCATCGGATGTATTTAGGCCACTCTCAACAGTCGGGGAACGAACAATTCCCCGGACTTGTAAAAGCTAAGTAAGCATAGCTTCCGTTGCTCCTCTTACATAGTTGTTTTAGGCGCTAGATAAAAGCAAATCCGAATGAAAGATATATGTTTTTTCTGTCAAAATAAATATTTCGTAAACATTTGTATTAATTTCAGCACATTTGTGAGCATTTTCTGAAAATAGTTTGTATAGGTTCTAATTAATTTCTAGTTGCCCTAAACATACGTACAATAACTTTTGATCGCTTGCCAATATCTCTCCCCTATCCCCCTCGAGTGTAATCATTTTAAAATTACGCCATATATGCGATAATGTCATTGGATGCCGAAAGGGATTTTGATTAAGTTTGCGGATATTTTTTAGCTTCACCGCGAACCTGAAGTGTCAATATATAAATATATAATCTGTGATGCTCCGTTATTATGCTTATCACAATAAAGTTGCAAAACTTCGAAAAGTTTAAAGTCGACAACCCAAATGAAAAACACGGAGATAGGCACACCTTAAGGATGGCGACCACCAAACTTAATAATTTCATAAACTCGAAAATTATTTGTATCAGTTTTGTACTAGACAGTGCCAGTTCTGCATTCTTGTTTTACCTTGTTACGACCTCGTTGTCGACCGATTATTCCTACGTATGACATTTTATTTGCAAAAAATGGGTCGATGGTTGAAGTCTTTTAGTCCCCAGGGGGAATCACCCGCTCAGTGGTCAAATTCATTGCTGAGAAGAATATCGTTGATTTTTGCAGTGATACAGTCATTGTCTCAAGTTACTGCCATAAAATTTGAAAATTACATGTATTTAAAAATTTCAAAACGGATTTGGTATAACGTTTAGAATTTTGTTGACAAAAGCTCTTTAACAACATCTTAATCATTTAATAGATTTTTTAGATATTTTTGAATTTGAGCGCCAATGATGAGTTTGATTAGACGAAACGCGCGTCTATAACCATGGTTTCATTGATGACATTTTATTTACAACAGTGTTTGATCAGAATACATATTTTTAGTGTTAGACTCCTTAGCTAACATCGTTTGCGACATTTTGTTTTCGTTTTCTTGCCATATTTCGCCACAATAGAAAATGCGGTACCTATTTTTAGCTGGCTGCGATTTCATTTTCTCTAATTTCTAATCAATTTTTACGCTTTTCAACAGATGTGAGAAGAAAAATCTAGAATCAACGTGTAGACTTTTTTGTTATTAGGCTTTGATTTGGTTAAGAATTACGTTATGCCCAAACTACTTTTTTCTACTTTTACGTAATGAAATTTCTCTCTCAATTCTAATGTAAACAACGCAAACTCTCAGAGATGTCAGTCTGGTTAAAAAAGATCAATAGAAAATAAAACTATAATCTAAAATAACACCTCCTCCTTTTTAATAGTACATAAAGTATAGACAGATGTTGATAGAAATGTAAAATACAGTAGCATTTTAAATACAATATCACCATCTACGTTTTTACACTATGTCAAAAAGAAAGCTTTTCTAAAACTAAATGATTTTAATTACAAACAGCTGAAGAAATCATGTGTTCACTTTTTCTCCCCTGACCACTGCAAGGTACTGAAAATAAAAATAATAAAGCACCAAACAGTTACTAGTAATAATTGCGATATAAAATTCAAAATAATTTTGGTGTTAAAATCCAAGTTTTGTCTGAAACAAACGGATAAATGAATGTAAACATGGCATCAAAAATAGTAGGACACACACAACTGAATAAAAAACACGAAATTTGAGAGTTTAAATGATTATTTAGAGTAAAATAAAAGATCTGCATAATCAACTAAACTATTAAAAAATGGCGGACTTTACAAAGCACAACCCTCCATTGACAAAATGTCTATTCAGTCGTCACATACCGGTTGACGTGGGCGTTAACCACAGACTTTGAATTCCACCTTTTGATATATAGATGATACATAAATATCTTGTCACTAAATAACTCCAAGTTTAAAGACTACTTTTCTATTAATCCTAAAGAGCCTGCGATTAAGGACATTATAGATTAAATTAATTAATTCGTCTTCTCACCTAGACCCTCTATGTAGATGAAATTTAAACGGCCTCTACATGAGCCTTAAATGTAATCGCGAGCGAATCTGTGCGTGGAATTGACGCTTTAAAATTCCAGTTTGTAAGTTTGACAATAATTCCATCAGAAATTTGATGGGACCAAGCTTTGAGGGTTTCCAGTAGCAGATCCGCTCTTCAAAACTGTCCAGCGCGATCACATGTGGCGGATACAGGAACCCTCTTGTTATTGCTTGTCAGATTTTAAAAAAACGTGGCCGCTGACAATCGTTGGTAATGTGTGTATACTGTCATTCTTCGTGCACGATAAAGACCCAAGTTTGTAGAAAAAAAAAAGAAAAATCAGAAAGGAAACCGACCGAACAATAAGTCGAAAGTCAAGGGACAATTACAAATCCGGATATGGACAAAACAAAAACAAAAATAAAAAAACCCCAGACAGTGAGTAACCTGAACTAAATAAAATCCATATATGTAAATGCCTCAACCTTCGCCCATATCACCAGATTTTTCCAGTGGCAAAAGTGTTTTTTTACGATGCCCCAAACCATTCTCTCGTTCATTTTAGCCATTAATTTGTGCTCGACCTTAATATAGATGAAATATTGATTGCCAGATATTTAGCATTTAATCAATTAACTGAATATATGAAGCAATATGATGGAATCCAATTTTATTGCATAAGGAAACCTATCAAAACCTATATTGTATTATAAGTATATATCTCTTAACTATGGACACTTATATGGGTTGCGAAGTAAAAAATCCGAAACAAATCGTGGCCATGGATTTACAAATCATTGCCACGAATTGACACAATGTGGCCACGGAATGACAAATCGTGGCCATCAATACAAATCTTTGACAGGAATAATCAAATCGTGGCCACGTATTGGCAAATGGTGACAACGAATACAAATCGTGGGATCAAATTGGCAAGTCGTTGCCACTGATTGGCAAATCATGGCCACGAATACAAATACTGGACGAGAATACAAATCAATGTCATGACCAATTAAACTTGTACAAGGGATATTGACAGATATATGGGATATTGAATTGCCTTTCAATCAGCATGCTGGATCTCAGGATACAACATTGCCTTTTATCCTTTACAAGTGACGTTGGTTTACAAAATAACGTTATTTATCGGCGAATCAGTATAAAGTTCGAGTGGCCATAAGATTGTCAATCACCTTATACGAGCTGTTGCCCTAAATGAACATTTTTGAAGAATTTTGTTTTTGCTCAGTAACTTAAAAGATGGAAACTTTAAATTGCACAAATTTAGAGAAAGCTCGATGTCATTTGTGTTCCTGGTGAACAATTGCAGGCTCATGGCAATCCTTAGTTCACTCGTTTTCCATGAACTTTACTGGGATCCAACAGCACAGCACAACATCAATTCTGTAGAACCTAATCAAAGCAGGACTGCAAAATTTTTCAACAATGACGAAAGGATCCGAACTCCTGAGTGTGTCACTAGAATGATTGACAAGCTTGGATGTGACTCATTTTCAATCCACATCAAAGAACAACAGATTGTTTATGCTTATATGTTCATAGGATCCAGAATCAACTGTTAGATATCGACTGGACCCAGTCCGAAGAATATTAAGGTAATAGAACACCTTGCCAATCACTGTACCAGATATGGAGTCAGTAGACGACTTCAGGCTACCCACTTCGATACCAAACTTAACCATGTACATAGTTTTAATCTGTATAATTTAAACATAAGTGTTAATTAGTCAAAGGGTCGACAAGTTGACGGATTGAATGCTGGGTATAAAGGGTTTACTGGTTGAAAGTTTGACATGATGGCATATACAAATATTAGCGACATCACGTGAATTGTGTGACGTATTTTTATCAGCCATATTGGTTTTCCTCTCAATAGAAAACATATGGACGATTTACAAAAAAAAAAACAAAAAAAAATTAACGCCAATATCTTGTTGAATAAATAAAATATACAAGTTTTGCAATCTGTTCCTGGTTCCACAGTCTTCTATATTTGTAATGATGAACATGTATCAGTTTAAATTACTTGCAAAATACTTGAAAAAAAACTTATTTTCTGCCTTCAGGTTACTTTGTTTCAAAGCGAAATAGTCAATTATGCATTACTTCTGACTTGAATTTCATAAATACAGCTGGTATTAACTATGTATTGCACAAATTAAATTTTTACATTTTAGACACTTTAATTGCTGATCTTTATAAATTACTGTAATTCGGGAAAACAATTTGAAACGTTTATTACAATTTCTAAAAAGCCTTGTCTCAAATTAAATAATTGAGGTTTGTGAGGTCCGCAACGGTTTACGTGCGTTCTCTTAAACCGATCTCGATTTAAATGTATATTTTTCTGATATCCTGAGTGGGCTTCGATATAATATACAATATAGTAAAAAATATTCAACGGACCTCGCCACATATTATCAATAGTTAAACACAAAGACAGGTAATTTTCTTAAGGTATTGAATAAAAAAAATAAATAAATCGCTTATATTCACTTGAACAGTTGTGAATTGAATGTGCATATTAGGTTACGTATACTCTGACACCTATCAATTAAAAATATCGATTTCGTTCAACAGAAAGAAATTTTACAAAAATGATTATCACAATATAATGTTGCATCAAGGTAGAAATCTAGAACATCGACCTAAGTACCGTTTTTTGTGAAACACAGAGAAATTCCTAAAGTATGTAACCTATTAGATTATTTATGTTAGCTTTACTTTGTATCTATCTGTCATATTGACTATATGACTATTTATTTGAATTGTACATAGAGACGGTATTACGTTTGGGCAAAAGAAGTTAAAATTATTTAAAATAATTAAGAGTAAAAAACCCACAATAGTCACAAATAGTGCTATACGATCAACGCAACATAGAACGGAGAAACACATAAACAAAATCAACAAATACTATAAGACCCCCGAAAGAGACATTAACCTCAGTTGATATTTAATCTCACACTTAATTAGCTAAAATTGAATTAGTACAATTCAGAGCAAGCTTTCTTAAGTTGCAAGCCATTATTTCCATTTACGTCATTCACGTTGAGGACAGAAACAACAAAATAACAGCAAAACGATTTCCTCGTACGACACACGGTGAGATCATGGACGAAAAATATTCATGATCAGTGTCAGCGAGAATATTAAAATAAACATTAAAGCCCACTTAAAAAACCTAAAAAAAATACCAAATTAATAACACGATAAAGGTGAACAGATTCGTAAGGTATTACAATATGATCGGAGATCCGGCGGTTGTTTTCATAGTGATTGGGTGTTTTCCATAGTAAATAATAACCTAAATTAGGACGGAAATATACGCCAAGAGCAGGCGATCATTGTTTGTTCGAAACCCCTTCAGAAAATGTCGTTTGGGGTTTATGCGTGTTAAGCCTCGCGGTTTGTCCGAATACCATAGAACGTTACGAAAACAGACGAACATTTATAAACAACGTAAAACCTTTAGAAACAACAATAGCGAACTGTCAATGTAAAATTCCCGTGGCAAATGTCAAGGACGATTTTTGACACGTGAACAACAGAGGCATAGTATAAAATATGGACAGGTTATCATGGGACAATGTTTACTTTTAATATAGGTGATTTTATTTCTTAAAAAAGGATATTAACTAAAAACTCCCAGACATTGAATTGGGAGTTGGGACTTCACTGTTTTAACACTTTACACATAGAGTTTTGATAGATAGTTGCACCATGAAAATATTAGTAGGTTAGCAGGGTTTTTAGGAATTATTGTGTGTGTCTTTCAACAATTTATTTTTAATTATCTAATACTATTTGTTTAAAGTTATTTGCATTTTCTCGTTTAACGGCCGTCTACATTTCAGAATTTACATTTTAGTTGCTTATGATCTACGGTTGCCATAATATGAAATAAACAGGGTCACACTAGCTCTTCTTTGTGGCGACAATAGACAAAAGGGGGGAATTGGAAGATTCTTTTGTTTTTGTTTTGTTCTTGGTTCGGGCTTAACATATCTTTTTTGGTTTTAACTAAAAAGATCTCCAGGGCGAATCATTTTGGCTTCACTTTTTGAACGATCAGGAAATAAGCTCTTCAAAAAATATAGTTTATTGTTCGACCATAAGACAAATGTGTGTATAATTTTCTCTAAACATCCAACGCGGCACCCACCGGATACTGGCTGCAGCAATAATGTTCTTTCTTCTTATGTAATGTAAATGTCAATTGCAATTATGACCTTCTGTTTCATTTAACAGTAAATATTTTAAATGGTATGAGCCGAAAGAATATTGCTGGTTTTAGGATTTTCAGCAGGTACTCAAGCTGTACCAAATAAAAACTGTTTGCTATGATAAAGCTGATGAATTGCTGAAAGTACCTGGTGAAAACCGTAACCATTGGCACGGAAACAGCAATTCATATACAAAAAGGTAGGAGTCGAACATACTGTCCAAAGTAAACAGGATTACTGACATCGAAGTACAAATAGGATAACAGTTTTTTCTTAATAAAAATTGAACTCATTTATTCCATTCTATTTTAATTTTTTGTTATTGTTTCTTGTTAAGTTTTGGTCATTTGTTTATTCTGTTTACATAATACACGGAATATAATGCCCTAGTTTTATGTTACATACGACCAAAACAAGCTGGTTTGTATCAATCGGATGAACAATTGTACCCTGCTTGTTAAGTGGAACTTTAATATTGTTGAACCTAAGACTGGTGCGTCTGAAATGCTGTTCTTGATTCTCTAGTCTTATTTTCAGTTCACACACACCTCTGTTAAGTTGGTCAATTTCTGACTCCTGCTTCTGCTTCATTTTAGCTTGATCATCAATTGTACTTTCTAAAATTTCAATCGACTTTTCATGCCCCGTAAGAGAATCTAGAAGTGGTTTGATATGGCTATCAATGGATTGCTTGACAAGTGTTTCTATTAAGTTTGACAAAGCTTCCCCTTTTTTTCTGGGCTAATAATGGGATCATCTGATTAAGCACATCCAGGCTACTAAGTACTTCCATAACTTTGTCGGTCATGCTTTTTCTTGTGGACGGAGCCTTCCTTGTATCAAGATCCCGTAGGTCTGCAACTGAATTTATTCGTCTAATTTTGTTTTAGGGTAGCTGGTAAATTGTCAGAAGTCTCAGGGACCTGGCCTTTGTTTTGGTGTGTTGGATTTGAAAGCAATCGCATTTGTTGAGAACATATTTGAATGTCAGTTGCAATATCTTGTTCATTGTTTTTGTTTTGGTTTGTGGGGGCATCCATCTTGGTTTGTGAGTTGTATTCACTTTTTGAATAACACTATTGAAAATAAAAAAAAGCGACTTCAAACCTTTTCTTTTGATTTTCCAAAGTCACAAGTCCGTAATACTTGGTAATACTTTATATTCGGCAAACTATGATATATAATCTCCAATTTAACATTATTTTCATTTATGTAATTTTACTTGAATCATAATTTTGTTTATTATATCAATGATTCTTAATCGATAGGAAACTGCACAACGTCAGTTTTTCGAAATCATAAGTTATATAATTAACATTACATATGCCTTTTATCGATATCCTAGATTTCTATGGGTTCAAACAGTTACAGATGACCTATAATCATTCTTTGCATTTCTCAAAAACCTCGCCTATTGAAAATGTGCTTCGGTCAACGCTTTCATACTTCAATGAAACTTCAAAAGAATACATTCAATTCTTTAAAAATACCGATTGCAAATTGCAAAAATATGAAAAACAACTGATTCATATACGCCGCGTTAAATCGGGCGTCAGTTTCAGAGAACATCCTACTTACTTCATGGAAACAAGATAGGTCTAGGTCATAATTGCGTGGAAATGCTCTTTAGACAATAAGTATTCTCTTCACATTCAACTGTAGGCATATATTGTGATAAATACAATTTACTACTGCGTTTAGTATCAAACATTTTCTGGCACATTCAACACAGTGCAGTAACAAGTTTTACAAGTCTGTACAGCATTTCTTTCTGTTTAAATCTACGTACGTTTGCAGAAATATAAAAGCAGATAAAGGCAGTTTTAACTTTGTTATAATCATATAATATAGTATGTTCAAACCTAAAATACTCTGTGCAATGTGCAGCATTTAGAATCCACTTCTGCGCAATCAGTATACCTCCACAGAAATGATTGTCGTTGTGGAACTGTAGGGAAGCCATGAACGGCCATTGATGTGGAACAGATGTTGATCCTCCAATAATTCTAGATCCAGGTGATGCTGTAGTACTTATGTTGAAATGGCTGACCGGGAGAGGATGCTTTGCTAACATTCCTGAGGAAATAGGTCACAACTTTTATGATAATTTCATGTCATTAAAATAAAGAAATAAAGACTGTGCGATTCTTCAGAAATAACTGTTTTTACATCGGTTTCCATTTGAGCATCCCCACGTTAACAGTTCATACAAAGTGGCCAGATATTATGTTGTACCGTTCGTCGTATGTGTTCCTCGCTATTCGTAGGTTGGTGGTCTCCGTTGATTTTCGGAAATGTATTTCGATAACGTGATTTTGACCATTGAAAAAATGTTTTGCTGTTCGTATTTCAATGGGTAATGGCCTTAATATATTCATTTTGTTTTTGTCCTGAGACCTCCATATTGATTTTGCGTCGCGTATGCAATGTAGAGAGAGGCGTTATTCTTGGAAAAAATTGTTTAAACACAGAGACAATTTGGTCTAAACATTTCTCGAAATTGTTACAGCATAAAAAATCAAAACCAGACTTTGGCACCGTCTTTAAAGATGCATTTTAAAGTCGGCCTACGTCCAAACTGTCTGACAAACGTTTATAAAAAAAATTCCGCCTATTTAAAATAACCTTTAGCTGATCACAATTATTACGTCATAGAAAATAAAGAAACATTGTATCAAATCGCTGCTATTTTTAAATTAATTTTAAAACATTAAAACAGTGCTGACATGCAATTAATGCATATGCTATCACACAAAATATAACCCACGTCATTTTGAAACAAACAGGAAAACAAGGCTTCATCAAATGTTTGTTTATAAATATAGAGCAAATGGTATTGAGAAGAACACTGCAGTCCGGCAACTAAACTATGAGGTTTGTTATCTCAAAATTATAATCAAAATATTTTATTCGTTAACCATATTCTGCATATTTAATATAAGCGATGAAATTAACAGTTTGATCTGCGATTTCAGTGAACACATTTTTATGTGTTTCTTAAATTCTACAGAATTGATTAATATATGTTGTATATCAATAAATGTCAGAGCATAATTACAAGAAAACAAATTATCCCAATATATAATGCTTCCGTTTGTTTGGCAGTGTTGCATATTAAGTTACAACGTTAATAATCTAAAGAAGATATTTTTTAAAGAAATTTTAGTAAACTTTTTGTATCCCATAGTTACATTGATATTCGGCGTTCCATATTGCACCATATTTGTTTAATTACAGTTTTATAAATGTGTAATTATATCGATACACGAGGCACTGTTGACACAAGTGTTTATAGACTTTTGAACACTTGTCTGTTAATACTAAGTTTGCGGGTTTGCGCATTACTGCAAGCAGGGTGTTCTCAACTCCAACCTTTCCTAACAAGGATTGTCAGTTTTCTGGCCCGAGATTTTCGGCGTGTTCCTCCACCAATAAATACTCGACTCCATCAAATATCCGAAAAATAATTGACAGTAGCATTAAAACCTATACCAACAAGCAAACAAACAAACGTTAACACACATCAAACAATCTTGCACCAGACTACAGCATATGTTACATATCACATACTGGCTCCTAAAATATACAAAATTTATTCTGCAGCCATTGTTTGTAATGCGACAATAAATGTTTTTCTAATAAATAAAATATTTATAAAGCATTCTTTCATCGACTGGTTTTCTATTGTTATCAGCGTATCTATTATATGACCAAAAGCATACGTTAAGCAACCATTAAGAATGGTTTAAGACGTATACTTTAACAAAACTCGTGAAGTTCGATCTATAGAGTGCACTTACTTTATTCTGGCATGCTTTAGAAACAGTAATAGATTTACTTTTCTTACACCCAGTTACCTTCTAACAGAATTACTGACGCATGCAGAGATGACTGTGGAAAATGTTTCGGAAAAAATAAATAAACATTAAAATGTTTTTTTGTTTGATTTTTGCTGTGGTTGTTGGTGTTTGTTTTTTTTTTTTTTTTTTGATTCGGAAAAACGAAAAATGAACGGATTCAAATATATCTAATGATCAACGGGTAATAGGTCGGAACTGAAAATTGTTGTGCTCAAAATAGGACTTGCAATAATTTTATATTAAATCGATGGTGGTAATAAATTGTATAAGGTAATTTTTTCCCAGGTCATATAAGGGTTTTCTATTCTTTTTCTAAACACCACTCTTTATATATATCCAAATTTGCGATTCATAGGAAGGGCGTGTCAGTATTATATTTTCAGCTCCTTAGTTGGCGTCTGTAGAATAAACTACATATTAAAATAGTATTTTTAAAACGCATCCAAGGCTTAGTTTTGCAGAGAGGCGACTAAACTACGACATGTGGTATGGTTGCCGCTCAAGGCAATATGTTTGGTTACACTTTGTTTACGTTTTAAATACGAATGGCTAATCATGTCATGTGTGCAAATTGTTGTGTACAAATATTTGTACTGCCATGTAAATACATGATAAACAGTCGAATACACACAACAAATTATCGACTACGTTCCGAACACGATAGAGGTTTTTAAATACATATTTATCGCAACACACGTCACACATTTACCTGAGTTATATTAAAGGTATAAAGATGGCGCAAGCAGCTCTAAAAACATGTGAGATTTGTATCAGCGCTCCGGGGTCATATTATTGTTTGGATTGCTGCCAATACATTTGTGACCAATGTAAGTCTATGCACAAAAGAATAGCAAGTACGAAAAATCATAAGTTTGAAAGTGGTTTAAATGTTATCCCGGAAGTAAAATCCCAATGCCTTGAGCACAACGAAGATTTTGTATTTGTATGCACAAGTTGCGACGTTCCTGTTTGCATGAAATGCGTGACCGGAAAACACAATGGTCACAAAGTAGCCAGCATTGCTGAAATTATCTCCGGTCAAAAAAGGGAATGTAAAGATGATATCCATTCAAAATTGAATGCAGCAACCAAAATCTTGGCAGATACAGAAAATGGCTTAAAAACATTTGAGATAAACCTCAACTCTGCAATCAAAGCCATCACAGAAGAAGGCACACAACTAAAGGCTATGATTGATCGTCAGGTCGCCCAGATGATACAAACTTTAACAGAAAAGGCCACGCTTGAAAAGAACAAACTGTCAGACATTGTTGGCGATTTAAAAAAGGTTATAGAAAGATGCAACGAATTTAATAAACAGAATGAGCGAATACAGACTGCTAGAGAAGATGGCGATTTAATTCTGAAGTTTAAGAACCTAAAGGTTGAATCAGTTAAAGTAAACATTGGAAGTGTTCCAGAATTTCCAAGTGTTGAAATCAGCAAGAAGACAGTGACTGACAAAGAAATTGGTCAATTGCTCGCCTCATATAACATCAGGTATCGCACATTGCTTGCAATATTATACTATAATGTGGAAAGTGAAAATTCATGGAATTTTTTTACATATAGGTTTAACAACAGGTCTTAATTTAAAATTTAACATTACATTACAGTTTTAGTTTTCATTCAGATATCAGCAGATGTCCATATAGGGTTTTGTCTTTATAGGAATGTCGTAATCGCCTGTAGACTAAATTGATACAAAAGTTTACACTTTAACCTACTGCAGTCACTTTTGGGAATCAAATAGATGAAGGCAAATGGTCGAATTTAAGATGTTCATCTGTAATGTATTTTTATGTGTTACGGTAAACAAATAACGATAATAGATATATTACATGCAGTAGTGAGTATCATACATTTTTGATAGCCATCTTGACATCACATGAGATTAAGGAAGCTTAAGGTTAGTGAGGACACCTGACCCCAAAAATAATTCCGAATTTAAAATGGCTATTTTTTTAATATATTACTATTTGGTATATACTCTTTCTTAGGTAAAAATATCGGAACACCTTACCAGGCATTTTTTTTCAGATAAATGGGGTCAAAGTTACCCCCCCCCCTGAAAAATGACCCAAATTCCAACTTACCCCCCGTTTGACCACATTTTAAAAATTTTGTGAATTTTTTTTGTAAAAAAGAATTGGATTATAAAACTTAGTTGTTTTTAAGGTTGTAACTTAAAACATACCATTTTTTTACAATTATTTTTGAATTTATTAAATATATTGTACTTTTCCAAGGCACGGCTCTTCATCATTTTTACCCCCTAGTTGAGTAAAATATGGTGCCGTGAGAAAAATTGTCGAATTTATTTTTTTTTGTTTTAGTTAATTACATACCTTTAAGTCATATCTCCATCATATAAAAAAATCAGCATAGCAAACCAGGCAAAAAAAAAAGATACAGGATCAAACTTCCAATGTTCAATTTTCGTAATTTTCACTAAAATTGTTAAAATTGCAAAAAATGAGAAATATTGTATCACACAGTTGAACTAAATGTATTAAAAATTGGTAATAATGAGCTGCAAATTTGTGTGAATCAATTAACGAATCCACAATACTTCTGGTTTGTAATTTTCAAAAGTTATGTGGTCATATAATAATGTAGCCCTTTTGTATACACGTATTTGAATAAATTAGTCAACATGGTCAATCCTAAATTTTATTCGCCTTCTGTCCATCTTTTCTGCCATCTCTTAAATTTTATTTAGATTTTTTTTAACAAATTTATATTTATTTTAAGGCAATGGAAGCTAGTATATTACATATATATATCAAAATCAATAAAAAATCAAATCAGTGTACCGACTAGTTACAAAAAAATGAATGAGAAATTATGAATTATTTCATAGAGGCCTGACATTTTCAAACAAAGTCCAACTAACTTGACTAAATAAACCTAAATGATCTAAACCTCTAAGTAGGGTAAAGTTACACAAAACACCTTAGTGTAACACTTATGTGGTACTTGGATATACATGTAACAAGATGGTTAAAAATATAAATTTTTTATTTCTCAGTGCTAATAAGAGAACTACATGTACATGACTGAAGTACTAGAAATGCACATACAACTTATACAAACACTTTGTAGTTACATGCTTGTAAATAAAAAAAACTATTCTGACATCATTATCCACACAACAAGTTTAAACATCTGTAAAAAGTACATTGTCACAATATACTTATTAATAAATTCTCACTTTTCTGAAATTTTTATTGGCGATTTAAAATTTATGAAAAGTTTGGAACACAGGTAGGTATTAAAAAATGAATTTATTATTAATACTCTGAAAATTGTATAAACAACCTTCATAACTTCATATTCAAAATATATAGTAGTCTTTTCCACTCTTAGCATTTTGGTGAAATTTTTTTTTCTCCCTTTATCATGTTTATTTTAGCAAATTTTGCATACACTGATGAATGACAATTAAAGTTTAGACACTGTAAAAGGACTAAGAACTTTAAATGTTTAATTAATTACATATATTTTGAACAAAATTCAATGTTTAAAAGAAATGACTCTATAATAAAAATGAAATGAAAAATATAATTTTTAACACCTTATTAAAAAAATAATGGAGGGGGACTACTGTACAAACAGGTAACTGCTTCTGTAGTTTTGTCATTACCTACATTTAATTAAAGTTGACATTGCGTTTCTTTAAATTAAAGTGTTACTGTCATTCCTCATTTTGTTGAAGGTATTTGTATATCTTACATGTATTTGAAGTCTGTACACCAAATCCATGTTCTTTAAGAATATTTCTTAGTCCTTTTACAGTGTCCCTCTTATGGGCCAACTTTAAATGTCCTGCAGCCAACCCAGACCTTGCCAACTGTTGTACAATTTTATTGCCAACAACTTTCTGCTTCATCATGTCCTCATAACTTGCTTGCAAGCTGGAGACATTTAAAGGAAATATGTCGTTTCCACTGCATTTGTCCTTCAATTTGTCATCAAACAGTTTACATAAACTTCGAACATCTTCCATGGCATTGTGTGCCTGATACACAAAATCATCTCCTAAAAGTGACTTGACTAAGGTCTCTTGTTTATAATTACAGACTATACCCGATTTCTTAGGATATACTTTTTTGGCTATAAGCATCGTGTCTAAACATCCATATACAGACTCAACTGATGAAGACAGTAAACCATGTTCTCTTAGGGCATTTGTTAAAACTGGTATATCATATGACAAAATGTTATGCCCAACAAGAATAGGATTTTCTTTTGTCTGAATATATTCAACAAATGACAACAAGGCCTCAAATGGCTGTTTACTTTCAACTGGTTTACCATTATGCAACATCTGATCATCATCAAATAAATATTGAAGTCCAGTAATGGCTCCAGCTGCTTTTGATATTGCACATCGTGGTTTAACATAAAGGTTAAAGGAATCATTTCCATCTGAAGCTGATATCTGTGTAATATCAGATTTTCTAGATAAGCCTGTTGCTTCGAGGTCAAAAACAATAAAAGTATTATTGTCTATGACATATGGTGATGGCATTGTTTCTATGTCTGGTGTTAAACTCTCAGCAATAGATGATCCATATGTTTCTCCCTCTTTGACCTCTTCTATCTCTTCACGATGAATTGTCTTTTTCTATAAAAAAAAATTGTAAATGCAAGTTTTTAAATTTATCATAATAATTTGTTATTTTAAAGGAGATGAACCAGAGATAAAGCTAAGAATGGATGTTCTGAATTTGTTTATCAAGCTGATGCTAGAAGTATTGAAGATATTTCTACTCCATACTGTGGAAAAATGGCTCATGTGAATAATTCAAACCTTGTTTAAATTGTTGCTCTTTATAATCATTTATAATGTTTCAACTTTTTGGTCACACTGCCTCTGATGTATCTTTCATAGACGAAATGTGTGTCAGGCATAGCAAAATTCATTGTCTGGAATACAAGTACCAAAACAGGGATAGACAGTTAATTTTGATATGATATATATCAATATTTCAAGGAGTAACCTCTCATCAGTAGCATTTGAATCTAAACATTGGAATTGTGATCATGGTGTTACCCTCAGGGACCTCTCGTCCACCAGCAACAATTATCGCATAGTGATTTCAAAATACAAGTAACTTTGTTGTTATTTTTTTTATATATGTTTAACCATAAAAGAAATTCCATTTTCTCAAAAAGGAACTGATGTGGGATGTAATATAACTGAATTGTTAATAGTTTTTGAGTTTCATCAGTGTTCACAAAGTCCATGTGAATGTGATATTCTATAAAAAAAAGTTTTTTCCCCAAAAATATTCACACAGATTTGTATGAAATTTCAGTATGCAAATCATGTCATGCTACACAACAACTGTACAAAATTTCAGAACTGTATTGTTAATAGTTTTTGAGGATTTTTTTTTTACAATTGTTGACAGATGGACAAAGTGAAAACTATTGAGCATCCCATTTTCCATGCAGAGTCCTAAATATATACCTTCAGAGCTATACGATTTCTTTTGCTAGCTAATCTTGCACTGTTAGTTTTCAGATATTCTCTCCTCTTATCCATACTTTTTCCAATTCTCAGTGATATTGTACCAAGTAAAAGTTTAACACGCTTGTAGACCTATAAATAAAATTAATCTAATATATGTTATTGATGCAACAAACAGTTTTTAAAGAAGGAATACTGTATAAAAAGTCAAATTATCTTCCTTGAATCATATTTGACAGCAACGCGAAAATTCTTCATTCACATCTCCATATTGTGTACATTCTTCATGTAGAGTTTCATCAAAATTTATCAAGTGGTTTAGGAGGAGTTGTGCTTACGAGGTATGTGGAAAGACAGACAGACGGACAGACAGGGTGATTCTTATATACACTTCAAACATTGTTTGCGGGGGTATAATAAATCAAATCAAATCAAATAGTTTATTTTCCAATTAAAGGGCCCATTTAAGGCATAACATAGAAATTACAAAACACGGAACATTACAGAGTGATTAAGAATTATGGAGGAAAGGGTCAGTGGTCAAAGGGAGATAATACATACATATATTAAAAATCACAGACTTTTTAAATTATAATATATTGATCAATTTTTTCTAAGTTTCGTTGGATTCTCAATATAGTCACATAACAATATCAAGAAATAACAGTTATCATTACTCATAATCCATATAAATAGATCTTTTTTATCAATATTAAATAAATTTGGATAGTTTTTAATAAAATGATTTATTTCATTTCTAATGTTCATAGTAAGGACATTCCAGAAGGAAATGTATTTCATTTTCAATTACACCTAGATTACAAAATAAACACAGCCTTTCTTGTCATGATAGGGGTTCTGATTTACCAGATGCATTGACAACACCCTCAATAATAAACAAGAACAAAATTTGTAAGTCCTGCCAAGCAGACATGTGGACCTAACTTTCATGGTCAGAGGGACACAACTTCCAAAAAAATAGTATCATACCTTGTTAACCCATGTATATCCCTCATTCTTTTGCAATACTGTAGCTCCTAGTCTGGTTTTTAAGGATTTTGAACCTCCATAAGTCCTGAATAAAGTGATATTAGAATTTTTTTAAGTCAAGTTTAAAAGTTTTAAATAATTCAATGGTTATTTAATTACTATAAAAGTGTCTATTATAACTATTTCAAGACAATTACTTGAGAGTTTACACATTGGAATTGATAGTTGATATTGTTTCATCTTTTTGTTTTTTGTTTCTTTTCTTTGGGTTTTTTTTTTGTTTATTTGTGGTTTTCGTTTTTGCCCTTATAAACATTTGAACGAATATCTAATTCAGAAACGATTTTCCGTTTTAAAACGGATTTCCGCTTTTTACAATCCAAATTTTACCATTACTGAATAGGCTTTTATAGTGAACTTGGCACATCCTCCGCTAAAAGACTTCTGTTTTTTTACAGACTTGTTAAATCGTGTCTGCTAATTGCCGAATGGTACATTATTATTTTCTATCATAACTTACTTATCTATTACATGCATTTATACCTATTTTTAGGGGCTTTTGAAGCCATCATGTGATTGAAGTTCTCATTTGCCTGAGACGATCCAAGTTTTGTCAACTGTACAGATCTGTTTTTCAGTTTTAAAGATACGTCCTCAAGAGTCTGTCTAAGATCTTCATCTTGGAGGGCTTTTCCATTAGGAAGATGCTTATATCTATTAAAAAAACAAAGTTTTTTGTAGAAAATATTAAGATAGAAATATCTGCAAAAAGTTATCATGAAGTGTAAAATTATATCATGGTTGTTTTAGCTTCAAATGTATAAAGAAGGGTTAAAAGACACTTCTATTATATATATGATGGGTAGTATGTATAAGTAACAAAGGGCACATAGTTTGTCATATTATTTAACCATCCTACCAAGCTACAAATCATTGTCATATACAGTTTCTGAGAAAAGCTTGACTAAAAATTCATATGGATGGACATACATGTACATGCATGAGTAAAACTTAAGCTCCCAAACATGTCCTTGCAAGGAAATCAAAATTTTTACCTATATTTTGAAGGATCTGTCTTGTACTTGCACCAGTCAGAGGAACAATGTTTGTGGTCACCATAAAGGTGAGGAACAATGCTGTCTAGTCTTGCATTCAGTGACTCAAAGTCAGCTGACTGGTGTGACTGGATGGCATACATGTAACATCTTTTAATATAAGGTATTACTCCCGGAGGTTTAAGTTCCTTTTTTAATTTGTACATGTATAGCAGAACCTTAATATGGACACGACCATGTTTATTTAAGAATTGAATGTTTGAATGTTTGTATTTTGATGTTTCATTGGCATGTAAAACCCTTGACCGTAGCACATTTTGAGTGAAGCGCGCTTCATGTGAAAAATGTGTGACCTGGCAAGGGTTTTGTTTTTATTTGCTTTTTGATTTTACTTTTGATTAATAGCATGTACCTTTTGCAGTTGTTTTTATTTGCGCAGTAATACATATTTGTGACGTCGTGTTTCAATTACGGTAATGTGACACAATGTCTTACATCGAGAAATGAAAGACAATCCAATGGACCATTTAACCAATAGAATTGTCATATTTTAATTATATGTATGGTAAATGTAATTATAATGTAGACACATTTTTTTAGTTGCCAAGCAAGACAAAGAGCAATGACCTTTTTTTTGAAAACTTCAGACTGTCTTCCAATTTAGATTCAAAATTTTATGTTGTTATGGAGCTTAATTATTTCTTGTAAACTTACACCACATCTCATTTAATAAAAATAGCAAAGTTTTCTTACCAATTTCTTTTTGGTTTATATTTATAAATGCTTTATCAAATGGAGTAAGAATATATATCTAGTAAATACTAAAATAGGGTGTGGATATCAAGTTTTCTGTACTGCCTTGATTTTAAAAAGTTCTAACTTTAAATTACCTGTCCAATTAGTATTACATTCATGTGTCGGTATGCTTCCACCTCTTCCTTTATGGTACTGACAGATTATACACGATCTTGCCCTTAAATCAAATTCTGTTACCTTTCCTGTTATGGATCCTATCAAACTTGCATGGCCTGTTGCAAAAAATAATTCAAACATGTTAGAATACAAAAATGCATTGTAAATTAAACAATGAATAAAAAGCTTGCCAAAAAAATTTGAACCACAAATACAAGTTTTGATTTTGGTCTCTATTTATATAACAGGAAACAAAAGAGGGGGGGGGGGTCGCAAAAACTAATTCTCAATTTTGTATCCGCTTATTGACAATTATAAACTTGCAAAGAAAAATTTGAAAATTGAACCACAAATTAAAATTATTGTTTCGATTTTGGCCCTTTTCAGTCCCTAATTACATTAGCAAAATTTTGTATCCACTACTTGATCACGTTGATAAGAACAAACATTCAAAAAAATTTTCAAAATTGGACCAAAAATAAAAAAGTTTCAATTTTTGCCCTTTTTAGCCCCTAATTAAGTAAAAAGGGGCTCATGAAAATTATGTCCCTAATTACAAAACGGGGGAAAGACTACAACATCATACCGTAATACGTCCAAAAAAATTGTGGTCGTATAAAAATTAAAAGGTCATGAGTCCCTGAATTCTCTGCTTCAACATAGATTTGTGTCAACCATAAACAACGCAAGATTTTTACAAGCTCAACATTTGGTTGACCAATATCAAGATTCCCTGTTGTACATGTAAGTGCTATAATGGGAAATACTGTGAATTAATGGTCAATTTTGATATTGTAAAGAGAACTGGTTGCAATTGATATTTTGCTGCAATTGGCATAGGAGTTTAAAAAATGTTTTTAAAGTTTAGAGAGCAGACGTAAAGTAATAGTAATTTAGCTCTCATGTCCTTCAAATCAATCAAACTAAACTGTTCAAAGTTACCAGAGTTACTATTATACTGCCATCCAGAACCACGTTTTTGCCATCCTCCATCAAAACTACATTCCATTGGACCATTAGATGCATTTTTTTCTTCCTTACTGGCTTTACTACAGGAATCAGTAGCTTCATTTGTGACTGGAATGGAAAGTTCTTTTTCTTTTTTCCTCAGGGTTGATGGATCAGGTGGTGGAATATTGCAGGATGAAAGAAAATTAACTACATGTGTAGCCCCCATTCCAGTATGTACCATTGCTACAAAATTTAATGTAAATTACAATTTATTATTTACAAACACTTATCACTTCAGTTTGTCATTACGTCATATACATGATAGAATGCATGTATACACCATTATAGTCTTCCTTTACAAGGCCCATAACTCATTATGGTAGTCTTACATACATGTACCAAAAATCAGTTCAATACATTAATGTTTAGGAAAAAAGTGTGGAAAACAAAGAGATGACAGACAGACAGTGGACTAAAAATATTTATTTTTAATTACCTTTAGTAGAAATAGAAATATATTTCAAGAATAATGGCATGTGTACTTGAAAGGTAAGGGTCAGGGAAACTGAAAACGCACATTTTTTGGTTTAATTAACATTTTATGGTGTACCTGAAGTGACTAAGTAAATGTACTATTTACAAAGTAAATGTACTGACTATTCAGGACTATTTGAATTGTTTACATTTTTTTGTGACCTTGGGCCAAGCGCAATTAAGACAGTGAGCAGTGCCTGCTGGCTTTGTTGAAGGCTGCTGGCTGTTTTTTATTGTGGTTTCTCAATTTCTGCTGATTATGTGGGTTGTGTCGCATACACTTATTCCACATTATTTTCTATATTAATTTAATATGCTTGTCTTACCTAATGCAACTTTGTAGTTAATGTCAAAGCCTCCTTTTTCATTTCTCTTTCCTGTTGAAATTAACTTAACCCATTGGCAATTTCTGCACCTAATTTCAAGAAGACTTCCTAATCCATATCTAAAATGAAATAATAAATAATTTTATATCATTTGCTACGTATACACTTACTTGGAGCCATCAGTTATTGGAACACCTCCTCAGGTGTTGATTTGGAGGAAAGGCATATTGTGGCAAAGTGATCGGGAAGGATTACTTGACTATGGACCATTTTCTTTTGAAGTTTAAAATTTCGTTTGGCCATTCTTTAAATATTCTATATAAAATTTGTCATTTTAAAGTTACTGCGCCCTTGGGCCCCCTTGCCTTCTCAAACACTGGTGCAAAATTTGTGATTTTTTTTTTGTGTGCATAACAGGGTTCTCACTAGCAATTTTTAGAGATGAGTCCTGGGACTCATCACTTTTTGAAATGGTGAGTCCCAGATTAATTTGGTGAGTCCAACCTTAACTGTATGGTAGGAGGCATGCAATTTTTGCATTTTTTTTTACGTACTGTATACGGTTGATTATCATGAATTCATACATGGGACAGCATATTTTACAAACCTACCATTTTCAAAATGAAATAAAAGTTTAAGTAATATTTTTTTCTAAAAAATGTAATTCAGGGGACATAACTGTGTATATTAAAATTTTGATCATAAGAAAACATTCATCATGTTCATTGCATCATATACTACCCCATCTACTGAGCTAAAAATTAATCTTTTAACATTATGGTATATGTTTTTAAACTGCAATATTTAGTCGTTTTAACCACTGCTGTTTTACTGTTGAAATATAGGACTCTGGAGACATGACTAGACACTATCTATGTGGACAGATCAACTCTCTTCATTAATTATGACAGAGGTGACACATTTTGTATATTGAAATTGGTCAGACAGAGATGCAGATAACCTTTTTTCTTGTCAGACATTGGGTCCTACAAAATAGATAACTTTGCAGGACCTGCAAAAATTTTACAATCTTGACCAATCCAATTTACCTGTAATAAATTATCCCAATACTTTGCCAGACGTAGGTCCTGCACAATGTCTTCATTTGTTGGACCTGCTGAAATTTTACTCCCTTTGTCTGACAGGTCCGGCACTTATCTGCATCACTGGGAGTGACCTGGTCACTCCCCTGTAGGATTCGACCATTGGCGAATGGCGGTGATTAATCCTAACCATGGCTGGCCTCTATGATAAAGGATAGGTGGTCATAGGTAGGACCTTTTACGGGACAACGAGAAAGGACAATTTATTTACCAGAAATTCAGGCAGGATAAAGCTAATAAAACATCAAGAAGCAGGGCACTGGAATGGTCATTTGCCAATTTCGTTAGCACTATTTGGCATTTTATTTTCATGGGAAAGCGGGATAAGACCCCCTCCTACCCCCTATGATAAAACAGCCCATTTAGAACCCTGCAGTGTCCATAAGTCATGTTAGTTTTAGGGTTCAACATTTAATGCATTTTTTTCAATGTGGTCTTACCTTTTCTCACCAATAATATCACACAAATGCAACTCAGTCTGACACTTGTCACAATGCATTTGTTGAGCCATGTGACTGAGCTCTACAACACGTCTGCCATCTTCCCATGTTATCTTTTCAGCTTCATCTTGGCCTTCAGTCACGGCTACGGTTACATTTAACGCAACGTCAACATCTTCGTCGTTTACCTCATCCCGATAGTAATCATGCTCATAAAATTCTTTTTCTTGGTGTTTCCGTGTGTGTATTAAGTTTCCTGATCTGTTGACATTGGCCCTCTTAGTAAATTTACCTTGCCGGCTTCGCAGACGGCATCTGCTATCCGCCATTTATGTTTACATAACCTCCAAGGAAATACACGGAAATCGCACCGGACGGTTTCCGGATTTTTTATGTTGTTATTTAATCACGTGATCGCTGTCCTCACTAACCTTAAAGTAAACATAATTTCAATATGACGTAACTATAATGGAAAACTAAAAAAATCTGTATAGAAATGTAAACAGTAAGGAACACAAAATTGGTTGTTTTAATGATAGGAAGAAAAAAAGATTCGAAAATACTGAAGAGTATTCAATATATAATAAGTCTGGGACAGACAAAACCATTCTTAAACAAAGGATGGTACAACAATAAAATAAACAGACACACAACACAAAAACAAAAACAAAAAAATGACACAAAAGCCACTAAAAACGGAGGACATTCCAGGTGCTTCGAAAGTGTAAGGAACTCCTGCTCCATGTATCAGTCAGGTTAAAATCTTGTTATTATCCAAGGGGAGTCATAATGCCAGCAAAATGACTGAAATTGGTTAAGACAAACGAAGAAGTTATGGTCATTTGTAACAGAGATGTTCCATAACGTCATCTAAGTCATGACGCGACTTAAACAAATATCTCCGTGATGACTTCAATCTTGCCACTAGAATCCCCTAGTTAAGTAGCGTTTCTGTCAGGTGACTGTACCTCGTGTAAACTTTTACTAATTTTTTACGCAGTTAATGCAGTTAGTCATATATTATTTGATCACATGCCTGTCACCACTGATGTTGCTGGTTATTGTCCTACTGCGGGCAGGGTGTGCCTGACTTCAATTTTAATTGCTAAAGATTGCCAGTTTCCGTTCCCCAATGAAAGAAACTAATATTATGGCAAATTGCAATTTTATGTTTATTGATTCATTTTCATATCAATTGGCCAATACTACCAACAATTGAATCCTATGCAACGATTAAGAATACTCTGAAATCAGTACATAAGATATGACAAAGGTTTTAAAAAAATAACATCACATGAGATTTGAATAGTCACATTTTAAAAACACTCGTTCGGTATTTTGTCAGTGGCGTTGCTCCCTTTATGCAAAAAATCATTTGCTTGCACTTGTTTCTGCTTACTAGAATTTTTGTAATTATGGGGTAAAAAACATGCATAATAAAAGCATATTTTGTATATTTTGTGTATCTTATATATAATAAATAATAAAACTTCAAAAGGCAAATGTTCCGTAATATTAAATGATAATTATTTTATACAGAAAACGAAATCTACGCACAAAGAAAATGTTTAGTGTAAAATGCGTATCAGTAAAGGCACCAAACCAAGGTTGCAAGTCGAAAATAAAAGTTATGACAGCTAAAATATTATTTCATATAAGATATTAATAAAGAAGAGCAACCAGATATTTTAAAGAATGAGCCATTACATTACACAGAACTTTTATCCCAATGCAAGTAAACGGGCAGACACTATAATACAGCAACGATTATCACAACTATCAATGCATAATTGAGACAAAAATAGATAATATATGAAGCGTTAAAAGTGATATTTAGATTAACGTTAATTTCTTTACCTTCCAGCGAAACAAAGATAAAGACTACTGGCATAGTAGTAGAGGAAGTTATCAGGTACACTTAAATATATCCAGGCTATCTACGAAGTAGAGAAGGGACTTTATCGGAACGATTTTTTTTGTCCACAGTAGTATTGCCATAGGTGAACACTATCTATGTTTTGTACTGTTAGATTTGACATTGTAGTACACTCATTGTAGGATGCGTATACAAATTAATTATTATTCTAGTCTTTTTTCATTAAAAGCATACAATAATTTGGCAAAAGTATTTAATTTAAATCAAGAAATAACGAGACGTGATTTTACAATGTAATCCAAGTACGAAATAAACATTAATAGCTGGCCTGATAACTTGGGGTGAGGTAACAAGCAAGACAATATGCCGGTATTCCTCAAGACTATTCATCACCATCTAGATGATTGAATACATACAAAGATCTACTGATCATTAAGGGCCGTCATAAAGTCTAATTAGTAACGAATTCACGTGGCCTAACGAAACACTGAGTTAACAGTTTTTTTCAGTAACCAACAGCCCCTTTTACGAACGAAATCAATTGCCCAGAACAGGTTTATCTACATATACATCGTTCACAATTTAATCGTTACTAGAAGCTTTCTACATGAAGTTTTTTTTTATATCTTTGTAGAACTTTATTTAACGCGCATTTATCCAAGTAAGCGATAATTATTAAAGAATGCTGCAGAAAGTCTTCAGATTTTATTACTTTATTTACAATGTAAAACATTGAAAGCATCATTTAAGCCTTCGCATCGCAGCAATATAGGCTTTGCAATAAAAGACGTTAAACAATAGCAATCTATTAGAATATTGAAATTTCATACAAATCCACTATTCACATTATTGTTGCTATGGGTGGTCACTTTTTTGATAAAGGTCATATTGGTGATATACAAAATAAATTTCCTAAAAAGCCAGCAAAAAGGCTACATTCACAATAACTTGAAGTAACTGACAAAATATATATACCAATGTATGGATATTTTGGTATATATTAAAACAATAATACCTTACACTCTACTTGAAATTATCTCCTTACGTAGGATTTCAGTTGGAGTTTTGGTAGAACAAAATTTAGCTTTGAAAAACCCGCAGTCAAATATTGCACTATCTTAGAATTTCACTGTAGATAAGGTTTGTCAGAGACAGTAACCGCGTATACCGACATTTTATCATTAAAATGCACCAAATTGTGAAGGTCTATGTTGATATCATTGCAGGCAAACAGAGAAACAGAAAGATAGTAAAAAGAAGCAATACCTGTACCGTTGTATCAGTTGTGGGTATGTTTTTTATTTTCAAGTTATGTTATCATAAAATTATAATTTAACCTTTCGCAGTGGCTACAATCGTCTACTCTAACTATTAACCTACAAAGGGATTTTATTAAATTTTATATACATTTTATAACTTGACCAGCTACAGTCCATGGTCAAACTGTCCTTTAGTAACATGACACACCCTAGGCTCTCTCATATGCGCTGAACATCTCTCTGATATATCAAAAACCTTCCTAATATAAAGAGTAATGTAACAGATTTTAAAAACAATCATATCTCCTATAATAAAAATCATGGTGTACAACGTTGCATTAAATTGGAATCTGGTGTCGTGTTCGGCTGTGTTCTTTCAAAAGTCATGTGTTTATGGTTCATTGACTATAATACAATTATGGTAAATATTGGTGGCTACTAACAGTATAAAAATATCATTAGTACCCAAACCAAGCCCCGCCCTACACAAATTTCTGTAAAAATGTAAGAAGTATCTCACTACAAGTCTTATTTGTCGAACCGATGATATGATGTGAAAAGTACCGCCAACATCAGGAAGATATGTATCATGTATTTGTAGACTTCAATAAAGCATTTGTCAGGCTTATCATTTTGTTTCTTTCAGTTAGTCCTACAGGTCACACATCACTGTCCACTCTTTAACAAGGTTTTCTGTGTGTCCAAATAATTGTGCCATATAATGTGCCCGGTAGTCATACTTTTAAAATCCAAACTCTTTGTAATTTGTAGTTAGCTTATATCAAATTAGGTGTTTTGTTATACAAGTTCTTCAAAATCTTAATTATTGGTTTTTCAATAGTTTTGGTTTGAGTGCCACTGATGGGCATTTGGCTCAATTTTATAGATACGGTATTCTTGATGACATTTTATTTATGTATTTGTCCCATGCGCATTAATTAGGTTTTGCCGACAGTTCTCATAGCTCAATTGACAGTGTTGACAAGCACATCTCCAGGTAGCGGTTAGGGGTTACCTTCTCATTGCCGCGGGCCAAAGAATGTGCTACCATTAGAGAGTACTTTGCTCCTTGCACTTTAAAAAATCCTTTTAATGTCAAAAAAGAGAAATATCACTGTAGCCGCTGCAAAAGATTAAATTCCTTTTTCTGTACCCATCTATCCATATTCTTCATATATATGCAACCTTTCTTTTTAAAGTTGTCGTACAATAGTTTGGAGAAAAACGTAAAGTGGTTTTTGTTTACTCCGGTATATAATTTCTCTATTAAAAGACACAAACGCACAACATCTGGTATGACATGAATCATAGGTATACTTACATGTGTATCTAATCATATTATAGTGTTTCACATTTTAAATTAGACCGTAACATATATTGTTATTTTAACCATATATAAATTGTGTCATTGTATAGCATACTCCATGTAATAAATATAAACAGCAACCCTACTGAAAAATATAATTTAACATATTTAGAATATATTATAATTAACTATATTAATTATTTTTTCAGAACGGAACAAATCAGTCAGTAAGTAACAGATGTAATGATCTCAATTCTATATCGTGGGTCACACATCGCACATATATATCAAACGTTATTTCAAAATTTATTTCGAGATTAAATTTCCGCGATAAGAAAATAAATATCAAACAAAAGGGTAATATTTAGTTGTGACCAATTAACCATTGATAACTTTGGATCCCAATATATCTTATAGCCATTAGAGGATGATTCAGTATAATATTACAATGTTATTGTCGCTAAATATTATTTAGTTTTTATTCATCGTCAAGTAGTACAATATAAAACCATGCATTAAATATATTATATATTTATTAACCTTGTATTTATACAACTAAGTTTAAAGATGAAAAAATATTTGATGGAAACATTAATTTGAACATACTCTGACCGAGATTTTTTTTGTCGTTTCGTCTTGTGTAATTTCGATTAACATCTGAAGAATGATGAATGATTATGTATGATAAGGAACAATTTTTGTTTAAATACCCGGATGTGTTTCAAGTATCAGTAAAGTACATATAGTAAGGAAAGTGCTAACATTAGCTATCCAACTAACCATTACTGTCTAGTATATATATATTCATAACATCAGACGATTCATTAACCAAATTAGGTGATTGAAAATTGCAATCGTGTGAGGAATTACAACTGGCACTCAATATATTATTCAACACAATGCTATGTTTCGACAAAGATTACTATGAAAGTATATAGAAATATCTTTGTTTAGGATTTAGAAGCCAAATTGAACATATAACAAGTTAAACTAATAATATTTCTAATTCCAATAGTTATCAAGCAGTTACAGTTTTTGTTGGTTTGCACCACTGCTTGTGACAGCGGCCTTTTGTAAATTTAAAAGTGTTTGTTTTCTTCGTTTATATTGGTTGTTGTCTTAACGTTGTACTAGACAACCTAACATCTACGAAAATACACCCGCTAAGAAGATGGTCCTCCCGCACATGTATTGATCATTTTAATTGGATTGCACAGAAATTGCAGGGAATATGTACTTTTAAATATTAAAGTAGAAAAATATTGCTCATTTCCATAGAAATTGTCTCTTTGGGACATTTGCTTATCAAGAAGGAACTATTTTGATAGTATTGAGAAAGGCAAAAGTACATTTAGGTTTGAATAGTATGGTTGTTCCGGTGTAAAACACATAAGTGTCCTCATCATATTTTGTAAGAGAACCTTTACAGCACCACAATAATTACTTCATGTGATGTCCCCAAAACATCGTTGGTTGCAAATATAAAAATATCAAATTTTAAATCGCTTCAAATTGCAAAATCCCCCATAATTTAAAACCACATTCGCTGTATGCAATCCAAAGCACTAATGATATTATTCTGTTCTGCAGATCTTCAAGCATACATATGGGGTACGGATATTTGCAACCTTTAGCTATAATGTTATTAACGAAGTTGCTCGAATTGATTACGAGCAATAGTCTAATAAAAACAATTAAATATTTCTTGTCATAGAAATAAACATATTATTTTATCTGCGTTTGGACGAAAACATTAATAATTGTAATTACTTAGTCTGAGCATGCGTGAGATTGAACGGACAAATGAACGCATTATAACATACAAGAGCATCATGAAAATTTTTTGCGTTTGATTTTCATGAATACAAAGATAAAATATACTAGCATAGGATAATTTGATTTACATGTTGTTTAAAATAGTATCCGGTGTACATGTTTCTTGTAATATGTTTATATAATATGTTTACTTTATGATGTCTGTATTGAACTGTGTAAGAGTTCATTAGATTAAAACCTTACACACTTATTTGGATTCTGTTATGTTCTATCAGATGCGATAACAATGATATTATGTTTTATATGTGCACTAACACTAATTAAATTAATAATAAGAATTAAGTAAATAGCGTACATAGTCAATAAAAATATGGAAAATAATTTTACCCATTAGTATGTTTTAGATGAAACAATAAATTGAATGTTTTTTTAATACTTTCAGGGAAGAGCCGCGGTAAGTATTTACTATTAGTTGTTAAAGTAATTGTGTGTGCATGTAGCTTTTTCAACATACTGCGTGGAACACAATTCAACACCATGTTGTTAAATGATGTTTTTATGCCGTCTAAAATACATGGTAAAAAGTTCAAGTTTGGTATAAGGTCAATGTCGTTAAGACCAAGACATCCTTTAACTGAAGATATATGTTTAGCGGTTGATGTGGACATTTCTTACAATGTTATAACACGTAAGTTACTGTCATTGCGATAAAAAGTTGAAAACATTTTTAATTACTCGTTTTGAATGACACCTTTCTCAAATATCATATTAAATATAAAAGATTAGTTTTCTCTTATCTACTTTATTTTACCGGTGACAGAATAAATTTTTGCCGTTATGAATTATCTACTTAAGTTGACGGGAAATAATGATATAAACCAGTATATTATTGTCGACTGTACTGCTAGTGTGCAAGTTTGGAATAATATAAATCAACTTATATAAGTAAACGTAGGAATGTATATTCAAATCCCTTTTTTATAAATGTTCTTCCTACTAAGGTTTTAAGTATATCAAATTGTTATGCCATGTAGCAAAGCACTTAGAAAAAATACGAAAAACAAATTTAAAAAATGTGTCCTGTAGAAAAAACAGACTCTTGGTTTGACAAAAAGGAAACTCGCGTCTCTGGTGGAAAATTGTTTAGTCTTGGTATCTTTTATACCTGTAAGATATTTTGTATTTTGTAATCGGCGTTTTTAACATTCACTGCACATGTTACATGCAGCTGTCTTGACATGTATCTTGTTTTGATAAAAGACATGCACTTATGATTTCAACTCATGATGTCAAGGAGTGCAATTGACCGACCTATGCAGTCTTCTACTCCCCTCTCACACGTTAGGCACAAAGACACAGCCTATGAACAAAGTCGATATTGAATGTTGAGATTGTTAATTTAGACGCGATAAAATAGACGATAGTTTTTAGCGATAAATCTTGAAATTTTGACATTTTCCTATTCATGGATTTGATGTTGACTTCTAAATATTTGCTAACTTTTTTGTTCTTTAGGTATATAACTTTATAAAAAGGTGTACAACACTATTTTATTGTTGCGTATTATCGGGAACTTAATATAGAGCGTAAAACTCCCTAACAATAGTATAATCATGGAGAATATAAAATCGAGTGGAAGTACATTTTGCACTACAGAATATCAATTGATTCTAGTATTGAGGTGTAGCATTAAAAACTACGTAATAATTCACAAATATCTGCGAAAGGAATACACAAATGACGACCCACACAATGTATTTAAAAATTGTGTATTGGTCGTATAAAATCAGTTTCAACAGTTTACAATAAAGGATTATTGAGCGACATGCATTTTAAGTTACCAGTAAGCAATTCAATCACGAATCAGGTGTAAATAGGTCGATGGTATCTCTTCAGATGTTTTATGACCGTCATCACTTAGATGATTGCTATGTAAATTCCATCTTCAATATGCGATCAGACTTTGTGTATGAGCTAAAGTTAGGTTTTTTTATTTCTTTTTTTGCCCCCCCCCCCCCACCCGAAATTTTAATGTGTAACTCAACATGTGTTTAATTGCAGGCTGGCACTGGTTACTCTTCGGAGTACCTGGGTGAACTCACATGTTTTATTCGATTTGTTTTTTGTTTTTGTTTTTCTTAGTTCTGTTTTGTTTCTTCTTTATGTGGCTGTCGTCGGTCTTGTTCTCAATCCAGATTGTGTCACGGTCCATTGCATTTTATTCTTGTTGACAGTTTGGTTTTCTGAACAAAACCTCATTTTCATGGAGTGATTTCCGGAAAATGATACCTTCCTGTATGATCATACTAACTGTGACAATATTTGCAGTGTTTTGATGGCAGGACAGGAACTCATTAGCCTGTTAAATGGCAGCAATAACGTATTGGACCTTATCTTATCAAAAAATTATGTAGAGTTACTAACAAATACGATCTTGTTCTTTGTGAATTATTCTCATATTAGCGATGCATTTAATTATTTTAATTTTAACATGTACGTGTGAATTAGGTTTACATCAACGCTGCGTGATTAAGTCATTAGATTAACGCGCAAAGCTTCCACTTCCACGTCTTTTATAGAGTAGAATTGTTTTGTCATTGCTACCTGTGTTCTTAAGAACAGATTCCTTATAGACAATCTAAGTCCTTACGTCAACTAGACGGGATGCCGGTCGTGACGGGTTTCGGTCGGTCGATAGGTTACTTTATTTCTATATTGACATTTCAGTTGCAATGTATGTTCACACAAAAGCTGGAAGCTTATAACATTTTATAGTATCTGGTTAAAGGAAGTCAAACCAATGTCTCATTTTAACGATTATTCCGCTAGATAATCATCGGCACGAACGCAATTTATGTTCTTGGTAACATTTTTCTATCGTATCTTTAGAATTCCTAAAATGTTTAGTTAAATATCAAACCTAAGCATCGCCTTGGAGCAGATAGCAGTGTGTGATATTCTCGTTTTATCGTTTCGACAAGTACGGTGTAATATAAGCCACAAACAAGTCTCTCCTTTTCTTTTAGTAAAACAAATTTAAAGCACGTGCATGGAAGATAACAAAAAAATACATCCGTTGCTCAGTTCGTTGATTTACCAAAACAATACTCGATAAATTTCGATAACTTTTGAAAGTTTTTAAAATTTAGGTGACCTTTTCTTTTCTTCGCTACAGAACAAGTACAGTTAAAACATCAGACCAACTTACAATTAATTATACACAGACATCCATTACATCCTATTCCAAACAGATTTTATGTTCGCACCACATAGAAAAACAGCAGTCAAACAATTCTACAACAACCAAAATGCTCTTTAAAACTAGTGATAGTTAAAGTTGGAATACAATACAAGACCTATAAATGCAACTGACTTTTATGTAAATGATTGATGACGGATTCGTCACGCTGATTGTTTGCTGATTGACGAATGATTGACATATAAAATGTGTTTATTCATTGAACAAGTTAATATAAATACATATACTGGGACCATCCTTGGACGGTTCCTAGTTTTTGACCACCAGAGCTGTCCAGCGCCTCGCGAGGTAGCGGTAAGGGGAGATTCTCTTGTTTTGGAGTGCCGCGGACCGTATAGAGTAACGTATATCGTGATTACTAAGTTCTATGTACAATAAAGACTCCTTTTTATACATTACGAAAAATAGTAGGCTGATTGTTGTACCATCTACACAGTTTTGTTTTAGTTTGTTCATCCCTTTCTCTGTTGATGTCTTGTTCTGAATACAGTTGAAATATTGTTTGCTGCACTTTAAGAAAACACATAATCAAGGATTTATGAGCAATCGTATATAAAGACCCGTACATGAACTAATGAACTTTCTTTACATATCATATATAGGTTTTCCTAATAAATAAACGTACAAAAACATGAGAATTATATTTGCAACAGAAATTTATTTCTTAATCAAGGCTTCGTATTGGCAAGTACATTTGCAGAAACATGGATTTTCAAATAGCACAATACCAAAATCAAAGAGCTACCAAATAATGTTTTCAATATAAAAATTATATCTGTAATTTGGTTCAATTCTTCAGAACTAAATAGCGTCCTGAATATGATAAACACAAACAATCTAAAATTTTAGTGTATCTCATAATGAATTACATGGCGGCTTAAGATTTAAGTTTTAGTCTGTCTTGTTTGATAAGTACTTATGTTTGTATTGTTTCAGCGAAGTAAGTAAATAGGTTGCATATTACATTACATTTTACTTCTTTATACTCTCAAACTCGGGATTTGGATCGATTTAACTGATCTGACTGACTGATAATCAATTAACGGCTTGATGATTAATCGCTGACCACTGACTTATCTCTAAAAGTGTTGCTCTTTTAACCTCAAGTACTGTAAATCACATAAAATTATGAACGACCCTCATCAGGTCCAGATAATCTCAGGTGTACCTCAGTTATACTGCACGGTTCTTGTGAACCAAAACCTGAACTTGTTTTATTGTGAATTTTTTCTCCGTCCTATTGCTACTAAACCCATTTTTTTCATTCTATAGTTTGTGAGTTAAATCAAAAGTGTATTTGTTCCAAATTCACAGTAACTTGATAACATCAAATTAAGAACAACCATAAACATGTCTAGAAAAATATACATCAACATACATGTAAAACTGGAAAATCTATTTCAGCCCATAGCAATAGAGTGGTTTTCCATAACAAGTTCAGATTTTTTATTAAAATCAGACACAGTTTAGAAACGATCTGTTTTTGGCTGTCTGTAGTTTTCTGTCTGGTCATTTTTTGCAGCTTAATATTGTTTGTTCACGAATTCGATTGTAGGTTAAATATGTGAGCATTAAATCAGCTGGTTGTTTGTAGGCAAGCACAACTTCACTTCAGTTGCCGGTTCTGCCTATAATCATTTATTCAGCAACTCCTGTCGGATACATTCTTGTTGCCAGTGCCTGAATGTTTGCGGAAATTGCGATTTGTTTGATGAATGTCCCTAATTTGTTATCTTTTAGTATCAGATCAAACTTAACAACTTCCTCTTAATTCATAGATTTGCGATAATATGCGTCACTAGTTGACGGGTTAACTTTTAATACTGCATAAAGGTAGTTCATGTAGTTTTAATTATCTTACAATCCATAATTACATAAGGCTTAAAGGTCTTAGGTTCTATGTAATGATGAAGCAATCTTTTTTGTACGTTTTGTTATCCTTGCCCCTAACTTCATTTTACTCTACATTAACATCTGTACCTTACTGAATCTCTGAAATATAGATTATGCTGTTATTTACGGTGACACTAGCCATTTGTTACAGTCATCTAAAAAATTCTAAGATGAATGATAGCCAAACACAGCGTTGTCCCATGACATTGCTTCCTGTACACACTAGTGAAAGTAATACACTTTACCTATTGTTTGAGCATCAAGAATTTGTCTAAATCTCAAAAACCTGTCTCATTTATAAAATTTCTGTTAACAACACCTTTTTAGAAATAGAAATTCTAAACGAAACCATCTGCACGCATTTGTATAATTGCTTACAGATCTTATCTGATTGTATGAAAATCGTTTTTAATTAAAGCTCGCATAAAACATTATGTATGTAAATGACATGTTCAACCAAAAGTAACACTAGGCCAGTGAAACTCCGTTTTTAAGCGGACGGATCTGGTCTAAAGGTTAAACCTCTGTCTTAACATGCTTGGCGCAGTAGCCATAGACGTTATAAACTTACCGGAGTTCGATTCCGAGGTGGGACGACTAAAAAATCCAATCTGTATATACATGATTTTCAGAGTGGAAATTACAACGAGATTGATTGGTTAATTCATTAGACACTTATACATATCATTTATCTTAACTATGTATTTTTAGTGCATTTCTAAAGATCCAATGTTGTAATACAATCAAATGTTGGGCATATATAAATAGACAATTATAAATAGAAATTCAAAACGAAACTATATGCACACATCTGTATAATTGCTTTCGGATGCATTCTAATTGTATACAAATCGTTGTAATTAAAGCTCAGGTCGCACAAAATCATTGCGTATGTAAATGACAAGTTCAACTAAAAGTAACATTAGACCACTGAAACTACGGTTTTAGCGGATGGATCTGACAACGGCCTCTTAATTATTTGCGTATATGGAAAACAATTAACATTTTTTTGCTTTGACTTAGGCACCCAGTTTCGTTGAGTAATGAGAGACCCCTCAAAACGAGCGAAATAATTTCAGCTGCATCACATTAACTTTTCGGGGTGTCATGTCAGATAAATTTTTTCGCAAATTTAGAAACCCCAAAGGGTACTCAAGGAAACTCACACACCCATAAAATAGTCCAGAAACGGGCTTTGCACAATCAGCTGAAAAATAACCACTACATTTAACAAATTATGTAAATAAATATATTTATCAATTCTGTATGAAACTGCTTTTTAAATACAGCTCTAACATCAAAATTCCATTTAATAATAAATCCACTGTCCATGCTAAAGCTCGGCGTAGCCAAATATCAAAATAAGAAGTTTGGTCGTATGTAGTATTGCATCGCATTTTTAGAAGTTTAGTCAAGGCACATCTGCCATGAATGTATCATTCAAATGCTTCAAGATAAAATGACACATAAAACAATGCACGAGCATTCAAAACAGAACATGTTTAATGTTAATCGTAGTAGAAATTTATGTTAATCTTTCCGTTAGATTAAATAACTATTTTATGCTACATTAATGGTCGTGATACTTTACTTGAGATTGAAAACGCAACACTTGTAGCAATCAGTCAGCGATCCGTCAGCGTTCCAAAATCCGTCAGCAATCGGTTATCAATCAGTCAGATCAGTCCGAGCAGTCAAATCGTTCCCAATCTGTCCATCCGTCAATTGACGGATTTGACTGATCTGACGGATTGATTTGGACTGATCACTCCAATCCGTCCATTCAACATCCGGTCAGTGAAATTAATATTTCGAAATGGGAAAATTCGTTTCACTCGCAAATATTAATAGTATGAAAATGTCAAACTGTTTTTTCCTCATTTCTGGCTCGTTTTACATAAACATAAGGCTTAAACTAGTCTAAAGTTATAAATGGTATAAATGGAAATTGCCCCAATCTATAACTAATGCATCTGTGACGGAATATAAAAAAATAATTTAAAAAAACACACACACTTCAACTTCAAGAAATATTTGACCTCGCGTGCCAAAACGTACCTCTCGTATTTGTCTTCCGAAATCATAATTTCTGTTTTCACTTCGCGCTTTCGCGCTAGCATTATTTGTAGGTATGTTTGTTTGGATTTTGGTTAACATCATTTTCAAACATTATATTATAGCGTCGAGTATGTGCGAAAACATCTATTATATATTCTATTCACTATTTTATTGTGTCACATGAATTGACAAGAATTAAATAAAGAATAAACTACTAAACATGCTTGTATATAGATACTTCTGAGTTAAAGATGCGAACATGTACGCGTATGATGAAAATCAATTATTCTTTTTACATTTTTGCCGTTACAATTTCGAATTTTCGTTTTAAAAATTGCAAAGGCGACGTACTTTTAATGTTGTAAACGCTTCTTTGTTATCCATTCAGTAATACCTAAATAAGATCGGTAAATATTCCACGAACAGAGTTTTTAAAACATTGGACGGATGTTTTCTAAAAGATTAGTTTTGTACCTTTCTTTTTCGTTTACTCAAAAAGATATCATAAATAGTTGACGTTCATGGAAAAGGATATTTTAATTTTAATTTGTGGTTTATTTTACGATGTCTGTTATAGGCGTTCGATATTTAATGATATATAAGTATAACTAGTTTCCTTAAGAATCGGGAGTATTTGAAATAAGTTACTAAGGTTCACAAAGCTGCCCAGCGCGTCCTCAGGTGGCGATAAGGGATGGCTTCTCGTTGTTGGGTTTTCCAGTCATTATACGGAAAAGCCTGGTGGCCGGCCATAGTGGGTGACGTGTTTAGAGAGTGCCATGATCCTTGCACGATAAGGATCCCTTTTGTTGATATCGAAAAAGAGCAGGTTCAAAAAGGTAAATTTTCCGCCCCTACCCATACCCCATATTTTTCCAGTGGCATTCATAATTTTTGCCCTTTGGTCAATCTTTCCATAACCTAGGTCCATAATGGGAGGGTTCCCAGTGCTCGGTCCACAGAGCAGCCCAGCGCGTCCCCGGGTGCCGGATAGGAGAGACCCTCTCTTTGGGGGGGGGTTGTCAGGTCATAATTCGGATAGTCTGGCCGCTGCCCGTAGTGGGTAACGTATTTGAAGAGTGCCACGCTCCATGCACGATAAAGACCCTTTTTGAAGAGTTTGGAGAGTGCCACGCTCCATGCACGATAAAGACCCCTTTTGAAGATTTCGGAAAAGAGTAGGCTTATTGTAGCCTCCACAAAAGGCTAAATTATCTGCCCCTACCCAATACTTTTCCATTGGCAGTCAAAATTTTATTCCCTGTGTCCATCCCACTCCTGTTTTCCGTTGATTCATTGTTTGTTAACTTGTTCTCGTCCTGAATATAGCTGAAATACTGCTCGCTGGACGTAAAGCAAACATTCATTCAATCAATCAATCAATCAATCAATCAATCAATCAATCAATCAACCTTTCCTTAACTGATTGTTTTTAAAGTTGTTCTCGTCCTGAATAAAACTGAAATACTGCTCGCTGGAAGTAAAGCAAAATCAAATCGCTCAATCAATCAATGAAATAAGTTGTTCAAATTGAAGGACGCTCTTTTAAAGGGCAAGTTTTGAAAAGGTTCTGTTTTATCGATATGACTGTAATGACAATGTGTAAACCGATCATTATAGACCTGAAGAATTAATGATGTTTCGTTCAAAAAATTACTACAGTGACTTTATTTCGTACCATAAAACGTGTCTATCTGTAACACATTTTACACTAAACTGCAGTTATTTGTGCCTCGGTGGTCATCTGTTATTGAAATAAATATCTATAGCAATTAAACAGTGGTACTGTCAGTAGCATTAACAAAAGAGAGATAATGACTTATTTTATATTTTCAGTAAGTAAGTATCAAGGGAGTTACAGATAAGTATGATGATTAATATGATATTGTCGCTTAAAAAATTACTTGCTATCGTATAATAACGGCAAGTTGTGATTGTATAACGACATATAAAGACTTGTAAATGTGACAAAAATGTTTCTAATAGACCTCATATATTAGTAATACTTCTTACTTGGAACGATGACTACCATTTTAACAAGATTGATCAAGTTATTAAATAACTAATGTTTCCACCATCAATTGCAAAAATATTTGCATTTAAATCACAAATGTAACCATCAATAAATGATATTGACTTCTGAAATGTGAGTATAGATGTGCACATTTCCGGAGTATCCAAAATTGAATAATGTTGCAAACATAGATGAAGTTTAAAGTTTTATCAACATACACCTTGTAATACTGCTCTTGTTGATTGATTTTATGTAGATAAGCAAGGCGATTTTAGCTAATGTTTAAATAAAAAACACAAGATACTTATAGTAAAAGCACATCTGCAATAAATGTACCATTTAAATGCTACAAGATATAATGACACATAAAACAATACACCATCATTTAAAACAGAGCATGGTTAATGTTAACGTGGTATAAATTTCTGTTAACCATTCTATTTGAAATAAACATCTATAGAAATTAAACACTGGTATAGTTCGTAGCATTAACAAAATAGATATAATTACTTGTTTTATATTTTCAGATTGTAAGTATCAAGGGAGTTACAGATAAGTATGATGACCAACATGTTGTTGTCGGTTTAAAAATATGCTTGGTATCTTTTAATAGCGGCATGTTCCGATAGTATAACAGCATAAAAAGACTTGTAAATGTTGCAAAGATTTGTAAATAAGACCGCATATATTTGTAGTACTTCTTACTTGGAAAGATTTATACCATTGTAACAGGACTAATAAAAAAAATATGCTTGGTATCTTTAAATAGCGGCATGTTCCGATAGTATAACGACATAAACAGACTTGTAAATGGTGCAAAGATTTGTAAATAAGACCGCATATATTTGTTGTACTTATTACTTGGAAAGATTTCTACCATTTTAACAGGACTAATCAAGTGATTAAATAACTAATGTTTGCACCATCAATAGCCATGGTATTTGCATTTAAATCACAAATGTAACCATCAATAAATGATATTGAATTCTGAAATGTGAGTATAAATGTACACATTTCCCTAATATACAAAATTGAATAATGTTGTAAACATATATGAACTTTAATGTTTTATCAACATACATCTTGTAATACAACTCTTGTTGATTGATTATATGTAGATAAGCAAGGCGATTTTAGCTAATTTTTAAATAAAAAACAAAAGAAACTTGTAATAAAACACATCTGCAATAAATGTACCATTTAAATGCTACAAGATATAATGACACATAAAACAATAAACCAGCATTTAAAACAGAGCATGCTTAATGTTAATGTGGTATAAATTTCTGTTAACCATTCTATTTGAAGTAAATATGTATAGAAATTAAACACTGGTGAAGTCCGTAGCATTAACAAAACAGAGATAATGACTTATTTTATATTTTCAGTGAGTAAGTATCAAGGGAGTTACAGATAAGTATGATGATTAATATGATATTGTCGCTTACAAAATTGCTTGCTATCGTATAATAACAGCAAGTTGTGATTGTATAACGACATAAAAAGACTTGTAAATGTGACAAA
This sequence comes from Limnoperna fortunei, assembly GCA_944474755.1. Taxonomy (NCBI): domain Eukaryota; kingdom Metazoa; phylum Mollusca; class Bivalvia; order Mytilida; family Modiolidae; genus Limnoperna; species Limnoperna fortunei. The sequence goes on from OX104115.1 coordinate 43,384,316, forward strand.
AATGTGTTTATAAGACCTCATATTTTAGTAGTACTTCTTACTTGGAACAATTTATACCATTTAAACAGGACTAATCAAGTGATTAATAACTAATGTTTGCACCATCAATGGCCGTAATATTTGCATTTAAATCTCAAATGTAACCATCAATAAATGATATTGACTTCTGACATGTGAGTATAAATGTACACATTTCCCGAATATACAAAATTGAATAATGTTGCTAACATATATGAACTTTATAGCTTTATCAACATTCACCTTGTATTACAACTCTCGTTGATTGATTATATGTAGATAAGAAAGGCGATTTTAGCTATTTTTTAAATAAAAAAAACAAAAGAAACATATAGTAAAAGAACATCTGCAATAAATGTACAATTTAAATGCTACAAGATATAATGACACATAAAACAATACACCAGCATTTAAAACAGATCATGCTTAATGCTGATGTGGTATAAATTTCTGTTGACCATTCTATTTGAAATAAATATATATAGAAATAACACATCGGTATAGTCCGTATAATTAACAAAAGAGAGATAATGACTTATTTTATATTTTCAGTGGGTAAGTATCAAGGGAGTTACAGATAAGTATGATAACTAATATGATATTGTCGCTTAAAAAAATGCTTGCTATCGTATAATAACGGCAAGTTGTGATTGTATAACGACATAAAAAGACTTGTAAATGTGACAAAAATGTTTTTAATAGACCTCATATATTAGTAGTACTTCTTACTTTAAACGATGTCTACCATTTTAACAGGACTGATCAAGTTATAAAATAACTAATGTTTCCACCATCAATTGCAAAAATATTTGCATTTAAATCACAAATGTAACCATCAATAAATTATATTGACTTCTGAAATGTGAGTATAAATGTACACATTTCCGGAATATACGAAATTGAATAATGTTGCAAAAATATATGAACTTTACTGTTTTATCAACATACACCTTGTAATTCAACTCTTGTTGATTGATTATATGCATATAAGCAAGGCGATTTTAGCTAATTTTTAAAATAAAAACAAAAGAAACTTGTAATAAAAACACATCTGCAATAAATGTACCATTTAAATGCTACAAGATATAATGACACATACAACAAAACATTAGCATTTAAAACAGACCATGCTTCATGTTAATGTGGTATAAATTTCTGTTAACCATTCTATTTGAAATAAATATGTATAGAAATTAAACACTGGTGAAGTCCGTAGCATTAACAAAAAAGAGATAATGACTTATTTTATATTTTCAGTGGGTAAGTATCAAGGGAGTAACAGATAAGTATAATGATTAATATGATATTGTCGCTTAACAAATTTCTTGCTATCGTATTATAACGGCAAGTTGTGATTGAATAACGACATAAAAAGACTTGTTAATGTGGCAAAAAATGTTTTTATAAGACCTCATATATTAGTAGTACTTCTTACTTGGAACGATTTATACCATTTTACAGGACTAATCAAGTGATTAATAACTAATGTTTGCACCATCAATGGCCGTGATATTTGCATTTAAATCTCAAATGTAGCCATCAATAAATGATATTGACTTCTGACATGTGAGTATAAATGTACACATTTCCCGAATATACAAAATTGAATAATGTTGCTAACATATATGAACTTTATTGTTTTGTCAACATTCACCTTGTATTACAACTCTCGTTGATTGATTATATGTAGATAAGAAAGGCGATTTTAGCTATTTTTTAAATAAAAAAACAAAAGAAACATATAGTAAAAGCACATCTGCAATAAATGTACCATTTAAATGCTACAAGATATAATGACACATAAAACAATACACCAGCATTTAAAACAGATCATGCTTAATGTTAATGTGGTATAAATTTCTGTTGACCATTCTATTTGAAATAAATATATATAGAAATAACACATCGGTATAGTCAGTATAATTAACAAAAGAGAGATAATGACTTATTTTATAGTTTCAGTGAGTAAGTATCAAGGGAGTTACAGATAAGTATGATGATTAATATGATATTGTCGCTTAAAAAATTACTTGCTATCGTATAATAACGGCAAGTTGTGATTGCATAACGACTTAAAGAGACTTGTTAATGTGGCAAAAAATGCTTTTATAAGACCTCATATATTAGTAGTACTTCTTACTTGGAACGATTTATACCATTTTAACAGGACTAATCAAGTGATTAATAACTAATGTTTGCACCATCAATGGCCATAGTATTTGCATTTAAATCTCAAATGTAACATTCAATAAATGATATTGAAATGTGAGTATAAATGTACACATTTCCCGAATATACAAATTGAATAATGCTGCAAACATATATGAACTTTACTGTTTTATCAACATACACCTTGTAATACAGTTCTTGTTGATTGATTATATGTAGATAAGCAAGGCGATTTTAGCTATTTTTAAATTAAAAAAAAACAAAAGAAACTTATAGTAAAAGCACATCTGCAATAAATGTACCATTTAAATGCTACAAAATATAATGACACATAAAACAATACATCAGCATTTAAAACAGATCATGCTTAATGTTAATGTGGTATAAATTTCTGTTAACCATTCTATTTGAAATAAATATCTATAGAAATTAACATGTTATTGTCGGTTTAAAGATTTGCTTACTATCATATAATAACGGTGTGTTGTGATTGTATAACGACATAAAAAGACTTGAAAATGTGGCAAAGATTTGTTAATAGGACCGCATATATTAGTAGCTCTTCTTACTTGGAGGGATTTCTAACATTTTTACACGACTCATCAAGTAAATAAATAACTAATGTTTGCACCATCAATTGTCATAACATTTGCTTCAAAATCTCAAATGCAACCATCGATAAAATTATATTTACTTCTGAAATGTGAGTTTAGTAATAAGAACGGAAGAGATCTTGTAATGCAACTGTTGCTAATTGATTAAATGTAGTTCTGCAAGGTGCTTTTAACAAATTTTTCAGTTAAAAAACAAAAATAAGAAAAATTGTATCATTAAAATACGTCATGATAAAATGAAACATTAAACAATAAACCAGCATTTAAGACAGAACAAGTTAAGTGTTAATGTGCTACACATTTCTGTTAATCATTCTGTTTAAAATAAATATGTATGGAAATAAGACATAGTCAATAGAATTAACAAAAAAGAGATAATGACTTATTTTATATTTTCAGTTAGTAAGTATCAAGGAAGTAACAGATAAGTATGATGATTAACATGTTTTTGTCGGGTTTAAAGATATGCTTAATATAGTCTTCAAAGATGAGTTTTATTATAAATAATTACCCATTACCTGAAAATACAAAGTAGAATAATATGTGAACGTATCGACATATTACTTGTAATCCAAAGTTCTTATTGATTAAGTATATTCCTGCAAGTTGATATTAGGATTTTTTGTGAATTGGACAGACGAAAACAATCTTTTATTCAATGCATATCTGTCATGAATGCATCATTCAAACCATCTCAAATAAGATTACGCTTAAATCAATAAACCAGCTATTAGAACAGAACATGTTTAATGCACATGTAGTAGAAATTTCTGTGTACTTTTTTCCTAGAAATAAATACATAAAAAAAAAGAAATATTGGTATAGTCCCAGTCATTAAGTATAACGACATGACGACTGTTTTATTTTTCCGATTGCAAGAACCAAACTAGTAACAGATAAGTATGATGACTACACGTTATTGTCGTTTCAAAATACGGTTACCGATCGTAGAACGACAGTATCCGATGGTATAATGTCACGAAATCAGTTTTAAATCTGACAAAGTTTTTTAACCGCGTAGACTTAGTTGTATTGGATACTTGAAAAAGCTTTTTTTATAATTTAATTGCTATTATTGTTGTGATCAATTATTTTTAGTAGTACTTCTTACTTGGAACGATTTATACCATTTTAACAGGACTAATCAAGTGATTAATAACTAATGTTTGCACCATCAATGGCCGTGATATTTGCATTTAAATCTCAAATGTAGCCATCAATAAATGATATTGACTTCTGACATGCGAGTATAAATGTACACATTTCCCGAATATACAAAATTGAATAATGTTGCTAACATATATGAACTTTATTGTTTTGTCAACATTCACCTTGTATTACAACTCTCGTTGATTGATTATATGTAGATAAGAAAGGCGATTTTAGCTATTTTTTAAATAAAAAAACAAAAGAAACATATAGTAAAAGCACATCTGCAATAAATGTACCATTTAAATGCTACAAGATATAATGACACATAAAACAATACACCAGCATTTAAAACAGATCATGCCTAATGTTAATGTGGTATAAATTTCTGTTGACCATTCTATTTGAAATAAATATATATAGAAATAACACATCGGTATAGTCAGTATAATTAACAAAAGAGAGATAATGACTTATTTTATAGTTTCAGTGAGTAAGTATCAAGGGAGTTACAGATAAGTATGATGATTAATATGATATTGTCGCTTAAAAAATTACTTGCTATCGTATAATAACGGCAAGTTGTGATTGCATAACGACTTAAAGAGACTTGTTAATGTGGCAAAAAATGTTTTTATAAGACCTCATATATTAGTAGTACTTCTTACTTGGAATGATTTATACCATTTTAACAGGACTAATCAAGTGATTAATAACTAATGTTTGCACCATCAATGGCCATAGTATTTGCATTTAAATCTCAAATGTAACATTCAATAAATGATATTGAAATGTGTGTATAAATGTACACATTTCCCGAATATACAAATTGAATAATGTTGCAAACATATATGAACTTTACTGTTTTATCAACATACACCTTGTAATACAGTTCTTGTTGATTGATTATATGTAGATAAGCAAGGCGATTTTAGCTATTTTTAAATTAAAAAAAACAAAAGAAACTTATAGTAAAAGCACATCTGCAATAAATGTACCATTTAAATGCTACAAAATATAATGACACATAAAACAATACATCAGCATTTAAAACAGATCATGCTTAATGTTAATGTGGTATAAATTTCTGTTAACCATTCTATTTGAAATAAATATCTATAGAAATTAACATGTTATTGTCGGTTTAAAGATTTGCTTACTATCATATAATAACGGTGTGTTGTGATTGTATAACGACATAAAAAGACTTGAAAATGTGGCAAAGATTTGTTAATAGGACCGCATATATTAGTAGCACTTCTTACTTGGAGGGATTTCTAACATTTTTACACGACTCATCAAGTAAATAAATAACTAATGTTTGCACCATCAATTGTCATAACATTTGCTTCAAAATCTCAAATGCAACCATCAATAAAATTATATTTACTTCTGAAATGTGAGTTTAGTAATAAGAACGGAAGAGATCTTGTAATGCAACTGTTGCTAATTGATTAAATGTAGTTCTGCAAGGTGCTTTTAACAAATTTTTCAGTTAAAAAACAAAAATAAGAAAAATTGTATCATTAAAATACGTCATGATAAAATGAAACATTAAACAATAAACCAGCATTTAAGACAGAACAAGTTAAGTGTTAATGTGGTACACATTCTGTTAATCATTCTGTTTAAAATAATTATGTATGGAAATAAGACATAGTCAATAGAAAAGTATATTCCTGCAAGTTGATATTAGGATTTTTTGTGAATTGGACAGACGAAAACAATCTTTTATTCAATGCATATCTGTCATGAATGCATCATTCAAACCATCTCAAATAAGATGACGCTTAAATCAATAAACCAGCTATTAGAACAGAACATGTTTAATGCACATGTAGTAGAAATTTCTGTTTACTTTTTTCCTAGAAATAAATACATAAAAAAAAGAAATATTGGTATAGTCCCAGTCATTAAGTATAACGACATGACGACTGTTTTATTTTTCCGATTGCAAGAACCAAACTAGTAACAGATAAGTATGATGACTACACGTTATTGTCGTTTCAAAATACGGTTACCGATCGTAGAACGACAGTATCCGATGGTATAATGTCACGAAATCAGTTTTAAATCTGACAAAGTTTTTTAACCGCGTAGACTTAGTTGTATTGGATACTTGAAAAAGCTTTTTGTATAATTTAATTGCTATTATTGTTGTGATCAATTATTTTTAACTACCAGTATTTTCATCAGACCTCTCGAACATCAACTAATAAACTTATTCTTTTCCGGTCAACTTAGTGCTTTACTGGTAATATCGTAATGCCTTCGCTTCAGAATGATATTCTAGAGGTACATAGTCTCATTTCATGTTATAAATAACTAAAATTTGAAACCAACAACCAACAAGTACTATTCGCTTAAAGTGTGTTATTGTCTTGTGTATTTTTCCCAAATTATGTATAAACAAAGTGGAATAATTCATAACTCTCTCGAAAGATACACGACTTTCCTAAATCTACAAACCTAAATAATAATTAAAATATATATGAACTTATGTAGTCTCTTGCTATTATGTGTTGTTTTTTTTCATCAAACCGGTTATCTAGGTCAAATAAATGCATAACGCGTAGTTTTAGCAATTGAGTAAATAAAACCAGGACCGTTTAGTTAAAAAAATTGCAAAGAGTGTTTTATAATTACAACGGGTATAGCATATTAACAATAACCCGTTATTTAGACTAGCACACGTATAATTAAAATTTTGTAGAAAAAAAACATTTACAATGTTAATTGTAGTAAATATCTGCAATAAATGTGTTTCAATATTTAATAGTAGTAACCATTAAACATTTACTTTTCAGTGGGTACGTATAACTGAAGTAACAGATAAGTATACTAACAAATATAGCAGTTTTAAATGTTTCCGTTTAATATAACGGTAGCATGTCAGTGGTCGTATAATGGCGACGATTCACTGGTTAAATTAACTAAGGCCAAATAAAACTGTATTTTCTACGTCGAATGATAAAGCAATTTCTGTTATCCCTTTAAATACAATTATGGTTCAAGATATCTACATATATGCCTGCATTTTCATGACGAATTCATTTTAAATTAAATGTTAATGCTTTTGTTTTGTTTGAATGTTGTTTAACGCCACATTCATCCATTTTTCATACCATGGCATCCAGTTTTTATTGAAGGAGGAAGCCGGTGTTTCTGGGGAACACTCGACCTTCGATGTTAATTAAATGTTAATGTCTTAATATTACATAAACCTTATCCATATTTAAATCCTAACACAATTAAAATCTGCGTGCAGTCAGTAACAGTAACTAATGAGGAATGACTTATTTTATATTTTCAGCCAGTAGTAAGTATCAAGAAAGTAGCAGATAAGTATCATTACTTAGATGTTATTGTTGCATAATGTTTATATTGTAACAAAACTGTGTACGATTTAGTTATATGTTCACAAGCGTGATTATTTAAACAAAATAGGTCTTTGTTTCATCATTGCTGTACATGTATGATATTTATTTATATATGATTGAAGTTACAAGTTATAAATGAACAAAATCTCATAAATTGGAAAATACCTTCATTTTGAAAACAAAGAGGGTAATAAACAAATCTTAGTTAAAGTAGCAATTAATACCATTTTCTAAGATATTCTGTTTCTAAAATGTACACAATATATGTATATTGCAAACATTAATCATCTTATAAGTTGTTTTGTATTAAACAATATTTTGTTTTCAAACAAATCTTACGATTGCAATTAATCCTAAAGCACGATTTGTCGCTGCGTTGAAAGAATTTCAAGGATAATTTCCCATATCTTTTAATACTGAAATCTTTAATAAATTTACAAAATATTATAATTAGTTACCAATTCTAGAATTGTAAAATAAATCCATACCAGAATCTCCGCAACTCCACAAGAATTGTAAAGCATCTCGAATAAATAAGAAAACGCATTACCCATTTCTTTCGTCTTTTCAACAGCATATTCTGTCCGAATTTCTATTTGTAACTTTATAAGATCAAACTGGATTTGTATCAAACTCACAAAATTTGTTTCTATATTTTAGTCTGTAAGTATCAAGACAGTAACAGATAAGTATATATGTAAAATAACTTCGATTATATTGTTGTTTCAAATGGCAAATTACAATTCAACGAAGTAGTAGACACATACTTGCTGCAGAATACAGACAAAATAATGAGCATACAAATAAAACCCTCAGATAAAACAGGAATGAAACTAGGTTTTTTGGATAAATAAACATTCAACATCGATGACACATGTTGTGTTTGTTTTAAGTGATATAATTTAGTAATTTGATTGTGAGACAGTAACATATAAAACGATTGAATTTAAAGAATGATAGAGATAAACAATGTTACACTTGCTTTGTGTCTAAGAACAGGTTCAATATGTAGACTATATTTTTTCGTTAGGGAATTTATAAGGATATATTTAACGTAAACCTGCTTCAAAATGCCTGTCTTTGTAAAGTCTGTTTAAGCAAGGGAAAAAAGTGCCTGTGTTTTTCATACGAATAAAGTTATTTAGAGTAACACAATGTCTGCAAGCAATATAACCTATTCATTGATTATATTTATTTTCAAAACATAAATATCAGTTTGCTGAATATACAAGTTAAAATAATTAGCACACTAGTATGATATTTTTGTGGTCTATTACGTATTATTTTGTTACAGTTAGTACAATGGTAATCATATTAATACTATAGTCAATGTCAGGGCACAGTTAGTAAATGCAAAAAGTGTATATGTGGAAGGTGGTAAATAACCCTTTTCTCTTAACATGATTTACTGTATTACGTCATTCGTTAAGTAGCTATTTATTTCTTGGTATTGTGCTACATGTTGTCAGGGAATGATACGTTATTAAATACCATGGGATACTATAGGACAAATAAGATCAGACATTGATTGTGGTATTAAAATATTAAATACAAAGACGTTTTACGAGATCTTTCTTTCTAATTTGTTTCAGAGACTGTAAAATGTGTAATGTGAAGTAAGTTTGTTCGCATTTCATTTTTACATATAAACACAACATATTAGGCCACACATTCATTTTATAAACGCCTCAACAGCTTTGTTCAAATACAAAAATAAACACAATAATAATATTTGTTGAATTTTATGAAGAGTATGACAGTCAATAACAATTATTAGATTTCTGTCGAAGCCTAGAGACACTATCGTCGTAATTATTTAAACACAAGACAAAATTATCGTTTAAATACATTTGAATAGGATTCATTGGTTTCAAATAAAGAATTCCGTTAGTCTTATCCTTTTCAATGCTTTTGAAATAAGTAATCTTCGATACAATCCTTCATTGTTACAAGCATTATTGTTAGCCTGAATCTAATATATACATGAGCTAAATGGACAATACGTTTGCACTAGATAGAATCCTTAATACTAGAAGAGTAAATAAAACTTACTACATGTCATCGTCTGTGGATAATTCACAACGCATACTGACTGTGTTTGCATTTTCACTATGTACATGAAACGTTATTTGAAAAGCTGTCTCAGACAATGTTTTACATAATACGAGGGCACTTAGTCGGAGAATCTTTTCTGAATAATTTTGTTATTTTGTTAATAAAGTATTGAGATATTCCATTATAAAGAAAAGAGGATTTAATTCTATTGTAACCATATGTAGGATCATAAACTAAATACTCATATTGATATTGATGCACGCTTTATTGAACCGTTAAATTCAGTGTGGCGTATGAGTTTACTATGAGCTTCTCACAAGTTCGTTCAGAGCTTTATTGTTTTATTTTAAAATATGGTATTCAGGGATAACGCCGTATTTGTTAATATCTGTAAATTCACGCATCATTTGATCTGTTCTTAAAGTTGTGTGGTAGTGAATGAAATGTATCAATGGCGTGAGCAAGAAGCATCTACACATTCTATTTGCTTTTATTGTAAATTATGACAAAGCTCTGCAGCAATCGCAAGTTACACAGAGATAAGCTAAACTATTAATGGTATTTTTATGTTTTCTAGGGAGATTTGGCACATTCATGTAAGAGAAAAGTAAGATTTTAAGAAGATTTATACTTGTAGTGGCATCCTAACATTATTCCAGAATTGTTATATGAATTACCGAATATACTGTAATATTGTGTGTGTTTGTAATAACATATCTATAAAATATTGGATGGTGATACATATATTATGTAATGTTGGTATTTGCTTATTACAAATTATTTTAATTCACTTATTAACCTCTCAATTTTACTTCTCCCATTACCCCCAAGACTCGTTACTTTAAACAGTTCAGCAGTGTTTTAGAAAAAAGTTTGACAATCAGACGGAAATATGACTTGCATCAATATTAGAACAGTTTTTTTTCTAGCGAAACATAAACACTACAGTAGATTGACTACAAACAACAGATGGTGCTTACATATCTTTTCTATTTCTAAAATGTGGGTGGGTTAAATGGTCCAAGGAGCTGATATCAATCTAATAATTGAATTGAAGTTACATTTAACAGATAAAAATCAGATGACAGAGATAAACTATGGTTTCACCTTGAACAATACTAAGTTTATAATCTTTGACAAATTTTAGGAATATATTCAGAGTAGCAAAAGAGAAATTTGAGTTTTAGTGATATTATACAAAAGAACTAAGGACATGCACTTTGTGTCACTGAGCATAATATCTATAAAACGTGTCAATGAAGATTGATTGTTTAGTGATTTTATATAAAGTTTAAATGATTTTACACGTAAGTAGTATCGCAAGAGTAAGAAACATTGTTCTTTTTAATAAAACGTGTAATAGGAATATACAAGACTACCTATGACTACCTATGACTTCGTCCTCTTTTTTCTTAGCCTTGATTTCTATGATGACTATATGTTTAATTGGTATTTTTCCCAAAAGAGGCTGCTGCAAAAGTTTATAGTTTTTCTGCAGTAATTTTTGTATCATCAGATGACAATTCATCTCAGAGCTTTTTGTAACTTAGATGTTTAGAATATATTTCATGAATTTTAAATGAATCTAAAAAACAACTCTTTTTACGTCGCAAGCAGTAGGTATTACCCAACTGAAATTAACATGTCTTCTAATATAAAAAATGAATGTAACCATTGAAACCCATGTAACATGAGGATTTTTAAATTTTTATTTTTTGTTTGTAAACTTGTGTTACCAAAGAGTTACCTATGTAACCATGTAACTGGACCTGGAAATGAAGCCCGTTTTGAAAAAAAGTGGAGGCAAGGAAAACAAGAAATCCAATAATTATCTCCCTTGTTAAAACTACTGCAAGGCGTTTTTTCCAGGTTTGCACTTGTCAAACTAACTACTGTTTTACAAAAGATTGTACAGCAGAACTTGGCAAGACTTCGGGACAGACAATTGCAAAAAGATTGGCACTTCATAGTATTTTGTCACGTCCACCAATACATTAACATGCTGTGTTCTGAAATTAAATTGTAACTTCGACATTGTCCATTGTCCATGTCCATGCATTTTAGCATCTCCTATTGACTGTTCATTAGTTAAAAATTGTAACCTAAAATGAATTAAGAAAGCATAACGCACAATACTTTTTCTGTTGAAGTTAATATGAATATAGGCGCAGCATTTTCAGAAGTAATCAACTAGATACCGGTGAAAAAAAAGCAAATAATGCTTTTTCTTTGAAAGCAACGCATAATATACCAGATTTTATCATTTTCTAAAAATCATTGTCTACGGGAACTAAACATACGCTGATGGGTCGTACGTCTTTTAAAAATTAGTATATTATTTATGAGTCATATGGAGCTTCCGTTTAGTATTTTTGTTTGTCATAAATGTTTTTTATGCATAAAATGCGCACAAATGTGCGCTAATGGAAACGCTGATTAGAGATAGAAGTTTCTCGGACTTTGATTTTTGTGGACTGTCTTTTTTATTATTTATGTTTCTTTGTCAGAAGTAGTCCCGATGAAGCTAACGACATTAAAAGTTTAGAAAGACGATGTCATTCGTAGAAAGAGCATTAAGATCAAAATGTGTTCATCTGTTACTTTACTTTCATATTTTATGTTTTTCTTAATTTGCCAAAAAATGTTTGCTCTGATTTGTGGAAAGATTATTAATATTATTTATTATATTTTGTTTTAACTCGTTTTTAATGACTTGACAATTCTCTTAATGACAGAATAAAAAAAATGTTTGATTTCTTGATTATAAAGAAACAATTAAAGTAGTAAACTTCATTAGTTTACAGTATTTCTTCATTCAAGATATTGATTATTGATATGAACTGATTTTGTCTTCTTTGTTCAAAGTATTTTTGTTTTATGTATTTTGCTGATAAATTGATGTAAATATATGATATCTTTTCATCTGACAAGTGTACGCCATCTAAAGTCTTTTTAAATTATAGTCGTTGTAGTTTGCTATATTTTGGAACGTATGATTTATATATCATTCTTCTCTAATAACATTCTGGACAATTTTTTACATTATTTTGAAAGTTGTTTATTTTACTTATCAAGAGTTCTTAATTAAGCAGAACACGGAGATCTAATAATTCTCTACCATGTACATTGGCAATATTATCTTGTTTTTTTCTTGGAGTTTGAATGCCTGCAGAATAATTAATTGGTAATATCTCACTTAGACGTGTATTGTTTTCAGCACTTACCATTAAATCAGGGAAGTTGGGTGTCCTTGAATTAAAGTCGCCCATAAGTATTTTACTATTTTTGATATGTGACTTATTTCACTTTCAAAATTTTGCACATTCGGTATTATAATGAGGTGAGTGAATTAGTGGAATATAAATAGCACATAAGAATAGGTCTACTTCTATACCAAAGAAATGTCTATCTAATTTAAGCCATATTCTGTTTCGGAGATTTTGAAATAGTCTTTAAAAAAATGAACTACCGTCTTTATTTCATTTTGTAGAACTAGACTCATAATTAGGTATTTGAACATAACTGGCTTAATTTTTCTAAGTTTCAATAACAATATTGTTATCAACATTCTTTTAATCATTCTACAAATTCAGAATCTTTGTGGTTCTGTACTAATTCATGTGCATTCCAACTCATGATTTTGTATTACGTATTAATATACAATTTAGCAAGAAAAAAAAAAACATTATTATTTTTTTATTTTTGGGCAATCATTTTAAACAATAAAAATCAATTTGTTGTAGCTCTTATATTACTTGCAAATTTAATGTTTAAATTTTATGTATTTCCAATTGTGTGTGTCCTGAAAGCCAATATTTTTAAAATCGCATAGTTAAGTTATGTTGTTTTAGTGGTTAAAAGGGGTACAACGCAGTATGTTAATTATTCTTCTTATTGAAATGGGTATAATAATACAAATGTGCACATATTGCAACATAAAAAATAAAATGAGCTTGTATGAAAGTGTGCAAATCAATTAGAGTTTTTACAGAGAAGTGCGAATTTTTAAAGAACATCTCTAAATTAGATTTTGTTTCAGGAATTTAAAATTACATGTATTCAAAACTTATTAACTATGTTATTGAAGTAAAGACCCAGACCCAAGAAGTACAGGACCATACTTCACTAGTGCTAAATTATTTTTGTACTGTGTTTTTTATTCTAATGTGAAATTTAATGCTCCTTATTATTACCTGTTTGTTATATTTTGCTATAAATGACTGCATTTATAATGATGAAAGAAAATAATAAAAATATATTCATGTCTTCCGATTAATTTAGCAGTTTCAGAAATGAGACAAGAAAGATAAGTGAAAAAATCCAGGACAGACATCAAGACAAACATATCTTTAGTCCATTTTTTATCAATTATAGACAATCTGACTGGAAACATACGAAAAATGGAAAACAAAAATTGAAGATATATAGAATCTAACACCGTAGGGATGGCAAGAGTAATCTACCCTGAACGTAATCTCTAGTGTACATTAGTTGCGTCTACGTGTTTTTTTTAATGTGTACCACTATCAAATTCATTAATATCTAGTTGCGAACATCCATGATAGGCACAAACATCGTCAGCACAAACACAATCAGACAGTGACGTCAGATATGTGTGTTGTCTGCACTAATAAATAATGTTATAATTGAAAAATATGCGAGAATAACTTGTTAGTATAAACTTACAGAAGTAATAAGTTATTTCAGATCTTTATTTATATAGTGTGTCTTCATTCAACTGTCTATTTTTATATTGTGATAATGTATTCACTGGATAATCTTCAATGGCGCGATAATTTAAAAATGATATATTTCAGATCGTCTATTACAAGACACTGTTTATGTTAATTTCCAACGGCTTTAAAATTTTGCACTGAAAGATTAATTAAAGCATAATTGAAAAAAAAATAATGTATAATCATAAACTTGCAAGCAATCTATCGAAATAAAACTATTTTGCCAATGGAAATGTGTAATAATGAAATATATGAATAGGACTGATTTATTAACTCAATATATGATTAGGTCCCGTTTCATAACGTCCGAAAATATATGAATAGGGTGGGGTTTCAAATCTCTGTCCGCAGAACTGTACCTAAAAGTATCCCTAGTTATCCCCCCATCCCTGTTACGGTGTCGCATACATACAGGTAATGAGTAAATACTATTAAGAATAAGGAAATTGGAATCGACTAAGATTTTCACATTTGTAATTTCAGCTGTATATATTGCAATGATTAATATGCAAATTTTCCTTATACACTGTTTTTATTAATTTCCAACGGCTTTACAATTTTGGACTCAAAGATTATTAACGCATAATTTAAAAATAAATATTGTATAATCATAAACTTGCAAAAATCTATAGAAATAAATCTACTCTCACAGTTATATGCACGGTGTCGCATATATACAGGAAATAAGATTAAAGACTATTAAGAATAAGGAACTTGGAATCGAATATAAATTTGTGATACTTATAATTTCAACTGTATATATTGCAAGGAGTTAATATGCAAATTTTCCTCATTCATCAATTTATAAACTCTTGTGAAGGTTATTTCCCTCCGTCAAGTAATCGTGAAACAACCCATCCACTCGTGTTTCTGTTTCCTTTTAGAGATCGCGTTTAATTTTATTACTAACTGTGATTGAATAATTCAATCCTCCTCCCTGAAATTATTTCATTGAGGAAATTCTGATGTCTCAACATTCGCGTTCTGAAGATTTAACTTGAAATTAAAACTTAAATCTCCATGTCTCACTGTCGATGGCGCATTTTCTAGCAGAGAATGGGTCGTCACATAACTTTTCTCACATTGGGTTGCCATTTGCACGTAAATGATATAGGAAAATCCTAATTTCTATATTTGAGATTAAATTATAATAATTTAGTACCAGTTCACGGTAAAACGCATGAAACCCTTAAAAATTACTTTAAACAGAGAATAAATCCATACAAACAAGTGTATTGACTATATTTTAATGTATATTGTGTTGAGTAGTTAGTTGTTACCTGAAAAATATTTAGTTAAATTATCCCGGTGTTGGCGGTTCTCGATAGCGTAAGATATTAAAGAATAAAACTCTGTTTTTATCTAATATATATTATTTATTTATTTAACCATACGTTTCATAGATAAACTCCAACACAATTGCAAAACTTACAAGGAAGCGTCCGGTTATTGCAAAGATCGTCTAATTTTTCGAACGACATAATTTCACTGAATTTTTGACATTTTGTATACTACGTCAGCAGTTCTCGATAATGTATGCGTAATAAGCTATGTAGAGCGATTTTGACAATAAAATACCATAAGATGTAATTAAAAATGTTATTCATATAAAATTTGTTTAAATTGGAGCATTGGTTTAAAAGATAGGACCCGTCTATTGTACTATAAGTTGAAGAAATTTTTGGGATTACGGAAAGGTATCGAAATATATGAACTTTGCATTTGGGAGAATTTAAAATATCTAAACGCGGAACTTTTAATTTTACACTTTTCATACAGAATATAATGCAATTGGTTTTTGGTAGTGGATTTCTCACATTGTATCTCAGGTGAGCCCTTTAGGGCGAACCCAGGGGACGTGAGAAAGCCACAACCTAAAACCAATTGCCTTATATTTTCTTTATCGATAATTTATAACCAAGAATATATCTAGATAAATTTCATGCAAAAGTTTTCAAAAATACCGAATCAATCTGTTATTAAAACAATTTCAAAGGGACTATTTTGTCGAAGTGATTTGTGAAAAACGGTGTGCTATGTTATTTAGCATCTACGTCATTCAACTGAAATGTGGCGTAATGAGTAGACGTTTATTTCATTGATCCCGTTTAAGGTTACACAGTAAGTCATTTTAATCGTTTATGTAATAGTTTGTCAATGAAAATCTTTTATTTCACTCTTAATTACAATATGGGGTGTCAAATTTTGTGTTTTTAATATTTTGCTATTTGACGAACCGTATTATTTCAAATTTATGTTGCCAACGTTTCTGATCGATTTTCCAACTGAATGTCACTTTCACTTTTGATTGTTTTCTATATTGTGTATTTAATATCGGTATCATTTCTGGTAACTGTTTGGTGCTGTGTTATTTTTAATTTTCGGTACTTTGCAGTGGCCAGGGGAGATACGATTTACACATCATTTATTTATTATAGGTCCAATTTTAATTACAATGCATTGTTGTGCAGAAAGTATTTGATGACTTGTATAGGTTCTTGTATAGTCCGAATTTTACTGCCGTAATGGTCCTATTACAAATTGTGATTTGTCAGATTAACCAAAAAAAATGGCGAGGTTATTCGCAAGTTCTTCTGGTGAATGAACAGGAATTCGGGATTTGTCACCTTGCTGTTGAATGTTGATGTTTGTGCAGTTTGAAGAGTTTTGTTTAGATTATTTGAAGTGTATGATTGTTAACGTAACGAAAGTAGTTGCGAAAACGTAGCTCTGGTGGTCGAGAACGGAGGGCAGAGAATATTTCATGTCATTTTTTAAACCGTTAAAACAAAAGGGCGCTGTAGGGGTCCATAATACCTGCAGACGTATTTAATGCAAGTGGTACGAGGGCGAGAATGCTATATTTCTAGGAAAATGTGTAATATTTGATGTTGTTTTGTTTGTTTGTTTGTTTGTTCTTTTTCATTTGGCGGGGGGGGGGGGGTGGAGAGGTTTAGATCTTGTTTTATTTCATCTTGCTTTGTTTATTTTTGAACATTCTGTTACTGTTACGTAATTATTTTTAGATTCCTCCGCCTTTAGTCACACATGCCCGGTAATGAACTGCCTGATATTTTATGTATCACGGCTAGTATGCTGAGACAAGCATTATCAGTTGGCACACATCAAAGGAAAATAACACAAATTACCGATAAATCAATTCATAACAACTTTCGACGTATTTGCCGCACTTTAAAATCACACATTGAAAAATCTAATAACATTTTAGATATGCGTTTTTTCTTAACAATTTGTCTAAGAATTTTAAGAATACATTTTTGTTAGATTTACACGGGTTTATCTATGTCTATATAGTCGTTTTCGTTACCGCCACATTGAAAAAACCAAATGTTTTCATTTGACGTCGAGCGATGTTATTTCAAACAAAGCTGAATTAAAATATTATATTTTAATTTTCTTTAAATATTCAACAGCTGAACAACATTGTCCATTTCGTATAACCTAACTTGCTATACCAGCATGTGACTGATTGTTGACGTCATAATTATAAGTATTAATGACGTTGACTATATATGGATTCTTCCGCAAACACAAGTGACGACACTAAGAATTGTGAATTGCAAATATTAATTTACTACTTGTAAAATATTGTTTTTGTTGTTTCTTTTCATAGTATTGAATTTAAAATATAAGAATTGTTTTCAATTGTTGGTTAGATTATTGGATATAGACGAATTTGGGTGGGTTTACTCTAAACATAAACCTCTTCGCGGTTTATTGGCGTAAACCGACCCAAAGTCGTCTATAATCCAATAGTCTAACCAGCAATTGAAAACAATCCTTAAATAAATATATTCGATAAGGAAAATATTAGTGCGCTGTAACAACCCACTTTGTAATAACAACGCACTTTGTAATAAAATTTGAAAAAGTTAAATTAAATTTGTCAAACTGTATGCATAGCACTGTTTGGCTATTTAAGTCATATGTAATAACGCACTTTGTAATAAAATAAGTAAAAAATACAATACGATAGGAGGAGTGTGCAAGTACCATCATTTGGTAATCCAAGGACTGAAAATGACTTATTAGTTAATTATTTACCAAAAATATTCGGGAATTTGAACAACTCTGACTTTTTTACAAAGTGCGTTTTGTTGACAAACGCAGTTTATAATACATTTTTAATATGTAATAACGCACTTTGTAATAAAATTAAAAAAAATTCGGTACCATTGAAGGAGTGTGTAAGTACCATTATTTGGTAATACAAGGACTGAAAATGACTTATTAGTTAATTATTTACCAAAAATATTCGAGAATTTTAACAACTCCTACTTTTTTACAAAGTGCGTTTTGTTGACAAACGCAGTTTGTAATACATTGTTAATATGTAATAACGCACTTTAATAAAATAAGAAAACAATACGATACGATTGGAGGAGTGTGTAAGTAACATTATTTGGTAATCCAAGGACTGAAAATGACTTATTAATTCATTATTTACCAAAAATATTCGGGAATTTAAACAACTCAGACTTTTTTACAAAGTGCGTTTTGTTGACTAACGCAGTTTGTAATACATTGTTAATATGTAATAACGCACTTTGTAATGAAATAAGTAAAAAATACGATACGATTGGAGGAGTGTGTAAGTACCATTATTTGGTAATCCAAGTACTGAAAATGACTTATTAGTTAATTATTTATCAAAATTATTCGGGAATTTTAACAACTCAGAGGTTTTTTTTACAAAGTGCGTTTAGTTGACTAACGCAGTTCGTAATAAATTGTTAATATGTAATAACGCATTTTTGTAATAAAATAAGAAAACAATTAGGATACGATTGAAGGAGTGTGTAACTGTGTCTTTGTTCCAAGTTCTATGTTTTAATGACCTGAAATTGTTACGATAAAGTTTCGATTTCTCTCAAGAGGCACATTGAGGATATAATTTATATTTTATTTCAAAGAAAAATAATTATCTTATAAGATGATGCTAAGAAAGTCATAGGTAAGACTGAAAAAAGAAGAAAAAAAACTGAATATTTTCTGAGTAGGGGAATTTTGAGTCAGACATCTTGTCTTTCTTTTACATCGACCACCTCATTAATAGAAACAAGTGACTGTGGTTAATGTTAATGAGATTTTAGACGGCTATTGATTTAGGAATAAATGTGACAAAGGTCGAGGTTAAATAGGGGAAAACTTGAAAAGCTTAGGCATCGCTTTTGAAAATCTATGTAGAATTTCGTGAAACAACAAACATTGAAGCTTATGATGCATAAAGACCACTTAATTTTAGGTTGCTCAAAAGGTCAAACGAAAAGGTCATGATTTTGGGGGCAAATTAAACGTTTAAAGCTATAGCTGGTTTCGCGAGCAAAACTTTTAAGCATCTTTAAAGAATTCACGAAACTTCCAATTATTGAAGCTTATCCGAGGTAAAGAAGAAACCTTTTGATTTTGGGTATCAAAACAGCAAAGTCAAGGTCAATAGTTTGGTACTAATGAGAGATTTTTAACTGAATTTTTTTTTCAGAGAAGAACCTGGGATTACTTTCATTTAATTGCTTAACAGTTGTCCACATTAATGCAAATGAGGTGGAGCTTAAATATGTCATTTGTCACTAGGTAAATGTCAAATTATACATTCTCTGTAAATATTGCACATCCAACAGATATTGCGTCCTGCTCGTGTTTTAAAAACGTTGTTACTATAAATTACGAATAGTTGATACATATATACTCACTCAAAAAAGAAAGACAACATCGGATAATTTTTTTCAAATCTTTTTTTTTTCACACAAATATCCTATAAATATTCAAATATATATACACAGCATCATAATTACACCTTAATTAAAGGTTTCCAGGTGAAAGCATTTAGGTTCATCCACCCGTGAACGACTGTGGTCGAGATCTGGAACACACTATGAATTATGGATTGCTAAAAACAGGGTCGACTTTCACGTGCATATCATGTTTTTTTTTTAACTCAGACAATCAGTATAAAACCCCGCTATTTCTTTTCTTGACTGCATTATTAAAATAAAATTCTTATGAGGTGACGCTATGCCAATCTTAGATGCTGCTACCCGGAATATTGCTATCGGCCGAGTTGAGGCAGGGGAATCGCAGCATGATGTTGCCAGAACGTGAACTGTTCATCGTAGCACAATTTCACGCCTTTGGAGACGCTACCAGCAGCTTGGTACTACGACAGACCGCCTAAGTTCGCGTGTTACAACTCGGGCGCAGTATTGTTACATTAGATTATTCCATCTACGGAACAGGACTATAGCTGTAACAGAAACAGCTGAAAACGTCCTTGGGTTGCGCCGTATATCACCACAGACAATACGCAATCGGTTACGCTCTCATGGATTGCGGTCAAAAAGACCTTACGTCAAAACAACACTGAGACGCCAACACCGCCCAGCATTGGTTAGATGGAGACATATAATTAACATTCAAAGAGAAATTTTTCAACACGACAATGCCAGACCACATACAGTACGTGTAACAGTAGACGTTTTAGATCAACAGACTGTCAATGTGATCCGTTGGCCATCACTATCTCCGGATTTAATCCCAATTGAACATCAGTGGTATGAACTGGATCGGCGCGTTCGCCAACGACAACCACCGCCGCAAAATCTGTAACAATTAGAGCAGGCACTTCAGTATGCGTGGCAAAGGATACCACGTGTTCTTACTCAACGTTTAATTGAATCCATGCCAAGAAGAGTAAGGGCTGTGTTACAAGCAAATGGTGGACACAACAGATACTGACATTTTTTGCGTGATTTATTGACAATATGTTATATTCCATGGTAAAAGAACTCATGAACAAGTAGTGTGCCAATTAATTATTTATATGATAAATTGTTACAATAATATTTGAAGTAAAATTCCCACTTTTTGTATGTTGCGTGTCATTTTTGAGTGAGTATTCTAAAATTTGTTTAATATTTATAGAAAAGTGATAATACCCCCCTCCCCCCAAAAAAAAAATTATAGATGGTGACCTTCAACCGACATGATATTTAAAATGTTTTCTTAGTTTTAGGTATTCTATAAACAAACTAAATTTCGTACTACGACAATATAACAAATGACAGACAAGTTTCGGCCACGGTGTCCTACTTCATGCATAATTAAACAGGTAAACAACATGATCGAATAGTTAATAACTGTATATTTAGCCTACTTTCATCCACATACTCGAAAGGAAGCGTTTCCCCAGCCAAACCATCGAGGAGGTACTACAGGTGATGTCTGGTTTTTTGTAACATGCAATCTAATTAAAGATATATCTTCACTTGGCTCCCTCTTTTTAGCTCACCTGACCCAAAGGGTCAATGTGAGCTATTCTCATCACTTTGGGTCCGTCGTCATTTTTACATTTCAATCTTCTTCTCCACAACCACTTGGCCAATTAGAACCAAACTTGGCAGGAATGTTTATTGGGTGGTTCTTAACAAAGTTTGAGTTTTTGGTGCTGATCAAATATGAAACATGGATGCCAGGGCCATAAATGCGTTCTGATTGGCTGAAATTCAAAAATTTTCTTCTCATAAACTGCTTGGCAGATTGATTTGAAATATTGCAGAAATGTACCTTAGATGGTCCTCTACAAAGTTGGAATTTTTTTGTGCCGATCCAAGATGGCCGCCATCGCAGGACATAGTTTAACATAGGACCCTATGGGAAAAACATAAAAACAACTTATTCTCTGCAACTGTTCCACACAATGAAGCCAAATTAATAAGGAAATGAAGGTTGGATAATTATCTAATTATCTTATTATTTTTGGGTTTATCGAGCCAATTGAAAATTCAACATGGCTTCCAGGGCAAATAATGCGTTCTGATTGGCTGAAATTCAAAAACCTCCTTCTCATAAACTGCTTGGCAGATTAATTTGAAATATTGCAGAAATGTGCCTTAGATGGTCCTCTACAAAGTTTGAGTTTTTTGTGCCGATCCAAAATCCAAGATGGCCACCATCGCAGGACATAGTTTAACATAGGAACCTATGGGAAAAACATACAAACAACTTCTTCTCTGAAACTGTTCCACACAATGAAGCCAAATTATGAAGAAATGATTAATGGATATTTATCTTATTTTGAATTTTTTGAGCCAATTGCAAATTGAACATGTCTTCCAGGGCAACTAAGGGGTTCTGATTGGCTGAAATTTCAAAAATCTTCTTTTTACAAATGTACCTTAGATTGTCCTCTACAAAATTTGAGTTTTTTGTGGCGATCCAAAATCCAAGATGGCCGCCACGGGGGAACACAGCTTAACATAGGACCCTATGGGAAAACCATACACACAGCTTCTACTCTGAAACTCAGTTCCACACAATTTAACCAAATAATGCAGAAGTGAATCTTAGATAGTAATCTTATTATTTTACGTTTTTCGAGCCGATAGGAAATTCAACATGACTGCCAGAGCTGCAAATGCGTTCTGACTGGCTGAGATTTCAAAATTCGTTTTCTCACAAACCGCTTGGCAGATTTTAGGATATGTGATATTGGATGTTCCTCTACCAATTTTGAGTTTTTTGTTTCGATCCAAAATACAAGATTGCTGCCACCATGGAACATCTCTTAACATACTGACCTATGAAAAAACATAAAAACTGCTTCTTCTCAGAAACTGTACTACTGCTGATTGGAAATTCAACATGGCAACATTCGTAGAAACAGCATCTTCACATAAACTCTTTAGCATTTAATATCAAAATTTGTAAGTCAGGTGAGCGATACAGGCTCTTAAGAGCCTCTAGTTGCTATTGTCGCCGTGAAGATCTAACAACATTCCATTACAGGTCATCTCATAATGAACTTCTGTACTGACCAATCAAAAACTGCCTTCCTCAACCTTTAATGTTGTAGAATCCTCTGTCATTGTTCGGAATCTCTCTGGCATTATTTTACCTTTTTCATAACTAAACCCCAAGTTAAGATAGAAGCTTACGTTTGATTGGTTAATTTTTTGGGAATACCCATATTTTTCATTGGATAATATTTATATCAAACGTTCAATCTGAGATGACCTGTAATTGGATGTTGTTAGATCTTCAGAGCGACAATAACAAAAGGGGGAGCTAGTGAAAGATTTAATTTTAATTAGAAAGTGTAACATGAACACATGATTAACAATAACTAACGTGTTTTGAATGGGGTTTATTTATATCAGTTGATGGCAAGGAATTGCAATCCGTCAGTATTTTTGTGATTACCTTCTCCAAAAACTGACGGAAGGACGGACGTGGATCGGTAATGTTATTCCGCATAAATAGATGTTGCACAAAATAAAATTTACTTACATGCGAATGTTCAAAAATCTAGGCTTTCTCATTTATTTCACTCCTCACAAACCGTTGTCAGGTAGCAAATATATCTTGGCGAGCACGAATTTTGATCTTACATGTTTAACATAGAACGAATGAAAATTTTTGTTACATGCTATAATGATTCACTAATTCAGTATATCACATTTACCATGTAAACCAATTTAAGTTGAAATCTAGCAACTGGCATAAAAGCTGTGTCAAATTTAAAAATAGACGCTCATTAAACATTTCACTTAGTAAAAAAAAAGTCTGAGTTGTAAAAATTCCCGAATATTTGTGGTTAAAGTCTGACCAAGGCCATTAAGTTGTCAGTGTAGGACGTAAAAAACTCCCACCAACCAATATTTTGGTAAATAATTAGGTCATCGCCACTTTGTGGCAGACGCCCTATAGTGATCAGTCTGTCCGTCCGTCCGTCCGTCCGACTAATCGTATCCGAGCTGTAACTTTTGTTATCTTTTGAGGTAGGCTTTTGATATTTAGAATGTGGTGATAATATCAAGGCGATGTGTCGCATACCTTGAACGTTGACCTTAAGGTCACATTATTGCTTTTGAATGACAAATTCATATCCGGGTTGTAACTTTTCTTATCTTTTGAGGTAGGCCTTTGATATTTGGAATGTGGGTAGATAATATCAAGGCGATGTGTCGCATACCGTGGTTGTTGACCATGACCTTGAACTTTGACCTTAAGGTCAAATTATTGCTTTCCGAATGACCAATTCATTTCCGAGCTGTAACTTTTTTATCTTTTGAGGTAGGCTTTTGATATTTAGAATGTGGGTAGATAATATCAAGGCAATGTGTCGCATACCGTGGTTGTTGACCATGACCTTGAACTTTAACATTAAGGTCACATTATTGCTTTCTGAATGACAAATTCATGTCCGAGCTGTAACGTTTTTATCTTTTGAGGTAGGCTTTTGATATTTAGAATGTGGGTAGATAATATCAAGGCGATGTGTCGCATACCATGGTTAATAACCTCTGACCTTGACCTCAAGATCGGCGGGGCCCACAGAGATGGATACCATCTCACTAATATCTAGTTTACTAATAAGTCATTTTCATTCCTTGGATTACCAAATAATGGTACTTACACACTCTTCCAATTGTATCGTAATGTTTTCTTATTTTATTACAAACTCGTTATTACATACTTACAGTGTATTACGAACTGCGTTAGTCAACAAAACGCACTTTGTAAAAAAGTCTGAGTAGTTAAAAAGTCTGAGTAGTTAAACTCCCGAATATTTTTATAATAATTTATGACTTAAATAGCCAAACAGTGCTATGCATACAGTTTGTCAACTTTAAATTTAACTTTTTCAAATTTTATTACAAAGTGCGTTGTTATTACAAAGTGGGTTGTTACAGTGCGCAAAACGTTGTATGTGTTCGAAGTTAAATACAATTTGAGCAGGAAATGGCTATTTGTTGTGGACATAGACATACAAATCTGGAGACAAATGTCATCTTTTAATGTGTACGACGTAATTTAACGTAACGTCAACAAGCTCAAATGACGTTGAGCTTAGATACCCCAATAGTTAACGTGCGCTATGTCATAATTGTATTATGGTTGTAAAAATGTGGTTTTTAGACATTTATTAACAAGGCAGGGTACTTGCTAACTTTACATATGTTCTTAAGTATTCTACATGCGAAATTTAGGTATGCAAGTAGATGCAAAATGTGCACTCATATAAAAAAAGAAAAAAAAACCACGCAGATGCCATGGAAAATTAATATACCGCGAAAAAATGTTGTGGACGGAATTTTTAAAAATCTATTTTAGGCCTGTTTTAGATGTTTCTTATATTAAATATTAATATCAGCTATATTGACACGAACAAATTTACGCAAACAATCAGTAGGGCAAAATAGTTTAATGCATGGAACCACAAGACCAAACTTTGCACAGGCATAGTATGAGTATTATAGTATAGGATTAAAGGTAGGGCGTGAGTCTAGCCTCTTGAGGCGGCTACAAAAACGCTACACGTTTTTAAAATCTACAAATGTGGTCTTCATTGTGCAGGTAGCGTGGAGTACTCTAAACACGCTAAAAATATTGGTCCGCGGTCAGGCTTATCGTATTATTAAATAATACATTAAAATTGTCCTTAATATGCTAAAATCGGCAAAACCAATATCTTGATTACTGAATGAATATAAAAGTTTACCCGGTTAGCAACTTTGTCCTTTCGGTCCGCATGGGAAAATGGAGAGTGATTGGTAATTGATTTCCACAAAGTTCATACACACCAGACATGCGGACAGTTAAGATTATATGATTATATAATAAAAGTGTTACAAACAGGCTGATACTGTATTGGTCTTGTATTGACCCTACTGGTCTCGGGAACAATACAGCCAACTTTAAATCAATAGAAGGGCAGATAGAGAATCAGTCCGTCATTAACTATAACTCCCCCCCCCCCCCACATAGAGGGCTTCCAATATCTGTCATATAGGAACTGCCTGGGCTACTCTGTGAATCGAACGCAGCAGGAATTCTCCCTATAATGGTAAAATATAATATATACAGTTTACTTTTTGCTAACAAAGGCATAGATGCTATCAATCTTGGTAATATCTTGAATCACAAGTCTGTTTCTTCTAAAATTCCACCATACTTCAAAAACAAATCAATTCCTATTATATATTATACCTATACTACCCCCATTGCAGCCAGAATTTTTAATTACAAACGTGTATTGCAGGATCTTTTGATCAATGACTTCAAAGCCAAACCCACCCCGACTGATCTTGCCAAAATTCCATATTCATATATAGTCTTTCAGGTCACGTGATAACTGGAGATCTTAGTATTGTTGAAAATGAAAGACTCCGCAATTTGTTGTCCAAAGGACCAAAGTACCGTGAACCTAAATCCACCAACTGGAATTATAACTTTAAATTATTGATAAATTCAATAGAGGACTATGCCAGAAAATGGGCAAGCAAGAGGACCAGGAGGTTGATACCTTGTCCGAGTGGGTAAAGGCCTTGAGGTCATTGATTCAAATAAGAATAAGTGGGTTAAGAAGATCTATGAGTACTAAAGCATCATCAATCTTCAGAAATCTTGATACTCTTAAAACTTTGTCCGACATTCATGACAAATATGTTGTTGTGCCAGCAGATAAGGCCCCTAACAACATTATTTTTATCTGCAAAACATTACATAAAGTGTTTAATTAATGAGTTAGGCATGGACAGTTCACTTGGCAACCCCACACATTCACTGCGCTTTCAAAGGAGGAGGTCATTGAAAATCACAAATCGGTATCGGCATCCTTTGATCTCAAAATCAAAATTGAAGATTGTGATCTCCCCTTATTATATTGGATTCTAAAGCTTCACAAAACTCCATACAAACAGCGTTTCATAGCAGGATCGTCTGTGTACTAACAAAACAGCAACTCCTGACCACTATTTTAACAACAGTAAAAAACGGGACACTTTCTACTCCAGGAGTGGAATAAAGGAAATGTGGATATTACAAAATTCAAAAGACATGATAGACATCTTGAGGTCTGGATCTCTTTCCCATTGTAACAGCATAAAAACATTTGATTTTTCGACACTCTATACGGCCGTTCCTCATACGCTGCTTAAAACTAGGCTTAAAGATCTTATAAAACGCTGCTTTTTCAAAACAAAAGGAAAGAGAGGACATGTTTTTCAACAGACTGTTGGTATTCCAATTGGTACCAATTGTGCTCCTCTCCTCGCCGATCTGTTTTTGTACTCTTATGAGGCTGAATTCATAGAAGGCCTACTGAAGAAGAAAGAAAAGACACTGGCCCAGACCTTAAATTAACATTTCGCTATATTGATGATGTTTGTCCATCAACAATGCTATATTTTGTGACTATTTACATTCAATTTACCCTAGCGAGCTTGAAATTAAAGGCACCACCAAAACACTAAGGTCAGCTTCTAACGTAGACCTACTTCTAGAGTTAGACTCAGGAAAACTTCAAACTAAACTTTACCACAAACGTGATGACTTCAACTTTCCAATTGTCAATTTCCCGTTCATCGACAGCAACATTCCAGCATCTTCAGCGTATGGTTATACTTTATTCTAGATCCCGCGTTCGGTATTTCGATTTTCTTGGCCGAACACTGCTGTTGACTGCTAAACTACTCAAACAATGGTTTGTTGTACCTAGGTTGATGTTATCTCTCCAGAAGTTCTATGGTCGTCACCATGACTTAACTGATCATTATGGGAAATCAGTGTCTTAAATACGATCTGACATTTTCGCTGAGTTATAGGTAGTGTTTCCTATTCCTAGATCTGACTTTTCCCTAGACATGACAGTGGGTAACTCGACGGGTGTCTCATTAGAGGCAGGCACTTCTTAATCGTCCGAACACTTGAGTGCACCCATGGTTTGTATTGGGTTCGGGTTACTCTCTTTCTGTGTTTTATGTTTTTAGTTTTTGTTTTGTGTTTGTCTATATCCGGATTTGTAACTGCCCCTTGGCGTTTGTGTAATGTTGTTCGGTCGGGTTTCTATGCTATTTTCTTTTCAATATTAACAACCAAAGCTGATGAAACCGATTTACAGTGAGAGGATAGAATCAGCCTTTAGAGAACTCTGGATGTGTGGAAAATCTATCCGCCAAATGGCATTCAAAAATTTCTTAACCATACTTGCTTTGCGAACGTTTAACACATGCTACAGGTTTTTAAATTTGACTATACTGTACAATAGTTGGGCAGAATTTCCCAAACAAGTAATCATATTTCAGTACTTAATACAGGATTTTGGTACTAGTATATTCAACAAAAGTCCCTTACCTTCGTCTATAACATCCCCGGAGTCATAAACCTGATCTCCCCTCCCGATATCGAATACCGTATCGTATCGCATATACCCTTATCCTGTATAGTATATGCCGTATCGTAAAATCTCGATAAAAAGTACATGGGAAAATCCTTATCGCATTATGTATAACCAATCGACCAATATCATTTATCAAGCCTAAAGGTCCTTGAGTCTGTCATTGGTCCATTTGGTGATACAGCATGCGATACAGAGTTTATATGATACATGGATAAATCGCATGCTGTATCACTCGATCAAATTCAGTGCTCTGATATACAGGCACGCGAGGCTGCTATTTGGTTCTTCGGTGACCTTCGAAGAAAACTGATATTTGTAAACTTATTATCATCCTGAATACTGCTGAGATAATGACTAAAAGACACGAGACCTAAGGGGAAAATGCAATAAAAACGAAATCCCCACAATTTGATGATATTTATTTATTTCGTAGAGTGTATTCAGAATACTTATGAAGCAATATGAATTGCTGGGCCAATTTTGAGCAACGTCACGGGTGGATTTGATAAACGACGTAATCTGCGTAAATCATCCCATGTTCGTTTGGTGAAAAATCTAACACAATGGCATAATTTTGTTAATCATTCATTATCACCACTTAACCAATGAGACACCACGCCTAACCAAAATTACACGTAATAAAAGTGATATACAGTAACATCAAACGACAGGCCATACTTTTAATACACGTAATAAAGTGATATACAGTAATATCCATCACCAGGTTATACCTATCATACACGTAATACAGTGATGTACAGTAACATACATCACCAACCAGGCCAAACCTATAATACACGTAATACAGTGATATACAGTAACATCCATCACCAGACCAAACCACAATTACACGTATTACAGTGATATAGTAACAAAACAACGCAAAACAGAAAGTAATTTCATTACTAACTTTAATACACATATAAAACTAACAATGATGTTTTTTATCAATTTAATTTCTGTTTAGTATCATAAACACATACAAATGTAAAAGCTGTTCATAGCGCAAGATCACATTCCCAATCGAAAACAAGGATTGATAAAACAATGTTCTTGTAGATTGTCTAGAGGTTATTATTCGTGGAATTCTTAATTTCGTGGTTTGTCCTCACCCACGAAAACGACGAAAATTGGTACCCCACTAGTAAAAATGAAACTACAGTATATCGCCAGGCCATATTTATAATACACGTAATACAGTGATATACAGTAACATTCAACACCAGACCATACCTATAATGCACGTAATACGGTGATTTACAGTAAGATCCACCACCAGACCAAACGTGTAATATAAATAATAACCATCCACTATCAGGCCAAAACTATACTCACTCAAAAAAAAAAAAAAGAAACGCAATATAAAAAAATGGGAATTTTACTTCATATATTATTTTAACAATTTATCACATAAATAATTGATAGAGAAATGTAAAAATTGGCACACTTCTTGTTCATGAGTTTTTTTACCATAGAATATGACATTTTGTCGCACATTGTCAATAAATCAATAAATAAAATAAATAAAATAAATACTGAAGTGCCTGCTGTAATTGTTGCAGATTTTGCGGCATTGGTTTTCGTTAGCGCACGCGCCGATCCAGTTCATCCCACAGATGTTCAATTGGGTTAAGATCTGGAGATCGTGATGGCCTATGGATCACATTGAGATTCTGTAGCTCTAAAAAAATCTACTGTACAGTCTTACATCTAAACCCAAACATTCGCATCAAAATGATGTTGGGGCTTATCAGTATCATTTGGTTACACAAGCTGTATGACAAATTAAACTGTCAGTCCAATTATTATTTTTGCTGGTGATAAATACCAGATGACTGTAAAACAGTAGTTTCAAATTGTCAAACATTTGAACTATTAGATCTTGGTCATTTTAAACTTGAAGATGTTTATGGAATTCACTTGGTTATTATGGTTTGTTGTTTGTAAATGACAGCATATAATTAGACAATGTCCAATTTTCATCTTTTTAAATTTTTGTAAAAGAAAATCATCTTTAACAAATCCATTATTTTATTTATTATTTTAATGTTTTAGCTTCAGACTAGCATTTAATATGATATTTTCCACAAAAAACTTGTTTCTGACAATGTGCCTGTCGACTCTATAAAACATTAGTAGCCCGGGAACATTTACATACACTAGTTTTTTTCTGGAAACTTAAATTATTTTGTTAGAAATTAATAGAACAAAGAACATAATATAATTTAAGGATTCTTACAACAGAATACAAAAAGGGGAGTTCTGTCGACAAGTACCTATGACATCTTGCACATTTAACAGTAACATTAGATAATTTCGTACTTTTTTAAAATCTGGTATTTATCACCAGCAAAAATTATAATTGGACTGAGAGTTTAATTGGTCATACAGCTCATGTAACCAAATGATACTGATAAGCCCCAACATCATTTTGATGCAGATTTTTGGGTTTAGATGCAAGACTGTGTAATACGTGATGTATGTTGTCGGGCATTGTCGTGTTGAAGAATTTCTCCCTGAATGTCAATTACGGGCAATAAATGCGGCTTAACAGCGTTAAGATTGCCTTAGATATGTATCAGCTGTGTGTGTAACGGCCAACATCATAACACTGCCTCCACCAAAATTGTCTCTTTCTACAACACAGTTTTGCGGAAAACGTTCATTTCAACGCCTGTACACTCGTATGAGACTATCTCGCTATTCAAGCTGAAATCGTGACTCATCGTTGAACCACACTCTTCTCCGGTTCTGTAAATTCCATACACGAACGGTAGTACTCCATCTAACCCATGATCGGCGGTGTTGGCGTCTCAGTGTTGCTCCGACGTAAGGTTATTTTGGCCGCAATCCACGAGAGCGTAACCGATTGCGTACTGTCTATACGGCGCAACTCAGGGACGTTTACAGCTGTTTCTGTTGCAGCAATAGTCCTGTTCCGTAGGTAGAATAATCTAATGTAACGATCCTGCGCCCGAGTTGTAACACGCGGACGCCCTGAACGTAGTCGGTCTGTCGTAGTACCAAGCTGCTGGTAGCGTCTACAAAGGAGTAAAATTGTGCTACGATGAACATTGTACGTTCTGAAAAGCAGCATTCTGTGATTCCCTGCCTCGATTTGACCGATAGCAATATTCCGGGTAGCAGCATTTAACCTCTCATAGCGTCACCTCATCGGAATTTCATTTTACTAATGTTACTGTGTATTATAGGTATGTCCTGGTGGTGGATGTTACTGTATATCACTGTATTAAGTGTATTATAGGTATGTCTTGGTGATGGATGTTACTGTATATCACTGTATTACTTGTGTTATAGGTATGGCCTGGTGGTGGATGTTACTGCATATCACTGTATAACGTGTATTATAGGTATGGCCTGGTGGTGGATGCTACAGAATATCACTGTATTACGTGTATTATAGGTATGGCCTGGTGGTGGATGTTACTGTATATCACTGTATTACGTGTATTATAGGTATGGCCTGGTGGTGGATGTTACTGTATATCACTGTATTACGTGTATTTTAGGTATGGTCTGGTGGGGGATGTTACTGTATATCACTGTATTACGTGTATTATAGGTATGGTCTGGTGGGGGATGTTACTGTATATCACTGTATTACGTGTATTATAGGTATGGCCTGCTGGTGGATGTTACTGTATATCACTGTATTACGCGTATTATAGGTATGGCCTGGTGGCGGATGTTACTGTATATCACTGTATTACGTGTATTATAGGTATGGTCTGGTGGGGGATGTAAGTGTATATCACTGTAGTACGTGTATTGTAGGTATGGCCTGGTTGTAGGTGTTACTGTATATCACTGTATTACGTGTATTATAGGTATGGTCTGGTGGTGGATGTTAGTGTATATCACTGTATTACGTGTATTATAGGTATGGCTTGGTTGTGGATGTTACTGTATATCACTGTATTACGTGTATTATAGGTATGGTCTGGTGGGGGATGTAAGTGTATATCACTGTAGTACGTGTATTGTAGGTATGGCCTGGTTGTAGGTGTTACTGTATATCACTGTATTACGTGTATTATAGGTATGGTCTGGTGGTGGGTGTTAGTGTATATCACTGTATTACGTGTATTATAGGTATGGCCTGGTTGTGGATGTTACTGTATATCACTGTATTACGTGTATTATAGGTATGGTCTGGTGGTGGATGTTAGTGCATATCACTGTATTACGTGTATTATAGGTATGGCCTGGTTGTGGATGTTACTGTATATCACTGTATTACGTGTATTATAAGTATTGTCTGGTGGTGGATGTTACTGTATATCACCGTATTACGTGTAATATAGGTATGGTCTGGCGGTGGATTTTACTGTACATCGCCGTATTACGTGTATTATAGGTATGACCTGGTGGTGGATGTTACTGTGTATCACTGTATTACGTGTATTATAGGTATAGCCTGGTGGTGGATGTTACTGTATATCACTGTATTACGTGTATTATAGGTATGGCCTGCTGGTGAATGTTACTGTATATCACTGTATTACGTGTATTATAGGTATGGCCTGGTGGTGGATGTTACTGTATATCACTGTATTACGTGTATTATAGGTATGGTCTGGTGGCGGATGTTACTGTATATCACTGCATTACGTGTATTATAGGTATGGTCTGGTGGCGGATGTTACTGTATATCACTGTATTACGTGTATTATAGGTATGGCCTGGTTGTAGGTGTTACTGTATATCACTGTATTACGTGTATTATAGGTATGGCCTGGTTGTAGATGTTACTGTATATCACTGTATTACGTGTATTATAGGTATGGCCTGCTGGTGGATGTTACTGTATATCACTGTATTACGTGTATTATAGGTATGGCCTACTGGTGGATGTTACTGTATATCACTGTATTACGTGTATTATAGGTATGACCTGGTGGTGGATGTTACTGTATATCACCGTATTACGTGTATTTTAGGTATGGCCTGGTGGTGGATGTTACTGTTTATCACTTTGATTAATTGTGCATTATTTGTTTGTTTGTTTTTTTTTTCAGAGCAGGACATATTTTCATCGGTATCATTTGTTCTATACTTCATCTGAAATTCGGTCTATGTACGATTTTTCTCTGCAATATTACGAGAATAAAACTATTTAAGTTATCTTAAAAATATGAATATCGTGTGCATAAATTATACATGTTATATTAAGAAACAGGTTTGCTTTGCAGTGCATGAGATATATTCTTTTTTTTAATTTTGTCACAATTAACTAAATTTTGTTGCAAACTGTAGTTATTAAACTTTAATTAATACAAAAATTTATCTTATTTAGTTTACTTCAGCTTTATTTATAGCATCGAAGAGACATATTTAAATGTCTCTAATTACATCTAGTGAGCTTTATGATACGGAAGTTAGTTTTATTACACGGAATCACGTGATCCAAATACCCATCGGGAATACATCGGTCAATTCATAAAAAGTGATCTAATGACATTAGATAACATAATGTGTTAACCATTATATCCGATATCTCACTTTAAATGTACAATTTACAAAACTAGGCTTAAATTATTATTATTACGTATCTGTGCAGCACATAATATAATTCACAAGGTATCCAGGCTCTATACAATAGCCCAAAATATACAAAGATATGCAATCTTATAAATCTAAATTCAGTCGAACACAAGTTATTAACGATTAGTTATTATAGCTAGTGAATATAATTAATATAAAAAAAGCTAAAAAATGGAACAGACATGCCTGACGGCATAAAAGATTGTAAAGAAAGTGGCAGCATCATAATTAATCACAGACATGACAGAGAATCTAACAAAGCCAAAAATGCTAAGTACCCTAACACTAAGTCTAAATACCTAAAATACTATGCCAAAACAAAAGGAAATATATCACTTGAAATTGGAGACAAAATCAAAGTCAACGCGAAATATCACATAACTTTACATAAAAAATTAGTTTCATGTTTACTGAGAAAAAACATTCAAACACCCCTCTTTTTCCTTTTTTCACGCACACACTCACACCCCCCGAAGCCCGATAAATAGGAATGTCATGGGTATAGTTTGGTTTAGATTATTAATTACACAAATATATATATATATATATATATATATATATATATATATATATATATATATATATATATATATATATACGTCTACAAATTAAGCCCAACACTGTTAGAACTAGATTTTTAACACTGTCAAATTTTGCTTACCCTCAGCGGGATTCGAACTCACACCGTTGTGACACTGTAGCTCCAATTCGCGTGCACTTTGTCCAGCGGTCTAGACACCTCTGCCAAATCCTCTGATATATATATATCAAAGTTTCATGTAATAATAACTTTTGTTAGTATTCTAGTTACGGAAAATAATAATAGAGGGAGACCATTTTTATCCTGGTACTTAGCCTTTCGTTGAGCTCTATCGACGAGCGTAGCTTTGAAAAATCGGAAACCATAATTAAAGCCTATGTTGTGTAGACAATTCCGGAGTATGTCGACATTTGTAAGATTCAATAATTATTAAATATTATGTCAATAATTTAATTGAACCACGCGAATATTAGTTTTAATTCAAGTATATTTATGATTTAATATATGACAAAAGATTACATGTGCACACATTTAGAAATCTGAAACTGAACCTAGCCACAACTGCAGGGCTTAGCTTTACATAGAAACTTATCTGGAATAAGTTTAAATGCATTCTTTGTAGAAATCACTTTGACAAACGCGTGCAGACTGCAGAATTAATCGGCGGCGAACTGATGCTTTGCATCAAAAGTTTTCTTGTATATTTTATGATTTGTCTCGCTAAACCGATAGTTGACGTCAAAATACATTTTTACGGGAAAAGGAGCGTGAAATTCTTATCTGACCCACGGGTTGAGATAAATAGTATCTAGTACAAGTGGAAAGGCGAGACAAATAGTATATATTACGAGTTGAAAGGTGAGACAGGAAAATCTCAAACCCAATGGCAAATATATCTTGTCCATCCCGAGGCTCTGCTACTACACCACATCCACTATATCTTTTTCTTTAATACGTGGGTATTTTGATAGGCAGGAATCAAAAATTCGTAGAATTTGTGAAAATCCACATATTTTGAACAGACTATAACACACTTGAATGCTACCTGATCAGTCTTATTTTATGTTTGTTTGTCACAAGCAGTCCTGTTGAAGCTAACTATATTTAAATTTGAGAAAAGCTGTGTCCTTCGTAGATACACCATACAGAGGGCCTCGTTAGCAGACTGGTTAATGTAGTTGGTCTACAATTGATCACGTGGTTTGTCAACACTGAGGTTGCGTATTCGAGTCTCACCGGGCAGTGTGAGCTCAACTCCAATTTTAATTGATAAGGATTGCAGTTTTCTTATCGAAGGTCGGGGGGTTTCTCTGGGTACTCCTTATTCTTCCCCCAAATAAAAACTAGACGCTATGATATAGCTTAAAAATTGCTTAAAGTGGCTTTAAACACCATTCAAACAAACAAACAATGATACTACTTACAAAAATATTTCAAACCCAGAAAATTACATACGCCTTTATTGTTTACGTGTCACAAATCGTCCTTGACATTTGCCACGTTGTGTTTTCAAGGGACCTTGCGTTGTTTTCAACAATGTGTCTGCTTTCCTGATGGTCATTGGTATTTGGACAAACCGCGAGACTTTCTTCGCCTCTCCCGAAAGGTTTCGAACAGAGGACAATCGCCGGTTTCTATTTTAAATGTCCGTTCTAATTTAGGTCAAAATTAACTGTATCACAATGAAAAAAAACGATTTTTTTAAACTGTGGAAAATAATTGCTGAATTAAATTTGCATCATTTTGAATCAATAGGACCATAAATTCGGTAAGCCTTTCTTCATATTTCACGCAAATACTGCAACACAGTCGCGGACACTGTGACCAATGTAACGAAGCATTCAATTTCGTTGTTCTCTGTTCTGATTAAATCATAAATTACATTTTTAATGTTAATACATATATTAGTTAATTTTTAATTTATAGTTCTTCTTTTTTCTTCCAAATTTTACACCATGCAGAAAAATAATAATTTTGTGCCAAGGAGGATCTCGGAAAACGAAACAGCCAAAATAAACCTTTATCTATGTAGGCGCGAAATGTAAAATTTCCATATTTTCATATCAGAATCGAAATAATTCACGGTTGTCCGATTTAATGCATTCGTTTAATATAAATATGCAAAATATTCATGAATATAATGCCTACCTATATTTAAATAATCATTAAAATTGCGACAGTCATGAATTATTTCTTAGATAGTTATCGTTGCGCCTTACAGTTGGCGTAAGAATTTGATAGGATATTTTTTGTTGTCTTAAAATTATTTCCGCTTACACGAAGCATTGTGTAAAAAATTTTAAGAAATTTTACATTTGAATATTTTGTTTTAAATAGTCAAGTATATCAACGTCTATTACTTTTGATAAAAATGGTACAGAAAGATGGCAAATCAGCAAGACAATCAAGTTATCAGAGCCGAGACCTATGGGGTGTCAAATTTCACCCTAAAATGGTATTCTGTAATATGCTATCAAATTTTGAGAAATGTAGGGTCTGTGCATAGTAAAGTATTCTTTAGTTTAGTTTAAACATATTTTATTTGCAAAAAAAAAATCAGCAAAAAGGAAACTTATGAAGTTTAAAAAGTATCAGTATATACATTTTGAAAAGGTATGAATTAAGTAGCGAAAACATAAATAAAAACATATTGTAAACATATTTTTAAAGTTTATGTTCTTTAATTTGATGAACACATATTCTAGGTTTTAAATGTAACGAATGATTGACAATGTTTAAAAATAGATCTGTTCTATAAAGCAGAAATATAGTGTATTTTTAAGATGTACATGTTTTTATCAATTGCACACTTGAGTCTTAAGTCGGTTACTTTGGTGGAATGAGTTAATACTAAAAATTATTTATTTTCTAATCTGATGCTTGCTGGTGGTAAATTGGTTAGAAAACTAGTAACAATATACAATAATTGTACTTGTCAAGATAATTAGGGCTTGAGATGATAGTACGTCTGTCAAAAAACCCCTGAAAATGAGTAGTAATGGGAAATTTACCAATTTCTAGCAATTTCATACCAATACAAGATATAACTTTAATTCTTGCTTTGCCAATTTCTATTTTGGGGGTTTCTTTTGGTAAGACATGTTCGTTTGAATATTAAGCTTAACAGAAAAGTGACCGCATTTAATGGAGTTAAATGGATTTAGTTGAGAAATTTTTATTAATGTACACCTACAAGACAGCACTTAATAACAATAAATTTTAATTTGCATTTTGCAATTTACTACTACAGTCGCGCCTTTCTTCTAATCAAGTGGCGCTCAAACCCAAACAATATTTAACATCCAAATGATTAAGATGTTTTAGAGCTTTTATCACATAAATTCCAAAACGCTATACCAATTCAAGCTAAGGCTATATACCCTTAAAAAAGAAATTTTTTGCATATTTGACTATTTCCTATTGAAACAATGTAACCAGAAGGCAGAAAATAAGGCTTTTTTTCAAACAAAATGGGAAGTATTTTGAAAGTACTTTAAACGATAAAATTCATATCATTCGAAAGATAAGAGACTTTAGAACTGGGAACAATGTGCAAAACATATATATTCTATTTATTTAACAAGATATCGGCGTTTTTTAAATCGCCCCATTTGTTTTCTATTGAGTGGAAAATCAAATATGGCTGACAAAAATACGTCACAGAAGTCACCCGATGTCGCTAATAGTTGTATATGGTGCTCAACTTCAATCTTAATTGTCAAGAATTCCCAGTTTTCTACCCAAGGTCATGTGTTTTACCGGATACTCCGCCTTCTTTCCCCAACTTCCCAAATACACACTGGATACCGTGATTTTGCTGAAAAATTGCTGAAAGTGTCGTTTAACAACAGTCACACAAACAAAAACATTGCTCAATAGGAAACTATGGTATTTGCAAACAGACAACTATCAAATTATTTCCAATCCACTATTGGCCCCACAGGATTTTTGTAATATAACATCGCAATCCAATAAGGAAATGGCTTCTACAATCCTTCATCTGGATTGTGTGAGGGATTCACCGGTTTCTATCTAGTAAGAGCTCTACAGCTGTGGATCGAGATTCAATAAAGTTCCACACTATCCGCCATTTGGGGACACTCTGTACAGCTATTTTAGATCGAGAACGGGGAACATTCCCTCACAACCCACCATCTGGGGACACGCTGTACCGCTATGTGCCTTAACACCTGGGAACCTGCCCACACAATCTGCCATCTGTGGGACACTTGTACACTGTACGTTCTGTGCATAGATCGAGACGTGGGAACCTTCCCTCACAATAAGCCACCTGGGGGACACGCTGTGCAGCTTTGTAGATCGGGACACGTGAGACACGGGAACCTTCTCTCACAATACGCCATCTGAAAGTCACGCTGTACAGCTTTGTGGATAGATAACCAAAGAATTTTTCCATACAATCCACTATCTGATAAACGTGCTGTACAGCTATGTGGATTGAGACCCGGAAACCTCCCCACACAATCCGCCATATGCGGACGCTCTACTGCTTTGTGGATCGAGAACCTTCAATTACGATCAATCATGTAAGGTACACGATGTACATCTTTGTGGATCGAGACATGGGAACCTTCCCTCACAATTCACCATTGGGGGACACTCAGTAAAGTTATGTGGATCGAGACCCTGACCTTCCCTCACAAGCCACAAGCCGCCATCTGGGGACACGTTGTTCATCTCTGCAGATCGAGACACAAGAACATTCCCACACAATCCGCCATCTGGTTGACAAGTTGTAAAGCTTGGTAAATCGATACCCGAGAATCTTTTATCACAAACCTCCATCAAAGGACAAGCTGTGAAGCTATGTGGATCGTGACCCTTGAACCTTCCAACACAATCCTCCATCTAGTTGACATGTTGTACAGCTATATGGATCGAAACCCAGAAACCCGCCATCTGGTGAACATCCTGTACAGCTATGTGGATAAAGACCCGGGAACCTTCCCAAGAAAAATGCGTCATCTTGTGGACATGTTTTACAGCTATGTGGTTCGAGATGCGGGAACCTTCCCACACAATCCGCCATCTGGTGAACTGTACAGCTTTGTGGATCAAGACAAGAGAACCTTCTCACACATCCTGTAGACATGTTTTGCAGCTTTGTGTATCGAAACTAGGGAACCTTCCAACACAATCTGCCATCAGGGGACATTCTGTACAGCCATGTGTATTGAGACCCGGGAACCTTCGCAAACATTCCGCCATCTTGTTGACATGCTGTTCAGCTATGTGGATTGAGACCCGGGAACCTTTCCTCACAATCCTCCATCTTGTGGACATGCTGTACAGCTATGTAGGTCGAGACCCGCGAACCTTTCCACACACTACACTATTTCTGAGATAGTCTGTACATATATGTGGATCGAGAACTGTTAACGTTTCCACACCATCCAACATCTGATACACATACTGTACAGCTATATGGATCGAGACTCAGGAACTTTCCCATGCAGTACACATGTTTTTTAAAGTATAAAACAACATAGTAGCTGTAGAATAAAATATGTGTGCTGCATTTCATACATTTTCAACTGTTGTTACAGCGGCTAATTTTTGCATTGGGTGAGACTTAAATTTTCTAGGTTGGTTGTTTACTTTGAAGGATGGAGTAGATTACACAATGCCAATGGATCACGGTTATTTATTTATGTTCTTTTGTTAATAACTTAAACACAAATAAGTATTGCGGGGTCGAGAAAAAATTAGTTTATTTGTTTTTTTGTTTTGTGTATTGTTTTTTTATTTTTATGTTTTGGTTTTTTTTGTTTGTTTGTAATTTTTCAGAATGGCGACTAACAACTCTAAAAGACATATTAATGTATTCACGAAATAGTAAAAGAAGTGATATTTTAGGGTTCTTGTATTGGAGATATAAGTTTTACTATCGGTGTTCATCCAGGTACCTAGGGTAATGGATCATTGGTGTACATTCACGCGGGTACTTAGCCTAGTGGAACATTGGTATATTCCGCTTTACACGACAATCTTTATCTTCAGTACATGTATTAAAACTGATTAAGATGCTTCAGTAATTGTATTAATTTATTTTTATAGTTGTGACCACAAATAAATAAATAAACATCTATTGCCAAATGAGCGCTTTTACAAAAGGCTTACAATAGGCATACGTCACAGTTTCTGTTTGCTTCGGTTTTTGATAGAAATGATACTTGAAAGATATCTAACTTATGCAAAAGATAAAAGCTGCATAAAAGATCAAAATCGGGCAAAATTATACTTTAAAAGTGTTGTGTATCGGCTATAACCCCAAAACGAAATGTTTATATTGAATATTAAATCCAGTAGTTTGATGGGAATCAAAAGAATATAGTTTAGCCCAAATTTAGACTTTATTTTATGTTAATGAAACACCAGTGTTAATGCTGGAGTTGTTCACACAATTTTCCTGATCTAGGACTTTTAAACCTCAGTGGTGTATTTTGATAACTTGTTTTCCACGTAATATGACCGCGAAGTAACAAAATCGGATGGCCGCCATGCCATCGGACGAATATGTCATAGCTAAATGGTTCATTATTGCGAGGAAAAGGTGCATGACCTTGAACTCATTATTCCGTTGGGTTCTTTATTTTGAATCCACAAATCTAAAGGCTTGTGGGTTTTGAAAAACACTCACATTACTCAAAACTGTTTGTTTGTTTGTTTGAATGTTGTTTTAACGCTACTTTCAGCAATTTTTCAGCTATAACATGGCGTCCAGTTTTTATTGGGAGAGGAAGCCGGATTACCCGGAGAAGATTGGATTCGAGCACACCCTGCCTGAAGTGAGGCTCGAACCCGCAATCCCATGCTATCATTAGGAGACCTTTAACCACTCGGCCACGAGTCCCCTAAAGTCAGAAATTTCATTACACTCAAGGCCCATCATTCCGAATGTCCATAACACCGAATATTCAATGATTTGAATGTTCACAGTTAAGAAGCAGTGGGTAAAATTATTATTGTAATGAAACGTTACTCCGACGGACAACTGGAATATAAGGGTATAAAGATACGTACCGAGCACGTTGAGGACGGGGGAGTTGGGGGGGGGGTGTGCGAACAGTAACTGTAGTATGTTAGCACTATGAATATTCAGTGGGGCTTGTTTTTCGAGCACAAGAGGTGTAAATAGCAGATATAAGTAAGAGTATATTTTACCCTCTCCATAGCTTGGCTGAATAATTGCTCACCTAGGTAAGGTGCATTTACACTATAAAAGTCAACGTTTAGTTTAAACATATTTATTTCGATAATATCATACAAAGTTACAAGCAGACACATACATAAAAACGTAAAAGGAATCAAGCTAATAAAAGCTTATATCAAGTCCGTTTCCTTATTGTTGAAAGAGTACTACATATCAAGATGAGTAAACATGCTACATGAATGAAATATGTTTATATAATTTAACCCTTGTTTGACAATATATAACTAGGGAATAAAAGAAACAACACAAATATAAAAAAAGCTGTAAAGTAATGATGAAATGCAAAAAAAAATATGATATTGCTTAGAATCGTTTACTTGCTATGATGAAGTTTTGAGTTTTGATAAATATATCTGTATTTTGTTCAAGCGTTAGTCTATCTGACCAAAATAGTAAAAGGTTTACTTCAACAGGTACATTGCAGTTAATAGTAAAAATTATATTGTCTCTAACGTTTGTGTAAATATGGCAGTAAAGTAAGTAATGAGTAGTTGACTCAGTTTGTCCACATACACAGTTGGGTGCGTCGACTTGAATACGTTTAGAAAAGGTGTTCGTTTAGACAAGAACAGTTCATGCGTAACCTAGAGTGGAACATTTGACCTTGTCTAGAGCCAGCATAATAATATTTTGAAGGTAACTTATTACCTTGATTTTTTTAATTGTTTTTAAAAATATAAATAGACGTAGATTTTCGAATGTCAGGTGGGAGCTTGTTCCAGAGTTTTATCGTTTACGGCAGAAAGTAGTCCGAGTAGAGGTTACTTCTAGTGCGTATTTCAGATATATTATTTGATTGTCGTGCAAAACGGCCATTTACAGACGCAACTAAGTTTGGAACTAGATTTCTTAAATATTCTGGCGTTTGTTGGTTGATAATCTTATATAAAACAATTAATCGATGTTTT
Source organism: Limnoperna fortunei (assembly GCA_944474755.1). Taxonomy (NCBI): domain Eukaryota; kingdom Metazoa; phylum Mollusca; class Bivalvia; order Mytilida; family Modiolidae; genus Limnoperna; species Limnoperna fortunei. The sequence continues at coordinate 43,426,885 of OX104115.1, forward strand.
TCCCTCCTGTCCGAAAGTTTCTCCCATCCCGTTACTGTGTAAAGTTTTGAATAGGTTTCAATTTTGTCCCACCCGTAACAAAACGCATCGCCTCAATTTGGACATTTTCTACCTTATCGACAAGATACTGGGTACTAATATTCCATATCACGTCTCCGTATTCTAATAATGGTCGAATAAAGACATTTTTAGAGGGTAAATCGATCTAAAATAAAGCGCACCTTTCTCAGGAAGTTCTTTTTTAACAATATAATCAATATGAGAATTCCAACTACAATTGTTTGAAAAATATAAACCTAAATGCGTGCTATTCGTGACCTGTTGAAGAATGTGATTATTCATGAGTAGAAGGGGAGGACTCTCTTTACTTACTTTCTGGATATTATCATGGTTTCGGTCTTCAGTGGATTAAATTTAAACAGGGCCACTTATGTGACCATTTATTAATAAAATCGAGATCACTGTTTAAGACTGATGCTGCATTTTCAGGAGTGTCGACAATAATATAGATACTAGTGTCGTCAGCAAAAAGCTAAATGCAGGCACCTAAATCAATAACTATATCATTTATGAATAATAAGAACTAAAGAGGGCCAATAACGGAACTCTGGGGCATACCTGCTCCAATAGTTTTCCACTCTGAGCACTTCCCGTGTAACACCACCCTTTTAACCCTTCCCGATAAATAATTTTTCAACCATATACCAAGAGTTTCCCTGAAATACCATGGTTATGTTATTTATACTGGGGACCTTGTTCCATACACGATCAAAGGCTTTGCTTATGGCACAAAATACAACTCGTATCTTTTTCCCATCATCGAAGGTTTTTCCAATATCATTTGATATGTCAATCAGCTGATTAGTGGCTGAATCACCTTTACTAAGCCCTGACTGAATTGGAGTAATTACTTTATTCTGTAGTAAGAAGTTATAAATATGTTTATAAACACATCTCTTGAACAGTCAACTTTTCCTAGTGGGCTTAGCACAAGGCTGAAATACGAAAGCCAGAATTCGTCCGCGTTCTGATGTTTCTGATTAAATACTCTTATAGCTTAAGTGTAAAAATCCTATTCACATAGTTGTTGTAGAACAATAGAAACATATGTATGCGTGAAGCTGTATTCGCCTCGCTTTTCGCTTTTATTCTTTTTATAAATCCCAAAAGAAGCTTTGGGAGACATATATTGTTTTTGTGCGTTTCTTTTCTTCCGTGGATCTTGTCGCACAGTTTCTCTGCAATGTCTAAACAAGATAAAACTTTGGGAACATGTTAAGGGTGAACTGAAGTTTAGCAATCCACTTTTGGAATTTTCCAAATGGCTGCGGTTTCTATGGGGGTCAAGGGTCATATTATAGGATATTGCATTATCTTGGTAAAAATTTGTATTTAGGGTTTTAATGCTGAACATTAAAGTGGCAATAGGGGTTCGTTTGGGAGACATTTTGTGTTGGCATCCCAACACAATGAGAACTAGTTTTTAATTTCTTTTATTTCTTGTGATGTCTTTTTGTGACATATAGTAACAAAGATTCAAGCCTAAACTATTCCTACCCTACATGTATATGTACTGCGACTTCCTCTCTGGCCTAATTTATACCATATGGAGATTGTGGTTTGATTACAAGTCGAATCAAATGAGAGACAATTGACATGTTAAGAAGATACATACTGTGGGTTTTTTGTACTGTAACAATAATGGGATGGAAAATACTAAGTATAACACGAAATCTTGTGATAGTTATGATACAGATGAAAAACTTACTTGACAGTCAAACATAACATACCAGCCCACTCCGTATATTTTGGATCTTCCCAATTCATTGCTCATTGTTTTTTTTAATTTGAATCGGATTTAACTCATTTTTCAGCTATTGTTCAGTCATATGTTGTCAAGATTTTACTGGGAAGAAAGCAAAGGTAAGTTTAGAATCGAGCGCACCCTTTTCGTAATAAGGCTCAAACTGACAACCTCGGTGTTGACACGCTTATCTTCTAAATTAGATGAATATCTTCATAACCACCAGGTATCCCTGTATAATTAGTGCTTTGAACTGCAATACACATGTACACAGATATGAAGATTGGTCGTACGTTAATATCATGTTACTATACAAACGATGAGTAAAGATCTATAACTTTAGGCAGTGTTTAATAAAATATAACAGATATGCCGGTTATTGCGGTTAAACTTACAAATCAGAAATACTATCATATCTAATCAATTGCTGTATTATACATATAAATCATAAAAAAAGATAGTGTTTATATCTACACCTCAGGAATAAGGTCATGTCGAGCTTATTACTGGATCATACATACATCTCAGGTATAAGGTGACGTCAAGCCAATTACTGGGTTACACCTATACTTCAGAATAAGGCCATGTCTAGCCAATACTGGGTTATACCTACACCTCTGGTATAAGGTCATGTCTAGCCAATTACTGGGCTATATCTACACCTCAGGAATAAGGTCATGTCAAGCCAATTACTGGGTTATACCTACACTTCAGAATGAGGTCATTTATAGCCAATTAATGGGTTATACCTACACCTCAGGTATAAGGGCATGTCTAGCCAATTATTGGATCATACCTACACGTCACGTATAAGGTCATGTCTAGCCAATTACCAGATCATACCTACATCTCAGGAATTAGGTCATGTCTAGTCGATATGTGGGTCATTCCTACACCTCAAGAATAAGGTCATGTCTAGCCTATTACTGAGTTATTCCTATACCTCAGGTATAAGGTCATGTCTAGGTAATTAATTGATCATACCTACACGTCAGGTATTAGGTCATGTCTAGTCGATATGTGGGTCATACCTACACCTCAGGAATAAGGACATGTCCAGCCAATTACTGGGTTATACCTACACCTCAGATATAAGATCATGTCTATCCAATTACTGGGTCATAACTACACCTCAGGAATAAGGTCATGTCAAGCCAATTACTGGGTTATACATACACTTCAGAATAAGGTCATGTCTAGCCAATTAATAGATCATATCTACACCTCAGGTATAAGGTCATGACTATAACTGGATCATACCTACACCTCAGGAATAAGGTCTTGTCTATCCAATTACCTGGTTATACCTACACCTCAGGAATAAGGTCATGTCTAGCCTATTACTAGGTTATACCTACACCTCAGGAATAATGTCATGTCTAGCCAATTACTGGGTCATGCCTACACCTCAGGAATAAGGCCATATCAAACAAGTGAAGATTGGGGTACAAGGAGACGTCATGACATTATTGGGATACTAAATGTATAGCGCAAAATTATATTCTATCAATAACCTGGCTTGAGTATGTTTACACCATTCACAAACCGATTAGGCGAAAACAGCCTCAAAGCATTTTATTTCGTATAACTTGTTCAGAAATTTGAATTATACTGGGTTATACCTACAACTCAGGAATAAGATCGTGTCTAGCCAATACTGGGTTATACCTACACCTCAGGTATAAGGTCATGTCCAGCCAATAACTGGGTTATATCTGCACCTCAGGAATAAGGTCATGTCAAGCCAATTACTGGGTTATACCTACACTTAGGAATAAGGTCATGTACAGCCAATTAATGGGTTATACCTACACCTCAGGTATCAGGTCATGTCTATAACAATTACTGGATCATGCCTACACCTCAGGTATAAGGTCATGTCTATAACAATTACTGGATCATACATACACCTCAGGAATAAGGTCATGTTTATCTGAGTAATGGATCATACCTACACCTCAGGAATAAAGTCATGTCTAGCCAATTATTGGGTTATACCTACACCTCAGGAAGAAATCCATATATAGCCAATTATTGGGTCATACCTACACCTCAGGAATAAGGTCTTGTCTAGCCAATTGCCTGGTTATACCTATACCTCAGGAATAAGGTCATGTCTTGCCTATTACTAGGTCATGCCTACACCTCAGGAATAAGGCCATATCAAACAAGTGAAGATTGGGGTACAAGGAGACGTCATGACGTTATTGGGATACTAACTGTATAGCGCAAAATTATATTCTATTAATAACCTGGCTTGAGTATGTTTACACCATTCACAAACCGATTAGGCGGAAACAGCCTCAAAGCATTTTATTTCGTATAACTTGTTCAGAAATTTGAATTATACTGGGTTATACCTACAACTCAGGTATAATGGCATGTCTAGCCAATTACAGGATCATACCTACACCTCAGGTATAAGGGCATGTCATGCCAATTACTGGGTCAAACCTACACCTCAGGAATTAGGTCATGTCTAGTCACTATGTGTGTTATACCTACAACTCAGGAATAAGATCGTGTCTAGCCAATACTGGGTTATACCTACACCTCAGGTATAAGGTCATGTCCAGCCAATAACTGGGTTATATCTGTACCTCAGGAATAAGGTCATGTCAAGCCAATTACTGGGTTATACCTACACTTCAGAATAAGGTCATGTACAGCCAATTAATGGGTTATACCTACACCTCAGGTATCAGGTCATGTCTATAACAATTACTGGATCATACCTACACCTCAGGTATAAGGTCATGTCTATAACAATTACTGGATCATACCTACACCTCAGGAATAAGGTCATGTTTATCTGAGTAATGGATCATACCTACACCTCAGGAATAAGGTCATGTTTATCTGAGTAATGGATCATACCTACACCTCAGGAATAAGGTAATGTCTATCCGATTACTGGATCATACCTACACCTGAGGAATAAGGTCATGTCTAGCCAAATACTGGGTTATACCTACATCTCAGGAAGAATTCCATGTATAGCCAATTACTGGGTCATACCTACAACTCAGGAATAAGGTAATGTCTAGCAAATTACTTAGTTATACCTACACCTCAGGAATAAGGTCATGTCTAGCCAATTACCTGGTTATACCTACACCTCATGAATAAGGTCATGTCTAGCCTTTTACTGGGTTATACCTACACCTCTGGAATAAGGTCATGTCTAGCCAATTACTGGGTCATGCCTACACCTCAGGAATAAGGCCCAGTCTAGCAAGTGAAGATTGGGGTACAAGGAGACGTCATGACGTTATTGGGATACTAACTGAATATTCTATTAATAACCTGGCTTGAGTCTGTTTACACAATTCACAAACCGCTTTGCGATTAATTAGGCGAAAACAGCCTCAAACAATTTTATTCTGTATAACATGTTCAGAAATTTGAAATATTCCTTATATATTAATTTTAACTAGAAACCTGGACAATTTTAATGGTCGACGACATCTTAAACATCGACGACGTCATGGGACTTTTTGAAGATATTTCTGTAGGTAAAGCACTGGGAACCGTCAATAGCCATAATCTAGTCTCACATTAATGATTTATAGGTGTTCGGTAAATAATTTGGCTAATATAGACGTAAAAATACTAAAATGTATTATAGTGATGGAAAGAAAAACAGGTGTCTCTGGGTTAAATTTTTATCAACTGGGTGAAACAAATCAAAAAGTGCTAAAAATGGCATTTTTTGGTAAAAGATCTTAGTAAACGCTGCTTTATCAAGAAAAACGGAAAGAGACGATAGAAATATCTCGTAATCAGTCATGACAGAACTTACTTTGTCATCAATGACTCTAAATCTATTACTAAATATACTGAAGACCAAATCTGTAATATGTGAGATTTTCTGATTGGCAACATATTCGTCATGTTTGGAGGACATGTTTTTCAACATACTGTTGGTATTCCAATGGGTACTAATTGTGCTCCTCTCCTCGCCGACCTGTTTTGTACTCTTATGATGCTGAGTTCATAGAAGGCATGTTGATGAAGGAAGAAAAGACACTGGCCCAGACCTTTAATTAATCATTCCGCAATATTGATGATGTTTTGTCCCTCATCAATGCTAAATTTGGTGACTATTTACCTTCAATGTACCCTAGCGAGCTTGAAATTAAAGACACCAACAATACACTAAGGTCAGCCTACAAACTAGACTCTACGACAAACGTGATGACTTCAACTTTCCAATTGTCAACATCACGTTCATCGACAGCACCATTTCGGCAGCTCCAGTGTATGGTGTGTACATTTCACAACTTATACGTCATTCTAGATACTGCTCTTTACCCACATTTTCCCCGTTGTTACAAAAAAAACTCTACATCACAGTTTCTGTTAAATTCCTTTTTTGTCGTACAGAATTAACATAAACATAATGCGTGTAAATACTATTATGGTGGGACAATTTACCATCTATATATATAGTACTACATACAGAATTTCGGACTGTCCTTTAACTGCCGGTAATTTAGTTTAACACCTGTTTATTTATTATTAAGAAATAATTTGTTTATAGAAATAAATGCAAGACATTTTAACAGTACAATTCGTTTACACCGCTGAATGAAGGGAAATTTCCTAAATTCGAGTATGTGCCCATAGTACAGATTGGTAAGCATGCACGTCTTTATAAATTAATAAATACAGACTGGAGGGAGGGGAGGCGGGGTCATTTATTAAACAATAAAAAATTCTATGAAGGTTTTTTTTTATTTATTATTCTGTTCAATTATCGGAGAATGTTATGTTAGCCACAAAAAACACTTGAAATTGCAACAAGTTAGTAATTTGATAGCTTTAATAGGGTTTTTAATTCCACTTCCACATTTTCGGCTTTATCATGGCATTGTTCCCTAAATCTAAACTGCGGATGCAGAATTGTTTTTTGGCATGTTATTTTAGAAAACTGGTTTACAAAAAAATCGATACATTTTACCCCACGAGCGATTTAAAAAACTTGCACCTATTTGTATGCACGCCTTATTATTGTTTGGTAGAATTAAAAAATTAAGCTCGAATCAAATATAGTGATAAAACAATTGCTAGGACGATTCCCAATGGTCAACCTATAACTGTCCATAGTTTCTATAGGAGGAGGTCTGGTTATACAATGTAATACGAAAGCCTGCACGAAGACGGAGGCGGGCATACGAACCTCGGGGGAAAAACCTTTTTTTACAGTCCATCAGAAAGAAATGTTCAAACATATAGCCATGGGATTTGAACCTCACTTTATTAGAAATTAAAACTCTTTCTCGATTAATTGTACGATTGATTTAAGTACCTCAACACTCCGAGATCCTGCCCCCTCCTTTACTGAATTGCAATAAATTTGAAAGAGACGTTATTTTGATCTGTATGTGCAAACTTTAAAATGTTGTTTGTTTAAATGGTGTTTAAAGCCACTTTCAGATATATCATAGCGTCCAGTTTTTATTGAGGGAGGATGCCAGAGTACCTAGAGAAAACCCCGACCAGCGGTAGGAAAACTGGCAAGACTTGTCAATTAAAAATTAGAGTCGAGTGCACCCTGCCTTCAGTGAGAATCGAACTCTCAATCTCAGTGTTGACAGACCACGTAATCAATAGTAAATGAACTACCTTTACCACTCGGCCTTAGAGGCCCAAATGTACACAATATTTTTTTATTCTTTTTATCGTGCACATTATTTTCGGTAAACACATTCTTTTTTATAGACCATATTTCTGTCCTGAATATAGCTGACCAATAAGCAAATCATCAATAGACCACATCTCTTGTTGCCATAACTTATCAACACAGAAAAACCTATATGATTGTGAAAGTTACAGTAAAAAACTAACTTGGACAAAAAAATACTAAGAAAATCAGGGTTCGAAGTCCACGTTCGCTTCATGTTGATGGGAAGGGGGACGATTCATTCTATATACCGGTCAATCTTTTATAACCATTCTGTGCAACATTGTATTTTATTTCCACAAATAAGAACTAATTCCATTATAATAAGATGCACAAGTTCAATAAATGTCCAATTGTTTGTTACTGATCTGGACTGAAAACTTTAAGAGGAGTTGACTACTTAAAATAAGTACTAAAACAAAGTCAAAATCCATGTTTTCTATCGAAAACCCCAAATATCATTTCAATCAAAATGTAAACTATTAGTTGCACACTGGCGCTACGATTCATCATATTCCATTCAGTGTTGATAGTCATTAGTGGAGTTGTGGATAAGAGATGGGTACCCTGAAGAGTAACTGACAGATACCCACACACATATAATGGCATCATGGATTGTCAGTTTTCATACCTAAGGTGTTGGGTTTTCACCAGCTGCCTTTACACAATAAAAAACACCACAGTACATGAATAGCCGAAAAATTAATAAAAGGCGCTAAACAATTTAAAGTCTCTTGAAATACATGTTTAATAGAATGTTTGCATATTAACAATACAGAAGTGTTAGGTCTGTCATACATGTAATAAATAAATATCTGTTGCTCTCTTAAAACAAAACTAATAAAATCAATTTAATAAAAAATAACTCTGTACAAGATAAATGCTTATATCAACACAATAAGAATGTCCCCCCTTTGACAGATAAAGCCATAAAATAGACCAGTCACAAAAATAATTTTCAGTTATTCAGTATTTCACACTTTTTCTCTTAGGAATTCCCAAGACATCACTGATGGGACATGTACAGCGGTCATCTCCAGACGAACAAGTAGTTGATTCACTCTGTAGTAGTTGTAGCCAAATGCAACAGTAACCAGCAGTAAATGCACCAGTGACCAGCAGTAATAAGAAAAATCATGAATCATCATTCGTCCAGAAACTCCAATAATGTATATCTGCAATCATGTAAAAAACATTCTGTTAATTATAATTTATACATACTACAATAATGTTTTTTCTCTGACTGAACTTTAATTTCACATGGACTGTGATACAAAATGTTTTATTTTTATTTTGCAATTTTGCTTTCCATATTTATATAATATTACATGACTGATTTAAATGCATCATGCTTTATTTTAATTATATAAATTTACATGGTTATTCATGTTTTATTACTTTAAATTTATACAAAATCTTACTGTATATGCCAGAAATTTCCAAGTTGACTGATGAAACACAACTTGATAATTCAGGTAACTCTTTCTGAGCTATGATTAAAGGTGTATTTTTAATTTCAATATCATGTGCATGTCTAGACAAAACCTGAGATTGTTACTTATAGTAAAGTAAAAGTGTGAGCAGTAAACTTGGGCCTTCATTGGATACTGAATACTTTAGCAGTCCACAAGTTTAAATGGCAAATTGATTTCAGTTCATGAAATTTACTGCCAGTTAAGGTGACTAAGTGGTTGCATTGTAAAGTAGTAATACTATTGCCTGTCAGCACTGAAGTAAGGTTGCTGATTCAACCTAGGCACAGACACGCACATTCATATGGAGCGTATAACATAGTACCTCACCACTTTGTGTGGTGGGTATAAAAAATGAAATGAAGCTTAAATCTAAAAAAAAATTAACAATTTGCTAAACTTTCAAGAAAATTGGTGAAAATGTTTAAAAACAAAAACTCGATACTTTTTTGAGAATAAACTTTCATATCCTTGGTGGAAATTCACATATATTTACTAAAAAGTACTAGTATACAAACCCAGAGACTAACATAATTAACAACTAAGTGTTATTTGAAGAAAATCTGTAAGGGAATTCTTAAGATATACAGTGCTTGTTTGAATGGTGTTTAACACCACTTTCAGCAATTTTTCCGCTATTTCATGGCGTCCAGTTTTTAGTTTGGGAGGAAGATGGAGTACCTAGAGAAAACCCAGTCCTTGGGTAGGAAAACTACATCCTGGTCAATTAAGATTGTAAGTATACCTTTGCCCGCAGTGACACCATACGGTGTGACATGTGGATGACATTTAGATGGGCATATAAAAATGAACATTATTTATTGAGTTTCAGGGTCCCAATCTGCTAGAAAAACTTATTTTCAGGTTTAAGAAAGGCACCCCCCTTTTCCCAAAGTACTGTTTATACCTGCTCATAGGGTTTCATTAATTAAATAATAAATTTTGTCTACATTTAAATATTTGCTTGTATGTATTTTATACAAATAACATTCCTTTCTTAATTGACTTCTACCCCAAATAAATAAATAAAATAATGCAAAGAAACTAAGCAATGAACAAAAAAGGTAACACAAATTTTGCTCAGATCAGATCAGTTTTAATAATATGCTGAATGGTTTGTTGAATGTTTTGCATGAAAAAATATATATAAATATAAACAGGATAGCAATGGAGGAAACTAGAACTTTTAAACAGTATAACATGTTTCTGGAGCTTCTTCCTAGTGCAGGAAAAATAAGTAATGGGTCAGTTCGCCCTGCCCTTTTATAGCGAGTCAGTTCCCCCTAATTATAGTTATAAGGTTTCATGATAACAATTAGAGTATGTGGATTTATTAATTAATAATGTTAGATATGTACTAGTATTGTTGGCATAAAAGCTCTACTGAGATATGTTTTTAATTTTATATAGCTGACTTAACATAAAGTTCTGTCTCTCTGTCTGTGCTGATTACCAATTTTTACATTAATTATACAATCACTTACTAACTTGTATTTTTGATCGTTAATAAAATGATTAGTTTGGACTGATAAATTTATAAAAGCAATTAGTCTTAAATGTAATAATTAATTTATGAACATTAAAAAAATGAAAATTATTAGCTTAGAAAAAAATACAAAACAGTACTCAGTAGTCAAATATCATTTTTACAGTACATTAAAAAAATGAAAATTATTATCTTAGAAAAAAATACAAAACAGTAGTCAAATATCATTTTTACAGTACATTTATTTCCACGCTCCTGTTACTGTTGTTAATATTATCACCTTAAATAGATTTAGTTTTCCAAGTTTCCACTGAAGATGTGACTTAAAATAACAAAATTTTTAGCTTACAAATATCTCTAATATTTTTATTCATTTTAGCTTATTGACTTCAATATTGTTTTTAACTTTTAAATGTTAATAACACAGTTTTAAAAGGTATTAATCTTAAATATATCTGCAAGTTTTAATGAAGTAACATTTTATCTGTGTCTTGTCCATATTGTTATCATTTGTCTTGTTATTTATGTCAGTTGTGTGTTTATATTCGGTAAAAAGCTCTTCAGAGCTTGTGATACTTTGTATGTATTTATGCCGAATTCCTATAAAAAAACACTTACTTATTAACTAGGCAAATTTAATGAAATCTTGAAATAATAATTAAAATAAAATAATTAATAATTATTTATGTTCATTGGAGATTCTTTGAAATTTACAACTGTAGTTATATTTGATGGTCGCATATATAACTGCTATAAAAGACAGCGATAATTAGACATTTAAATTAATTTATAATTGTATAATTATATCGTTTGTTGTTGTAGTAATGACTACGAAGGTGTTTTGTCCTTATCGTAATTGATTTTTAAATGAACATTGAAAGGCCCAAACCCAAGAGGTGTAATGAGAAATTTGAGAAAAATGGAAAATAAAAAAAGGAGATTTCATTGCAATAGCAATTGTTACCCTTTTGAAAACATTGTTTTGTTTCCAGATGCACCGACTTTTAATACTAAAATAAATAACGCATACTTAGCTTTGATAAAAAAAATGGAGTTCCTTTCTTCCTATTCATGTTATAATTTTATAATGTAATAAACATTGTTTTCTTAAAATCGCCTTTTAACGGAATATTAACACTGCTTGTGAAAGCTGCATTTTTTAATTTAAACGTGTTTTCTTGGTTGTATATTGGTTGTCTAGACGTTGTACCCGAAAACATTACATCCATTTCAATTGGGTGGCAGAGAAATTGCAAAGATTATGCCAAAAATATTCAGCAACTTTTAAATGTTAAAGAAGTAAAAATACTGTCGATTCCGTAGAAATTGTGTCTTTGGGACATTTGTACATAAAGTGGTAGAATTGTCTAAAGACAAACAATATTGTTATAAAATTAACATTTTAAAAGTGGAAAACTACATTTAGCTTTGAGATGAATGATTGTGTCTGTGTAAAACAATCGGAATTGTTTTTTTCATGTTTTGCAAAGGGGAACGATATGATTGTGAAGGTCTCGCATGCTTGACAGAGGACTCGATATGCAACGAAACCCAATAATTACGTTCGGTGTTGTCACTAAAACATCGTCTGTTAGAAATTAAAAAGAAAATGTCAAATTTTGGATCGCTTCAAATTGCAAAATGAAATTTAAAACTACATTATCCGTATGCAGTCCAAAGCACTAATGACATTATTCTGTCCTGCAGATCGTCTAGTAGACAATGGGGTATGCGTATTTGGAAACTTCTAGATATAATGAAATTAACCTAGTTGCTCAAAAAATTTAATAGTTTAAAAACGCACTTATATATTTCTTTTCTTAGCAATAGACATATTCTTTTATTTACGAGAGGGCGAACACATAAATGTTTGTGATACTTAGTACATGCGTATTACAAAGATATATGGGTACCATGAAAACTGTTTGTTCTTAATTTTCATGCATGAATACAAAAGAAAGTTCAAAAGATATTCTTAGAGCAGATGTATTATTAACCCGCATAGAATAATTTGACTTAATGTTTAAAATAGTACTCTGGGTCCATGTTTTGTTTCGTGCTACTGTTAAACAATATGTTTACTTCGTGTTCTCGTCCTTAATACAGCTGAAATACTACTCGATGGACGTAAAGAAAACATCCAATTATTCAATTTTTTAGGAGCTTTGCGTATTCGAGTATCTTCATAAGCAAAACACTCGAAATAAAAATTGCATCTATTTGTATATATGTAGGTAAGAACTATTTCGTTTGTGAAGTATATCTTTTTGGATATTAAAAATCAATAGTTTAGAACAACGGTAGGTGCAGTTTGTGCAACATATCTGCACATTAAATGGGGAATGCTATTATCCTTTTAATAAGTAGTAAGACAATTCAAGATTTTTTATTGAAATAACAGTTGTAGCTCATTCGTTACCTATACAAGTAAACAGAGTACATATATAGTTTAAAGTTTTTAGTAAGCACGAGAAATAACGATAATCCCGTGTTAAAGAAATTACTAAATTGATTGTTTCTCATATTAAAACATTTTAAACTACGCCATTAAACATAGTAAACATATAACTTAAGTGATGTATGTCAAAGAAATATTACATTAGGTGTCGTAGTAGATGGCTGTTTGGACTCGCCGACATATTGTAAGCCACAGATGTTGAATGCCCCATCTGTGGCTTACAATATGTCGGCGGGTCCAAACAGATATCCCACAAACGACTGAAGTGACTAAGAAACAGTTTCTGCCCGTAAGCCAACACTTCAGACTGCCCGACCACACACCAAAGTATTTTGATCACATAAAAATCCTAATTATCAAGCAGAACTGCAAGTGGCGAGACTCTGAACGGGAGGCCTGAGAGAGATTCTGGATTAAAGAGCTCTGCTCTGTACACCCCAACGGAATAAACAAAAGACAATAAATATCATTTAAAACATATAAATAATAAATTTATGAATATCAAGAAGTTAAAGATTAGACGGTTTATACGACTGTACAGTACTCCTTTAGGTAATGGCTAATAGATGTGATCCGAGAAAATTCAAGATCAATAAAATCAGACCCGATCACGTCACAACCGGATTCTGATGTATCAATAACCAAATTTTATCGTTTATTATAGATTGATATTGACACTGAAGAAGGCCATCGGGTGGTCGAAAATTTTGTCATATTTATTAATATAATTATTTTTTATTCCTTTAGTATATATATTTATCATGCCAACGAATGGTTTAACAAGTAAACAATTCGTCATAAGTGCAGATTCCGCTTTTGCAACATATACGCATATTAAAACGGGAAAGTATTTCAATAATTACAAAATATTATCCAATATATTTAAATGTATTCACACTCGCATTTCCTTATCCGGTTAAATAAATAAGAAGGGTTCATATATAATTCATTTTAGCTCACAATGTACTAGAACATACAAAAGAAGCATTAGTTTTATGTAAATGCTTCAAAATACGTATATTCGTAATTTAAGTCCGTCAAATATTGTTTACATATTACGATCAAGTCAATAAACATTTAACAATGATAATAAAATATTTTATATATCCTTATTATTTATTGACTGGATTTCCCGTTAATTGTGTACACATATTTGGTGTTAAATTCTTCTCAACATCTGAATTATTGTGTAAAGAAGTTTCATCTCTGACATCACAACTTATACGTTATTTTCGATCCTGCGATCGGTATTCCGATTGTCTAGACCGATCACTGCTGTTGACTGCTAAACTACTCAAGCAAGGGTTTGTTGTACGTGGTTAATGTTATCTCTGCAGAAGTTATATGGTTGTAAGTAGTGTTTCCTATTCCTCGATTAGACTTTTCCCAATACATGACAATAAGTAACTGGACGGGTGTCTAACTAGAGGCAGGCACTGCTTACACGTACGGAACACACGAGTGCACACATTGTTTTTTATTGGGTTCGGGTTACTCTTTTTCGGTTTTTTGTGTTTTTGGTTTATGTGTTGTGTTTGTCTATATCTGGATTTGTAACTGTCTGTTGACTTTTGGCTCTTGTTGTTCGGTCGATTTTCTTTGCTATAATTTATTATTTATATTTTTGATGACATTCATTTAAAATAACTGTGCGTATTTCTGTTTTCCTGTCAAATAGTCGCAATTTGTTGCTCACAGCCGTCTGAAACTGACTTCGTCTAAACAAACATCATATTTATATAGTAATACATTTAACACTAAGAAGATGAATTCACGAGTGTTATATGAAGAAAGGCAGTATAAGTATAACATAATAGATGTAGAATTATACCCAGGTTATTGGAACAATATATACATTATCTATATGTATACAATATTTTTTCACAACTCAAAATTCTCACAAACTGGTTGCATTGTACCAGGAACAAAAAGTAATACAAGGATGCTGTCGTTTTAATTGTGTGCATTATTTTTTTTAGCATCTTAGATTATGTCTAGTTGAAATACACATTCGTTTTATAATGGATTTAATATAAAACATCTTACCGTTAATAATTTCATTAAATATAGTATTGTTGTTAAATTTAGCAATATATCAGAAAACATTTGTTTTCCAGATTCTAACATCAAACAGTAATAATGAATTTTTGAAGTGTTACCAGTAAGCTAATTTTGATAGGCAAAATTTCTAGAAGTTTTCTTAAGAGTGAATTCATTGTAGTTAAACCAGACTCTTGCTTCAACTAAACAAAATGACAGTCGTGACGAGTTTAGGTCAGTCGTAGGACAATCTATTACTGGTTTATTAACATTTCAAGTGCACCCTATTTTATAAAAAAAACTGATATTTTATAAACATTTTATAAAGTATGGTTAAATGAAGTCACCAAAGGTCATACAGTTTATTTCGCTCGATAATCCCGAGCACGAACGTAGTTTACGTTCTTGTTAATATTTTTATATTTGAGCTTGCCATCTTTGTAATCCGTAATATATTTAGTTATGGAAATATACGACATAAGCAAATTCCGCACAGCAGATCGCAGTGGGTCAGGCAAAATTCTCGTTTAATTTTTATCTTTTCTTTACGGAAAACAGACTTAAAACATGTGCATGCAAGCTAATTAAATTAAATCCGTTGCTCAGTTCGTTGATATAAAAACAACAGTTGACAACATTTCTGAAAAAAAAATCTGAAACTTAGGCTACATTGTTTCCGTCTCTACAATACTAGTACAGTTAAAACATCTGTTCAACTTATAATTAATTTAATAAAATCATACACATCTATTCCATCCTATTCCTAACATCAATGTTCTGTTCGCACCTCCTATTCTACTTTCTGATATGTAACTGATTTATGAATTTATTTATTTCTAAATCAATGCCATTTATTAACAAGTAAATTTAACGAATCATTTCCGATTAACACAAAGCAAAAACCACAGAGTTCCACAGTAGATTTTACAATCTAGAAATGCTATCTTTCATTTGGTTCAGTACATCATAAACGAACATGATAAACAAACAAAATCTACTTAAGGACTGGTATAAGTCTGCCTCGTTTTATATGAATTTGTACTCTTTTAAGTTTTCAGTGTAGATATTATACAGGTTGCATATTGTATTACATTTTATATTTTTCATCTGTATACTTCCAATTTTAAAATTTTTGAATATTTACAGTCTACCAATATTAAATACATATAATTACCAGTCCATTTTGCAACACAAATGTTAACCCGTTTTGTCTCATAATAAATAAATAAAAAAATAATAAATAAATTAAAATAAATAAATAAATAAATAAATAAATAAATAAATAAATGTAGTGCTCCCTCGATATAATGCCACCTTTTGGACTTTTTTGACATTATAAGAGGTTGGCTGTATAAAGAGGGAAGACTGTTAGTTGCAGTAATGTATTAAATACATACTATAAATATGTAACGCTTTGCATTTTTGGAAGTGCTTCCTGGCGGTCTATAGAACGTAATGTAGAACGTAATGAAGCAATGCAATTATGTCCAAACATAGTTGCATATATATAATCAGCCTTTGGTAATCTTGATTCGACAGTGTCACCATTTTGTATACCAGTTTCGTGTTATCGATCATAATCGATACGTGTGATAATTATTGCCGTTTTTTGTAACCAGCTGTGCGATATAGAGTGACATTTATTACATTAAAAACAGTGGGAACATCGAAAATGGTGTGTTGCATCTTGCAAAGGTCCTATATGTAAATTTGGGGATTCGTACTACGGAATAGTTATTTTAGTATGCACATTAGCACCATTTTTCCTGAAGTTAGGTTATTTCCATCATTACCATACGGAAAAAGTTCAACATAACATTTACCACGTGCATTTTCAAAGACAAAAAAAGAAATTTCTTTAATAAAGTTCGTTTATATCTTTTTCTCTTCGCTGTTGATATTTTAATGACTAATTGTTTTAAAAAGCAAGATCAATTTTACTCATAATAACTGAGACGACAGTCATTATAAATGACCACTTATTCGCTGTTTAAACAACAATTACGTAATTGATTCATTGATTTTTCTAATCGGAGGATTAAGCTAGGAAAGCATGACCATGTTTGCATACACCAATAATTCAAAATAATTATAAGAACAATATGTGTTTGGCAGTAGAAACGGGGGAAATTTTATTGAATAAAAGACTGCTGCAATTAAAAACTGGAGGCGGATGGCAATATGCAAGGCTGGCATAAAATGTAGTTAAGAAAAGCGATTTTAGCTATTTTTAAATTAAAAAAAAAACTGATAGCAAAGGCACATCTGCCGTATATGTATGATTTAAATGCTTCAAAATAAAATGATACATAAATAATAGCCAGCATTTAAAACACAACATGTTAAAGGTTAATGCGGTAGAAATTTATTTTGACCAATTTCATTGAAATAAATATCTAAAGAAATATTACAATGGGTATTGTAAGTAGCATTAACCAAAGCGAGGTGATGGCTTATTTTATATTTTTCAGAAAGTATGTATCAATGAAGTAACAGATAAGTAAGATGACTAAAATGTTATTGTCGATTTACAGATATGCTTCCTAACGTGTAATAACTGCATGTTCCGATGGTAAAACGACCATAAAAAACAAAAAAACCCCGATTTCTAAATATGACAAAGTTTTTGTAAATAAGAATAAGACCGCATATATCAGTGGTACTTCTTATTTAGAAATACCTATTTGCACGATTAATGGTCATAGTATTTGTTTTTAAATCTTAAATGTCACCATCAATCAAATAATATTCACTTCTGAATTGTAAACAAAGTGATTCAAACTCTGAATTCACTCGAACGCGTAAATATTTAAACTTTCCTGAAAACACAAGATAGAATAATATTGCAAATTTATGTGACTTGTAGTATACTATCAACATTGATCTTGTAATGCAACTTTTTCTTATTGATTACATGTAGTTCTGCTTGGCGATTTAAGCAATTTCTTTTAAAAAAAACTTATACTTAAGACAAATCTGCCATGAATATATCATTTTAATGCTTTAAGATAAAATGATACATGAATCAATAAACCAGCATTCCAAAACATATTTATGCAAATGCAGTAGAAAGTGTGTTAACCATTTTGCTTGCAATAAATATCTATAGAAATAAGATATTGATATAGTCACCAGCATTAACAAAAGAGAGGTAACGAATTGTTTTATATTTTCAGTTTGTAAGTATCAAGGGAGTAACATATAAGTATGATGACTAACGTGTCATCGTCGGTTAAAAGATATGCTTCCAGTCGTATAATAATATTCCAATAGTTTATTAACAAACACGACTTGCAAATTGGCAAAGATTTGTAAATAAGACTTCATGTATCAGTATTACTTCTTGCGTGAAACGATAGTGAGTTTTACCGTTTTAACAAGACGAATCAAGTGCAACGTTTGTTTGTACCATGATGTTTGCTTTTAAATCTCAAATGTAACCATCAGTAAAGTGATATTTACTTCTGAAATGGAAGTATAGTTTTAAGATCTAATTATGAATTCACTTGGACATATACATATTTTCTGAATATTCAAAAGAGAACAATATTACAAATATATGCTCACTGTAATCCAACAGTTGATGATTGAAGAAATGTAGTTCTGCAGAACGATTTAAGCTATTTGTTTAAGTAAAAACAAAACAAACTGATCGTTAAGACACATCTGCCATATATGTCTGATTTAAATGCTTAAAAATAAAAATGACACATAAGCAATACACCAGCATTTAAACAGAACGTGTTTAAAATTAAAATTAGTGTGGTATACATTTCTGTTAACCATTCTGCTTGAAATAAATATCTATAGAAATAAGACATAGATAGTAGTAGTCAGTAGCATTAACAAAAGAGACATATTCACTGTTTTTTTTTTCAGTCTGTAAGTATCAAGGCAGTAACAGATAAGTTTGACCAATAACATGTTATTGTTATAATAACGTATAATAGTGGCATGTTCCGATAGTATAATAACAAAAATAGACTTGTAAATGTGTCATAGATTTGTAAATACAAACACATTTTAATTGGAAAAATTTCTTTATTGTAACACGTGATTAAATAGCTATTGTTTGTACTATCATTGGTCATATTTTCTTTTTTATCTGTAATGCAACCATCAATAAAAGGATATATATTTACATCTAAACGATGAGCACATAGTCTTAAGAATAATAAAGAGATGACCCAGAATTCCCACGAAAATGTAACCTTTTCCTGAATATATCAAATAGAATAATATTGTAAACACATGTGAATTTTATGAAATGTTCTATCAACATAGATCTTGTAATCCAGCGATTGCTGATTGATTAAAATGTAGTGCTGAAAAGCAATTTTAGAAAAGTTGTTTAAATAAAAAACTAACAAACAAATTCTAGTCAAGGCGCATCTGCCATCAATGTGTTAATGTGACTTCTGTTGACTAATTATTTGAAATAAATATCTATAGAACTAAGAGATATGTATAAGTCAGTAGCATTGACACAAAAGAGATAATGACTTGTTTTATATTTTCAGTTGGTAAGTATCAAGAGATTATGAGATAAGTATGCGGACTAACATCTTATTGTAGGTTTATAGATATACTAACTTTGTGTTCCGAAAATTTTACTACTTAAACGACTTGTATGATGAGCACAGATTTGTAACTGAGACCGTATATAATAGAGATACTTTCTGCCTGGAAAGATAATATGATTTCTACAGTTTTAAGATGAAAAATCAAGTGTGTAAATAAGTCGTGTTTGCGCCATCAAATTAAATCTAGTTATACAATGCGATCTGTTTTTAGAACAGAACATGTCTAATGTAAATGTCATAGAAATTTCTGTTACTGTTTTCCTTGAAATAAATATATAAAAACATAAAAATGCATATTGGTATAGTCAGAAGCATTAACTATAACGAAATGACGACTTTTATTCTGATTGTAAGAACCGAGATAGTAACAGATAAGTATGATGATTAAATGATGTTGTTGTTTCGAAATACGTTACCTATCACCGAACGTCGACATTATCCGACGGTATAACGACAACAAATCAGTTGTAAATCTGTCAAAGTTTTGTAACCGCGTTTAGTAGTTGTATTCATTACTGTAAGAGTACTGTTATTTTAGCTACCAGAATTTTATAGCGCCGTTGTAAATTTAATTTCGCAGATATATAAAACATCACGTAATAAACTAATTCTTTCCGGTCAGCTTATATATTACAATATTTATCCACGACGTATTGACATGTTTTTCAACAGACTGTGTTGGTATTCCAGTTGGTACTAATTGTGTTCCTCTCCTCGCTGACCTGTTTTCGTACTCTTATGAGGCTGAGTTACTAGAAAGCCTTCTGATGAAGAAAAACACGACACTGGCCCAGACCTTTAATTTAATGTTTTGTCCCTCAACAATGCTAAATTTGGTGACTATTTACATTCAATTTACCCTAGCGAGCTTGAAATTAAAGACACCACCAACACACTTAGGTCAGCCTCTTACTTAAACCTACTTGTAGAAATAGACTTAGGGAAACTAAAAACTAGACTCTACGACAAGCGTGATGACTTCAACTTTCCAATTGTCAACTTCCCGTTTATCGATATCAACATTCCAGCAGCTTCAGCGTATGGTGTGTACATTTCACAACTTATACGTTATTCTAGATCCTGTGATCGGTATTCCGATTTTCTAGACCGATCCCTGCTGTTGACTGCTAAACTACTCAAACAAGGGTTTGTTGCACCTAGGTTGATGTTATCTCTCCAGAAGTTCTATGGTCTTCACCATATCTTAATTGATCGTTATGGGAAATCAGTGTCTCAAAAACGATCTGACATTTTCGTTGAGTCATAGGTAGTGATTCCTATTCCTGCATTTGACTTTTCCCTAGACATGACGATGAGTAACTCGAGGGGTGTCTAATTAGAGGCAGGCACTGCTTACTCGTACGGAGCACCTGAGAGCACCCATGGTTTTAATTGGGTTCGGGTTACTCTCTTTCTGTTGTTTGTTTGTTTTTTTGTGTGTGTTGCGTTTGTCTATATCCGGATTTGTAACTGTCCCTTGACTTTTGGCCCTTGTTGTTCGGTCGGTTTTCTTTGCTATTGTTCTTGTAATTGAAAAACACGTAGCTAACCTGAATTGTGAAAATATAACATACTTGAGTGTTTTATCGGTAATATCGTAATACCTTCGCTTCAGAATGATATTCTATATGTGCATTTCATCTTGTGTTATAAATTAATTCAATGCAGTTACTAACAACCAACAAGTACTATAAGCTTATAAGTGGTGTTTTTTCTTTTGTATTTTTTTTTCCAAAATCTGTATGAACGAAGTAGTATAATGCATAACTCTCTGAAAACATACACGAATATCCTAAATCTAAATACCTAAATAATGACTAATATATGTATGAGCTTAATATGTTATAATTTTGTATCGAATGGGTTATATAAGTTTGTATACCACATAATTTTAGCGATTGCGCAAAAAAACAAAGACAGTTTTGTAATAAGCAGTTGCAATGCGTTTTTATAATTGCAACCGATATAGCATTTAATGGCATATAAATCGATAACCTACCATTTAGACTACCACTCGTATAATTAAGATTAAGAATAGCATTTACAATTTTAATTGTAGTCAATATCTGCAAAAATGTGTTTTAATAATAGTAACTATTACACATTTTATTTTTAGTGGGTACGTATAACTGTGGTCACAGATAAGTATATTATTATAGCTGTCTTAAATGTTTCCGCTTATAAACCGACATCATGTCAGTGGTCGTATAATGGCGACAATTCACTTGTAAAATTATCAAAGGCTAAATATAGTAACAGCATTTTCTACGTAAAAAGATAAAACAATTTCTCTTATACCCTTTAAATACAAATATGGTTCAAGATGTCTTTATATATGTTTGCATCTTCATAATAATTATTAATTTTAAATTGAATGTTAATGTCTTAATGTTACCTAAACCTTATCAATATTTAAATCCTAACACAATAAAAATCTGCGTGCAGTCTGTAACAGTAACTAATGAGGAATGACGTATTTTATATTTTCAGTAAGTAGTAAGTATCAAGAAAGTAGCAGATAAGTATCATTACTTAAATGTTATTGTAGTCAAAAGTTCTGATGTTTTTATTATAGCAAAGCTGTGTATGATTGAGCCATATGTTCACAAGCGTGATTATTTAAACAGATAGCTATTTACTGTATATGAATGATATTTATTTATATATTAAGTTACAAGTTATAAATGAAAAATCTAATAATGTAAAAATACCTTCATTTTGAAAACAAGCAGATTAGTAAACAAATATTTAGTTTAAGTAATTAATAACATTTTATAAGATATTTCGTTTCTAAAATATTACATAATATATTTATATTGCACATGTATTATCTTATGTTGTTTTTTTTAATTAAACTGTATTTATTTGTCAATTGCATTTAATCCTAAAGCATGATTCGTCGTTGCGTTGAACGAATTTCAAAGAATAATTCTTAATATATGTTATCACTAAAATCTTGGATAAATCATAATTATTACCAATTCTAGAATTATGTAATAAATCCATAACAGAAACTATGCACTTCTACAAGAATTGTACAGCATTTTGAATAAATATCGAAAATGCATTAATTACACACGTCTTAATTATTTTCAGCATCATATTCTGTACACATTTCTATTTGTAATGTTATTAAAACAAAATTGGATGTGTTATCAAACTCTCACAATTAGTTTCTATATTTTTAGTCTGTAAGTATCAAGAACGTAACAGATATAGTATAAGTATATTAGTCAAATAACTTCGATTGTATAGTTGTTTTCAACGGCAAATTACAATGCAACGTACAATGTAGTGGTAGAAATCTATATTCTCTACAGTACAGACAAAAACAATTTGCATACAAATACAATCCTTGAATAAAAAAGAACAGAAACTAGTTTTTTTGCAAGAATAAGCATTCGACATCGAAGACACCTGTTGCGTTTGTTTTAAGTGAACTATTTTAGTAATTTGATTGGGAGACAGTAAAATATAAACTATTGAATTTGAACAATGATAGAGATAAATTATGGTACACTTGTCAAAAAAACAGGCTCAACATGTAAACCGTATTATTTCTTTAGGGTAGTTATAAGCTTATATTTAACGTAATCCTGCCTCGCAATGCCTGTCTCTGTAAAGTCTGTTTACTCGAAGAAAAAATCGAGGGAATAACAAAGTTTCTGTCTATTTGATACAAATACATTTATTTAGAGTAATAAGATGTCTGCAAACAACATAAATGGTTGATTGTTGGCTATTTTTAGGTCAATATATTTATTTTCAAAGTATAAATATCAGTTTTCTGAATACACAAGTTAAAATAATTAGCACACTTGTATGACCTTTTTGTGGTCTATAACGTTTCATTTTTTTTTGCATTTGGTACAATGGGAATCATAGCACATTTAATATTATAGTAAATATCCTGTTTGTAGAGGTGGCCGGTTTTGTGAAGATAATTTAAACTAACTTTAATGGGTAATGGCCTGGGCTTTTTAAAACTGCCGATTTGAAAGGGAAACCGGTTTTCTGAGGGTCCGGTTTAGAGAAGTTTCACTGTAATAATATAGTAATTGCCAGGACATATTTAGTAAATACAAAAAGTGAATATGTGGAAGGTTGTAAATAACCCTTTTCTCTTAACGGGATTTACTGTATTACGTCGTTCGTTAAGGAGCTGTTAATTTTTTTATATTGGGCTTCATGTTGTCAGGAAATGATACAATGATACGTTATTAAGTATCATAGGATACTAAAGGATAAATAAGATCGGACATTGATTGTGGTATAAAGATATTAAATACAAAGACGTTTTACGATATCTTTCTGATTTGTTTCAGAGACTGTAAAGCATGTAAACAGTAAGTTTGTTCGTATTTCATTTTGCCTATATACACAACAAATAAGGCCACACATTCATTTTATAAACTCTTCAACATATTTGTTGCACTTGTCAAATACAGAAATAAACACAACAATATGTGTTGCATTTTATAAACACTATGACGGTAAGTAACAATTATTATATTTTTATCTAAACCTAGGGACACTTTCGTCATAATAATTTAACCACAAGACCAAAATATTATTTAAACGCATTTTAATAGGATAAATTGCTTTCAAATAAGAATTTCTGTTAGTCTCTTCTTTTCAATCCATTTTAAACATATTATCTCAGATTAAATCTTAATGACTAAATGCATCATTGTAAGCGTGACTTTAATACGTAGATGAGCTAATGGACAATAATGTTGTTAAATCTTATGTACGAAAAGAATAAATAAAACTTACTACTTGTCACCGTCAGAGGATAATTTGCAATTCATACTGTGTGTGTTTGTGAATTTTCATAATACAAATGAACAGTATTTAAATAGCCTTGTTAGACAATATCTTACTTATTACTATGAAATCTGTTCAGTAAATATTGTATGCGTCTCAATAAGTTTGACATTTTATTAATCGTCTATTGCCCTTTTAATGCACAATAGGAAATTAATTCTATAGTTACCATACAGAATCATATATTAAGTACCCATATCAATGCATACTATTTTAAACCGTCAAATAAATTGTGGTGTACAATGTATGCCTTAACGAATGAGCTTCCGACAGTTCGTTCAGAGTTTTATTGTCTATTTTACTGTTACAGTCAGTAACAAAGTGTTCAGAAATAACGTTGTATCTGTTAATGCCTATGAATTCAATCATCATTATTTCTGCTACTAAAGGTTGTTCTGTTTCAAATAACGTATCAATGCTGTTTGTAAGAAGCATCTGTGTATACCTATTTTTTAATTGTAAATTATTCCAAAGCTCTGAAGCAGAGGCAAGTTACCCAAAGATAAGCTACAATCTTAATGTCATTTTGATTTTTTCTAGGAGAAACTGGCACAATTACCTAAGTGATGTGTAAGATTTTGCAAGGTTTATACCTTTATGACTTGAAATCTAAATTACAAACTTTACTGTATATTGCTTTTTTGTATTTACATACCTATAAAATATTGTAATGTCAGAAATACATATATTGTGTAATATTTGTATTTGCTTGTAATAAAGTATTTTAATACACTTATTCACATTTTTATTTACTTCCCTCTTTAACCCAAGACACAGTTCTGAAGTATTAGAAAAAAAGGTTGGCCATCTGAGAAAAATTTTATTTGCATCAAAATTATACTAGTTTGTTCTTGAGCAACGGTATGACGACATAAGATAGATTTACAAATGACAGATATAAGATCAATCTGATAACTGAATTAAATTAACATTAAACAGAAAAGGTTCATGTAAAAGTGATTTAACCTTGAACAATAAAAGTTTTCATTTTTTGGCATAGTTACGGAATTTATTCAGAGTAAAAAAAGACAAATCGCTTTTGAGTCTTATAGTGTTAACATACTAAAGAATTAAGGATTTGCACGTTGTATCACTAAGCATAAATGTCATAGTGCAAAATGGCGCTAAAAATCATGATAACCAACTTGTCTATTCCATATATATATATTCCATATATATGAAAATGGAAATACAGTTTTTTACAAATATTCTAACAATTTATATATTATGAAAAGAAATAAATGTATAGTAAATAACAAAATTATCAACTGTACCTGAAAGTAAAAAGAAAAAGTTAATGGTTCTCTCCTCAATGCTCCGAAATTAGAAATGGAGTGAATACTCGGACATGCCAGGATAAATATTTAAATACCCGATGGTTTTTGTATAATACAGTCTGTAAACGCGAAAGTAAAGTCCGTAAATTAATCAAACAAGCCGTAATGAGTGATAAATGAATGATTTTGGTGAATATATGATACATTACTTAAACGGAAAATATTCCGAATATATAAATTCAACACACCCTATTTTACAGTAGGAAGCAGAATTATAAAACGGGCGACGTATTCCTGCGGCGAGGTGAAATTCGTCCTGAATTTTTCTATATACGACCAATAAAGAAAAACAAATAAATTAAGTGACACAATTTATACACGCAATGGCATACATTTATCAATTATATTAATCTCGTACATTCCATTCTTCAATAGGCCGTAATTGCAACTCTACCATCGATGAACGAATTGGGAAATTCACTATATATTTACAGCAACATATATACATGGTGTTTGTATACGAATGAACAGTATAGTACAAGTTAGGGTCTATTGCCCAACCAAAACAACTACAGCCCGCACACTGAAATTAAATTCGCCTCGTTCTCATATTAAACCGCTGTATGTAACTTGTCCAAGGCTCGGCCAATATAGCTGTCGGATGAACACCATCGACCAACTTTAAGAACTAATATCGATTTTTATTTTTCTAAATTGTGGGAAGACATGCGTGTAGAAAAATGAGTTATCATACCATTTTCATTGTTCAATTTTGTAATAAACCTGTTCACGTCAAACATTACTGTAAAACAATAAAATTTCGCGCTAAATCAACTTTCTCGGATTTCGTGGAGAGGTTACCATCGCAAATGTTTATATCCTCGAAAAGACCGATGAAAATAACTTTTGAGGAATGATAACACTTGCCTTCGTAGTGTGAAATACTAAATTTGTGTGAACCGTGTGAAAACTATATTAGATTTCACAATGACAACTTCTGGTTGATAAGACTTATCTTTCTTAAGTTTTAATTTTAGAATCTAATTATTAGTCCCGTCATTGCCACCTGTTTGGCATTTAAAAGACAAATTAATATTCAAATAAATTTGTTAAGCAATTTGTTTTGTATTTCGATATAATCTGCAAAATGTAACAAATATTATGTTTTGCCAATGTTCCGCCTATGTTGATTCCACGTACAAAACCTAGACGTAGCAATAATGGAAAACACAACTTTACCTCCACATTTTTTTATTCTTTGTTTACGGTATGCGATTGATCTTTTAAATCAAGAAGAAGGAATTATAAATCTAACCATGACACTTCATAAACAGAATTTCGCCTGGATAACGAAATGTATGACTATCAAACCTTGACGTTTCGATACTGCAAAACGACATAATTCAGCCATTTATTGTTTTAAAATCATAAAGCTAACAATAAACATATTTAAATATTCCCAAGAAGACCACAAATGATAATTGTATAAAAAAATACCAACTTTCTATTTATATCTAGGAGTCATGAGTTATATATTTTTTTCTTTTGATGTATCATTTATATGAACTCGAAAACAAAGTTAAAAATTTCAAAACAGCAACTTAAAAGTACATATGTACTTACATGTATCAAGTCTTAGCCATTACTATTCGCTATTGTGTTAATTTTATTAGGTTTTAAAATGGGAGCTTTAATAATTTTTCATTAGAATTGTGTGTGCTTACAGGAATATAAAATGTTCATTCGATGCAAATTAAATATGAATTGAAATCTTTAATATGTACGTGTTCAAGTGAAGGCTATAAAAAGACATGGCGGTGCAGCACTGAATATAAATTGTATCCAATAATAACAATTATCAATTACCTAATTACCTTTGGTTATTGGGATTATTTGTATGGCAATAATTTAACGATAGAGTGTCCCAAAAATATGGCGTTAATGCAGCATCGACGTGAGGATTGTTTACAGATAAAATTTTCTACCTGATACGAAATGAAAACAAATTACACGACGTATGGTTTTATCAGGTAATTATTATATATCATGTAATTATTGTATATACAACAGGAACCAAATACTGCAAATAGAAGCCATTCAACGGAGAGCAGCACTGTTTGCCAACACAATCTTCCATGACAGAGACCCAGGAGCTGTTAAATTTATGCTCGAAAACCTGGGATGGAAGATCTTAGGCCAACGGCATGCCACAGTCAGAGCAGTGCTGATGTACAACATTGCCAACAACCTTGTTGACATACCATCTGTCAGCATTTGTACACCAGCAGATAACAGGACAATGGGCAACACTGGATTTAGAACAATATACACCAGATCTGATGTTTATAAGTATTCATTCTTCCCGAGGACTATAGAATCACCTGGAATCAAATACCACTCAGAAGTCAACACACAGAACTGAGTATTGTCTCGATGGAAAGAAGAAGCAGATCAGTTCTAAATGGTATTATGTTGCATATGGTTTTAAAACACCAATATAGTCGGATTATTATTTAAAAATGCAAATAGTGATGTTTTTCAGAGTATCACATAGTAAATTGTTCGAACGTAGAACAGTAAATTGTTCGAACGTAGAACTGTTTACTATATTTGTCCAATCAAAATGCAAGTTTGTTTTCAAAAATCATTCGCTACCATGTGTTAGCGTCAATATAATTTCAGTTTCACGGTACGAGTTCTGTCAGATACAGTTCGAGTATCCGCGGAACGTAAGATTTGTCTTATACACGTTACAACATCGCAACCAGATAACTGATTAATTTTACCATTGTAAATTCCTCATACATGTTTGACGTGTCAATGGGCCTAGTCCAAATATATATGGAATACTGTCAACTTTGTTTTTGTTACAAACTTAATTACAGCAAGTGAGCTCGCAGGTCGAACCTGATACGTAAAGCCGTGATAAAGTTTGTATCAAAAACAAAATGTTCTATATTCCTAAGTAGCAACAAATAATATTTTTGTACCATGCAGAAACGTAGTACAAATGTTTTGTAATGTTCGGAACATATAATACTAGGGAGAGGTTAAGCAGTCAAAATAAATAGTCGTTCGTTATTTTTCGCTAAAAATTGCCATATTGTCGACAGTGGCTTCCCTTGCAGAAAATAAATCGATGGCCAATCGTTAACTTTGTGGTTGCCAGTTGACGGCTAGCTGTTTAAGCAAAAACGTTGAGGGATAGGTGTTGAGCAATTTTGCTCTAATTTAAAAACTGCATTTTGGACCGGTGTCCCTCCACTGGTAATCAACTAAAGGTGGCCAGTGAGTTGAGTTGAGTTACATATTTCGTTGAGGAAAGGTTGAGCATTAGGACTTCAAAATTTATATAGTTGAGAAAAAGTTGAGCATTAGGACTTCAAAATTTATATAGCTGAGGAAAAGTCGAGCATTCTGACATTATGTACTAAAGTTGACCAATGAACCTTGTCACCTATGTAGCTACATTATTCATTATGTTTATAGAAAAAAATTTCTTCCTTTGTTTAATGCTTTCTAAGTAAACTTATATGTGAGATTTTGAAAACATACAAAGTATCAAATTAAATAGCATATTAATAAACGATTGTAATTACCTAATTTCAATATTCACACGCACAACCCCTTTTTCCACACACAATTTAAAAAAATTCAAACCCAAAGATTTTTGCTAAACTTGTTTGATTCATCCTATACCAAAACCTGTTTTAGGCTGTCCATTATGACTATAAACACATAGAAAAAATGTTTTAAATTGAAATGACTTCTATAATAGTATCTTTTACCTAACTGTTTATCTCGCAATTTAATTTTAAAAAACGATTGCTATAATATATGAGTGTCCTTTTTAAATGTTTTATTTCAGTTAGGATTGATAATTATTTTCAGAAAACAACGACTTTGTGTAACATAAAACGATACAGATTTTTTAAAATGATTATTTGTGTCAGTTTATATTTTACAGATAAGCCGTCCTACAATATCCTTTTAATGAGAATGCAGTTTTGTGGAGAGTCTGCGTACATTACAAAAGCTGTATTCACTGTTGTGATGATGGCATTTCGACATGCAGGAACTGTTGTATATTGTTTTAATGAAAAAACTTGTAGCTGGCAAGATTGTTACGACGGATGCCAAGGTCAGAAATTACCTCTTTATAAATTATCAGCCAACAAAAGACAAATAACAGTATTACCAATTAATTAAAAATAAAACAAGAATTAATTTTACAAGTTTAAAATATTACAAAAATACAAAGAATAAATTGTACTTATCTAATCTAAAAATAGTCACTTCTGTTATTCTGTTTCCAGCGGTCTCCAAAAATAGAAGGGAATTTCCACAGGTTGAAATCACAAGTATACGTAGTTAGTTAATTGTCCGATTAAATCCCAACACTAAATAATGTCCAAATAGTAAGAAGATAATGTATGGCGTAACTTCAGTCTATGAATGGATGATCAGAAGTAAATCATCACTTTTCAAGTCCTTTTATTTATATGCATCGCAGAAACTTCCGGAACATTCTTGAAAACAAACAAATTACATAAGCATAGAATATTCTAGATAATAAACAAATTACATAAACATGATTACAACATTGTATATTTGAAAGGACTAGAATCTTCCAGAAAAAGTAAACAATTTAAAAATAGATTTGAAGTTATTAATAGAATATTCTTTTCCACAATGTTAATTACAGATAAGCTATATACATTTAAATGATCTAATGAAATTACTTTCTCCTAACACCTCCCCCCTTAAGAAAAAGTTTGAATACAATGAAAACTTTTAGCTATCAATATACAAGTCTTACATATATATACAAAACAAAATTAGCATTCAGACTTATTTATAAAATATAAACATCTACAAACATCAGTCAAAATCTGGACAAGCATCAGCAATTACATTGTCTTTACCCTTAATATGGTGAATAACCAAGTCATACTCTTGCAGCAAAAGACTCCATCGAGTCAATCTTTGATTTTTGTTTTTCTTTTTGTGCAAAAATGTGAGAGGATTATGATCACTAAAAACTTCTATAGGATGTACAGCACAATTTAGGTAGACATCAAAATGTTGTAGTGCAGACAAAATTGCAAAACACTCTTTTTCAATAGTTGAATAATTTTTCTGATGTTTGTCAAATTTCTTAGAAAAATAAGAAATAGGTTTCTCAACCTTGTCAGAAGTTTCTTGAAAAAGTACCGCCCAACTCCAACATCGCTTGCATCAACAGCAAGTTTAAATGGTTTCTGGTAATCTGGAGTGATTAAGACAGGATTGTTGATCAAAAGTGCCTTACTATTTTCAAACGATATCTGACAAACATCACTCCATATAAATTTTGACTCCTTTTGAAGTAATTTAGTCAAAGGCTCAACAACAGAAGCAAAATTTGAACAAAATTTGCGGTAGAAACCAATCATTCCTAAATATCTCATTAGTTGCTTTTTGTTAGTTGGAGGAGGGAATTGTAAAATTGCTTCCACTTTAGCCATTAGAGGTTTAATTTGACCTTGACCAACTGAATGTCCTAAATATTCAACAGTTGCTTTACAAAATTCACTTTTCCCTAAATTAACAGTCAGGTTTGCAGCTGATAATTTCTTAAATGTACCTTTTAAATGTTTCATATGGTCAGACCAGCTATCACTACAAATAATTAAATAATCAATATACGCATAACAATAATCTAAATCCTTAATGACATTGTTAATCATTCTTTGAAATGTAGCGGGTGCATTTTTCATCCCAAATGGCATGACTTTATATTGGTATAAGCCATCTGGAGTGGCGAATGCAGAAACTGTTCGAGCTCTCATTGTCATAACTTGATAATAACCTTTTAACAAGTCTAATTTTGTAACATATTTTGCATTACCAATTCGGTCAATGCAATCGTCTATCCTAGGGATAGGATATGAATCAGTTTTGGTTACAGAATTTACTTTCCGAAAATCTGTAACTAGCCGAAAGCTCTTATCTGGTTTTGGCACAAGAAGACAAGGAGAACTCCATTCACTACTACTTGGCTCAATAATATCATTATCTAACATATATTTTATTTCTTTTCTCATAAATTCAAGCTTTAAAGGATTGAGCCGATAAGGATGCTGTTTAATAGGTGCAGCACCGGTAACATCAACATCATGACAAGCAACATTAGTTTGGCTAGGTACATCTGGAAATAAATTTTGGAAAGAAAAAATCAAAGTTTTAATTTCGTCTCTTTTATCAGAGTCCAGATGCACAAGTTTTGAATTAAGATTAACCAAAATATCCGAATTGTTTAACCTAACCTGATGTTCAAAGTCTTTAATCTCGTATGTGGATTCATGAGTTGCACTGTCATGGGTGTCAACATTTGAAATTTGGACTAAAGTGGAAACAGGTTTGATGTTGTCAGAGCGTTCAAAATACTCTTTCAACATGTTAATATGACATAATCTTTTGTTTTTACGCCTACCTGGCGTTTTTACAATATAATTCAAATCATTGACCTTACTGTCTATTTCATAAGGTCCACAATACCTAGCTTGTAAGGGATGCCCAGGAACTGGTAAAAATACAAGAACCTTATCACCTGGCTTAAAAACTCTGTTCCTGGAATCTTTATCATACCACTTTTTCATTTTGCATTGAGAAGTTTTCAAATTATCTCTTGCTATCTGTACAGCATTTAATAATCTTTCTTTAAAGTTAGATACATAATCTAAGAGATTTATATCAGTGTGTTCAGTAAGCCATTTTTCTTTAACAAGTTTCAAGGGGCCTCTAACAGTATGACCAAAGACCAACTCAAAGGGACTGAAACCAAGAGACTCCTGTACTGCCTCCCTAACAGCAAAGAGTAAGAAATGAATGCCTTCGTCCCAATCTCTCTCTGTCTGCTGACAAAATGTCCTCATCATATTTTTTAATGTTTGGTGGAACCGTTCTAATGCTCCTTGGGACTCTGGATGGTAAGCACTCGATTTGTACTGTTTTATTCCCAGCTCATGGACCACTTGTTGGAACACACCTGACATAAAATTGGACCCTTGGTCGGACTGTATAGACTTTGGAAGCCCAACTAAGGTAAAAAACTTTACTAAGGCTTTCACAATGGTTGGTGTCTTGATATTCCTCAACGGAATGGCTTCTGGAAAACGTGTAGAGGCGCACATAATAGTAAGTAGATAGCTGTTACCCGATTTAGTCTTTGGTAGAGGTCCAACACAATCTATGATTACTCTACTAAAAGGTTCTTCAAAAGCTGGGATTGGCATTAATGGGGCTGGTGGTATTTTCTGGTTTGGTTTTCCAACCATCTGGCAATAATGGCAGGACTTACAATATTTAGCCACGTCCATGTTAATTCCGGGCCAATAGAAGTGTTGCAGTGTCTTGGAGCAGGTCTTTTTCACTCCAAGATGACCTGCCATAGGGGTATCGTGGGCAAGGTTTAAAATCTCTTGCCTGTACACCTTTGGTACCACTATCTGATGAACTGTTTGCCATTCCTCATCTGGTGTTGCGTCGGGTGGCCTCCATTTTCTCATCAGGATTCCATTATTAAGGTAGTAGCAGTATGGAACCCTGACGACTTCCTCTGGGGGTAACGCTTTTTCTCGTAGGTTCAACACCTCAGGATCATTACACTGTTCTGTGATGAGCTTTTGTCTACTAAGCGAATGCTTGTCAACATCTGGCAACATATCCGCCATAATCAGCTGCTTTGGTAACTTTTCTGTAGTAACAATACTCTCGTCCCTGACAAAGAAAGTATCAGAAAGGTCCACTGGCGATGGCTGTTCTACAATTTTATTGTTTTGTGCCTTTTTCCCCATGGCTCGGGTAACTGCACATGCTGGATACAGGTCAGTATCGTCTCCAGAGAGAGCTTCTAAATTTGGATTACAGGTAACAAGCGGCTCAGCAACCACCTTGTCCTTTGCTAAATCATTCCCTAACAACATTGAAACACCCTCAACAGGTAAACTAGTACGAACACCCACAATAACTGGTCCAGTAATCAAATTTGACCTCAGATAAACATGATGGAGGGGAACATCAATACCACCTAACTCCACACCCCGCAACAAAGCTGAGGCACCGACAGAAGTCTTTTCAGACAAAGGCAACACACCTTCCAATAACAAAGTTCGAGAAGCGCCGGTGTCTCTTAAAATACGAATGGGTACTGGAGCAGAATTCTCATTTGGAGAAACAAAACCCTCTGACATAAAGGGCTCATAATCCTCCATATAATCACACGAACTGGACTTTAAAACCTGACTTTCAACAGGACTTTTCAACTCAGTAGCCAAAACGGGTGCTGTACAACCACTAGGCTGTGGCTTCGACTCACGATCTCTCTGCCTCTGGAGCTTAAAACATTCAGAAATTAAATGACCTGAACTCTTACAATATGAACAGGATACTGTCTTTTTATTAAAAGAATCTGACTTCTGAATAGACAACGCTGGACTAGGAGATGCCTGAGCATGAGGAGCTTTCTTAACAGTACTATCGGTACTTTGAATTTTAGAACTTTGATTCTGAAAATTACCTGTTGTATTAGAACCCTTGAAACTTTTCTTATGAGATAGACTATAATTATCTGAAGCAATAGCTGCATCCTGCAAAGTCTCAACGTTTTTATCATCCAAATATAATTTAATATCATACTGAACACACTGCTTTAACTCTTCTAACAATATAAGTTGTCTTAAATTATCAAAATTGTTATCAACTTTCTTTGAAGTAAGCCATTTATCAAATAAATCTTCTTTTTCCCTAGCAAATTCAACATATGTTTGTGAATCATATTTCTTGTATGACCTAAATTTCTGCCTATAAGCCTCTAGTACTAACTCATAAGCTTTCAAAATTTCACGTTTGACCAAGTCATAATCAGAACTTTGAGTATTTGAAAGAGCCGAATAAACTTCAGCGGCCTTACCCGTAAGAACACTTTGCAGCATAATAGACCAAATGGGTTTAGGCCAACGTAAATTTTCAGCAATTTTCTCAAATTGAGAAAAATATTTATCTGCAGCTTTTTCAGTAAATTTTGGAACCAAGCGAATATTTTTGGCTACATCAAAGTGTTCTGATTCTGACAAGGATCCAGTGTTGCTTAAAAGTGGTTTAATTTGGCCTTGCCTAATTCTTTCGAGTTCTAATTCCTTTTGCGTTTCAATTTCTTGTCGCCTTATTTCCATTTCTCGTTGTTTTTGTTTTTCTTGCATTTCTAATTCTCTTTCTCGTTGTTCTAATTCTCTTTCTCGTTGTTTTTCTTGCATTTCAATTTCTCTCATTTTAAGTTGGTGGTCCATTTCCATTTGTTTTAACTTTAAAATATCTATTTGCTCTTCTTTCAGATCAAGTGCTTCGGGACCAAATTTTCCGATTTCTATCATTTTATCTATCACTAAATTCTTAATAGTTTGTTTTCTCATTGACAACTTGAAAATTAATTTAAAATGTTTGGCAAACAACACTAAATCCTCTTTCTTAAGTTGGTCAAACTGATCAACATCAGGAGTTTTCAAAAATTCTTCTATATCAAATACCATTTTGACTCTTGTTGGCGATAATGCAATTTAAATATTTTTTAGATCCCGGACGAGCCTCCAATTTCTGTTACGACGGATGCCAAGGTCAGAAATTACCTCTTTATAAATTATCAGCCAACAAAAGACAAATAACAGTATTAACAATTTATTAAAAATAAAACAAGAATTAATTTTACAAGTTTAAAATATTACAAAAATACAAAGAATAAATTGTACTTATCTAATCTAAAAATAGTCACTTCTGTTATTCTGTTTCCAGCGGTCTCCAAAAATAGAAGGGAATTTCCACAGGTTGAAATCACAAGTATACGTAGTTAGTTAATTGTCCGATTAAATCCCAACACTAAATAATGTCCAAATAGTAAGAAGATAATGTATGGCGTAACTTCAGTCTATGAATGGATGATCAGAAGTAAATCATCACTTTTCAAGTCCTTTTATTTATATGCATCGCAGAAACTTCCGGAACATTCTCGAAAACAAACAAATTACATAAGCATAGAATATTCTAGATAATAAACAAATTACATAACATGATTACAACATTGTATATTTGAAAGGACTAGAATCTTCCAGAAAAAGTAAACAATTTAAAAATAGATTTGAAGTTATTAATAGAATATTCTTTTCCACAATGTTAATTACAGATAAGCTATATACATTTAAATGATCTAATGAAATTACTTTCTCCTAACAAGATACTAGTACTAAATAGGAGACACATAAAATTTATATAAAATTGTACATTTTTTAAAGGGGTTACTGGCTAGATGTTTTATGCTGACAGTTGTGGAAGTAAGCGACAAAATGTTATGCATAACTTTATAGGAGAAGTTAGTGGTTAAACACTGCAAAAAAGGACTAATAAAAAGCTTGCTCAGAAATGTCATCACGTGTTTGCTTTCGCTGATATTGACTTTACAGTTAACACAAGTCATATACATGAACTAGCTTTGTCTTGAACTCGGGATTTAGAAAACGTTTAGTTATTGAACCTGGAACTTGCTAGCCCAAAAAGTCTTAGATTTAAGCTCAGTCATAACTCTTCTATGTTGACCATATCACAAAAGAAGAACATGAAAGCTATCTATTCATATAAAAACAAAACACCGTAGAAAATCATGTCAGTAATTCCTTTAAATATATATATCTTCTTTTAATATATCGGCGTACATTCTTGTTAACAATCTCATGTTTTAGAAGCATTTAAATACAATGTGTTAAGATCATAGCACTGTATGGATAACATATCCTGCAGTTTTCTGCTAAATGTACAATTTCCGTTGAAAGAAGATTCAACAACTTCAAACAATTATGTGAATTCTTCTTTTCTATTGACAGTATGAAGAACAAAGTATAAATGAAGGAAATGAAAAATACCAAAAATGACAATCCACAAATCTAAGTCCGATAAACCGGCAAACTCTAGAATCAACAACCAATTATATTAGTACCTGCAGCAATGGTCCTGACTTGGTACAGGCATTTCAAAAGAAATAGTCGGTTAAACAAGGTTTTATGGCATGCCAAACCTCCCGCTTCTATTACTGTAGTATGTGACTTCACCTAATTTACAATGATGGCCATTTTTCCTATAGAACTTCTTTTTTTTCTTTTTCTCCGGATGTCAATGCGTCTACCCTCAATAAAAACTTGACGCCATGATATAGCTGCAAAATTGCTGAAAATGGCGTTAAACACTGTTTACAAAACATAAGCACTTTTAAGCATTATAGTTTAAGTTCGACGTCGTAAACTATAAACTCATCTTCACTGTTATCGATGCTCAATATTATATCTCGTTCGCTGAGAACTCGTTTCAAACAACAATGATGGGCAGGATTTGTTGAAAATGATTTATTGGATATAAATAGTAGGATAAACATTATCGTGCATTATTAAAGAGTTACAGTGTAGGAAAAATTATCAAGGAACGAAATAAACACGTTTAATTAAACTCATTTGTCATCAAATCGTCACAAAATGGAGCGACAAAAATCGTGTCGCAAAAGTCGCAAGTTTTTACAGAGGGAAAATCCGTAGCTCTATGGTCCTCCAAATCAAAAATACCCAAAGGACTTAAAGAGCTACGGTTCCTCAGTTAATTAGAATTTACAGTTACTGCTGTGCTTTTCGTTGATAATAATACGTTATTATATTATTAACAAAAACTACAGTTTCACAAAATGTATATGATAATTTTGCATACATAAATGTTAAATGCGTGTTGCTTTGTATTAAATGTCCATTGAAAAAAGAAACCAGTTGCAAGACATTATTTTATTCAGCTATATAGATGGGGTATAACATTGAACCGATTGATTCATTCATTGTTGGGATAAGCACATTATTATAATGGATCATTATTATACACTTCTTAATTAAAGCTTGCATAAACACAGCCCTGCTGTTAACAACTGCATATGTTATTCAATTTCGATGAGGATCATGAATATTCTATTTGAGTGCTTTGTGCCGGGGCCGATTTCTATAGAAATTGCTTATCTAGATATTTTTCTTCACGGAAATAATCACCTTAACTCCAATCCAGATAATTTTAATCCGTTTCATCACTACCCCTCCTTTCTGACATTTTGTTCCTATTTTTAACAGTTGAATCGTTTAATTCCAAGAATTCCCGAGATTATGAAATACGGAAAGCATTATGGGAGCTGATTAATACAAAGGAAAATTAATGTAGTTCATGTTTACCCATTCGTCTATTCTTGATCACCCAGATGTTTACCCATTCGTATATTCTTGATCACCCAGATGTTTACCCATTCGTCTATTCTTGATCGCCCAGACGCATATATAATTGCATCTGTTATCACCTTGTTGTATTTTATTTTAAGGGACCTATTTTTAGACCATTAAATTATGAAAACATATATATATTTATAAAATGACGTCACTCTTGGTTGTGCATAACAATAATATTTGTTACAGAGCTTTACAAGAAAACTTTTGATGCAAAGCATCAGTTCGCCGCTGATTTATTCTGCATTCTTCACGCGTTTGTCAAAATGATTTGAAAAAAAATTACGGGATGCATTTTAAAGCATGTTAATACCTACGTTACAGAGGTTATTTTTATGTTCTTTGCAATTATATTGTAATGTGTCAAAGCTTTAAGTTAATATTTTGTTCAAATTATACATTAACAGCATATACTTTAGACCCGATAGTGTGTTTTTCTTAGAGGCTGTATTATGTATACTTAATCAAACGTTTCGAACCTTGAATATGTGTTTTCTATCTGTTTGCATTTGCTTAAATGCAAAATACATATCATCTCGACAATATGGCAATTAGAGAAAATAATCTCAATTTTTAGATTGGATTAAAAAATTGTACGTGTAGAGGACCAGAAGAATAAATAATCACAGTCAAGTTGTTTTTATGTCATATAAAAGCTTGTGTAGCAGACATCTCAGATTTTCAATCGAACTAAAACACACAATTTCTAAGGACTATCTAATGAACATTCGCTTAGAAAGAATTGCAATTTCTTAACAGAAGGCATTTTAACTTTTACCCCCATAAGGTTCTATGTAAAGCTAAGTCCTGCTGTTGTGGCTAATTTGAATTGCCGATTTCTAAATTTGCGCACATGTAATCTTTTGTCATATATTAAATCACAAATATAATTATCACAAACTAATATTTAAGTTGTTCAATTAAATTATTGACATAACATTTATATATTGAATCTTACAAATGCGGCATACTCCGGAATGTATAAACAAAATTGCCTTTTATTCTGGTTTCCGATTTTTTCAAACCTACGCTTTTCGAAAGAACTATCACCGAATTATACAGTACCAGGATAAAATAGTCTCCCTCTATTATTAACTTCCGTAAATAGAATACCAACAAAATTTATTATTACATGAAACTTTGATATTACCCAAGCATTTTTGCAGTCGAAACTTAGCTATCATCTTGTTTGTTCACTCAAGTCAAATGAATGACATTCTTGTAGCAAATTTCTGTTCATTTATGGTAACTAAGTGTACTCAGAAATAGTTTCTCCTTTATCCATCGTTAGCAACGAAAGTGAATACAAATATATCGCCGCCCTCGTGCGCGGCGATAACAACGAGTTAGAAGTGAACAATTTTTTTCTGAATTTTGGATATAGTTTGGAAGTGGTATGGTAATTTAAGACTACCAAAATGGCATTCCAGAATCATCAGTGGATTTTTTTAATTGACTTATGTTATAATAGACAAAGAGGAAAAAGAGGCATTCATTAATTCTGTTTTTGTTCCAGTAGGTCAATGAATAAATTAGCTACTATGATTGCAGCGGAAGAAAAATCGTGTATCCCGTGATATTTGCTTAAAATGAAGGTGAACTTGAAAGGTGAAAGATTAAGTGGTAATGAAAAGAATTAAAATAAACTTGATTGAAGTTAAAATGATTACTCCATGAAGAAAAATATATAGAGAAGCGATTTATATATAGTTGAACCACACGAACATGTTTAAAACCGCGGAAGATTGTGAGATGTGCCGACCCAGACCCTTGTCACAAAAAATCCGCTGTTTTGTCTATGGATGTCCCAAGCAAAACACGTTGGATGACAGTGGATTCTCGGACTATGTAACTTGTGCTTTAACATGCCATTGAGGTAGTACAACATTTTAAGCAAATTTTACAGATGTTTACAAATGGTTTTGTAATGATTAAAAAGTATTATAAACACTTGCTTTCTACAAGAACGTCCTTATATCTCTACTCATACAGCTTACTTTTTATTATTGTATACATATAAATTTCAATGCAAAATAATAACATTCCTTCTGTTTTGTATGCAAACCAACGCTTTTGATTGGTGAATAGTATTTCCAGACAGTTTTAAGTCTCAACAGTCGATGGGAATAAAGAGCACGTTCTTCCTCGACTACGGAATAAGTAGACAAACAATGATGAGTAGTTTAAATCAACAAAAATTCAGTTTCAGTTTTATTAGGACACATTATTTGTAACATATGGTCAAACATATATATATACATAAATACACATATGTGCATTGTGCACGACTTTCATGAAATTATCCTAAATAAAAGGAATATTCCAAGAATGGAATGTAATCATGAAAATTAAATGTAAGAGTTTGTTGCAGTTTTTTGGGCGTGTAAAAGCG
Source organism: Limnoperna fortunei (assembly GCA_944474755.1). Lineage (NCBI taxonomy): Eukaryota > Metazoa > Mollusca > Bivalvia > Mytilida > Modiolidae > Limnoperna > Limnoperna fortunei. Next base: position 43,467,239 of record OX104115.1, read on the forward strand.
TCGGCCATGAACCTCAAAAAAACTACTTTCGTGCGCCCTATTACACACCTACACAAACTACAAAATCTTGCATGTAATTCATCAATTAAAATTATGCTACAACGTATATACACTGAAAAATGTCAAAAATAGTTGGTTCTATAAATTTAGTGTTGCGATAGAAAGTATCGTTGTGCAACAACTCCTAAAGCAAACAGTAGTATATTTACTGTTACCATGGCTACCCCAGAACCTGAAAAAGACATAGAAACCGAAAATTATAGCATCTTATTACAACATAAACTTCAAAATTAATCTAGGGCTAAGGTAAGTTATGGCTTTAGCCGGTTTTGATAAAACGTTTTGCTATTTTGATGAAGATAGCTCTGCAGTCGTAGTTTTTGGTCTTGGGTTTAAATGTCAAAAATTAAAACACACAATCAATGTTTAAACATTTGTATTTGTACGTATTTGCCTAGAATCATAAAACGTTTTCAACACCTTATCAAGAATAAACTACAAAAATATCTTCCCCATCGAGGGATAAGACAATTTCTGTTGTGCACATTAAATAAAGTCTGCTACTCGGATTAAAACTCGGACCTTTACTAGGTGTCATATAGAGAGTACCGTTTGTTGGGATTGTCCGGTTGTAATGGGAAAACACTAGTCGAATCGTAAATGGTATTTTTACGAGTCCCTTTTTGCGCCCACCATTATATTATTTGAAAAAGAACAGACTTGTTTTTTTTTGGCTAAAAATGACTGGATTTTCCGCCACTACCGAATACTCTAAAATTTTCGTTCTGGTAAAAATTTTCAGTCCATTTTGCTATCTACTTTCTACAATTTTTTGTGTGTAAATTTGTCATCTTTCTAAATATAGCTGCCTATCAGTGCATCCCATCCCACTCTTAACTGATTTGTCTTTTTTAACTTGTTTTCGTACTGAATATAACTAAATACTATTGCTTGGAAATTGCACAATTTACAGCTACTCAAGAAAATGTGCTTCTGAACAGGTGTTTTATAACTTACATGCAGTGGGATTGACGGCTGGTGTCGCGTAGTAGCCTAGCTACGTTACATACACACGTGGAGTTGGTGCACGCAGCATTTACAACACATTGATCTGAATAACAAGAAGCGCCTGGACTCTTTCCTGTGCAAAAATAAATTATACAATTAGCTGATTTTTTAAATTAAATATGGATTTATTGAAATAAAACACATATTTTATTAAATGTCATATATAATGTATTTTATAAAAATATTTTAGAGAGTATAATACTATAATTAGATTTTAATATATTCAGCAGTGTTTTCAGCTCTATTTGTTATTTGAGGCCTGAAGTACCGAATAGGAATTTGAGACCACAGGCAGAGTAATGTGTAATCGTTTTCAATTATGGTTGGAAAAGAGCACACCTTACACTAAGGTGGACTCGAATGCACAGCCCAGAACCAGTGCCACCAAGGCCCTAAAACATTATTTCATTTTTAACGTTAAAAATAAAACAAAATGTGTGTCGCATCAGCGATCAATAAAACCATAAAAAACTGATAAACTTGATCTGCTAAATTAAACTATGTATTTGGTAGTGAGGTTAGGAATCTGATTACTAACTTGCGATACGTTCTACAACCATGCATATCGCAAGTAAAAAAATGATCATTTATGCGAGTCACGACTGTGAGAATTTTTGTTAATAATGGAAGAAAACAGAATAAACAGGAAATTTACAAACTGCGTGTTACTACATTTTTTCAATTACAAAAACAAAATGCAAACAGTAGAAAAACACACGGTTGCAGACACGTTTTCTTGACACCAGATAATCATGAAAGCTGCTGTAAAAAGACTTCTGTATAGCCTTCAAACATAGAAGCTAAACAAAAAGTTTTGATTGAACTTACTTTAAAAATTTTTCATCTTTCAACGTAATATTTTGTATTGAACAAATCTTTAATTTGTCAGTTATGATTCCCGTGCAAAGTAGTATATTAAAAATCGGAGCCATTGTATACTGTACAGTATCTATACCGTAGAACCATTCCTGACTATAGCAGCTCTACCGCGGTATCATAGAGCAGTTTTCGCTAATACAGATATTCTATTAGCGTGAGCGTTGTTCTTATTGCTAGTTATGTATCAAATTTATTTTAACTAAAACAGTGCGTTTCAATATTTTTATGTTACTATAGTTTTAAAACAACGGATTTTATTTTATTCTGCAACTACCGCTTCAACTAAACAAATACGACCCTACGATTAAAGCAGCTTTATTTGTAAATAATGACGTCAACTTCTGGTACCCTTGTCCATATTCTGTTCTGTTCTACGGCTTGTTGTCGAACACGATATTTCTTTGAAAAAAGTCGGCTAGAAGTCACTTTTTCATGTTTTCAATTAGTAATAAATGTATTTTCTGGTTGCGGAATTCTTACATAGTCAGACAATATAAAGTTTATTTGTACTCGCTGCAAAACAGGTGAGAAATGCTCGGCAGAGCCTTGCATTTCTACCTGTTTCTAAAGCTCGTACAAATAATCTGTATATTTTCTGACAATATACTAATATTGTATATTTATATACTTTTGTACATGTATATTTATTCTGCAATGATTGATCAAATAAATGTACACAAATAATCATCACTTTTTAGTGTACAAATACCTTCTTCTGATATTTAATTTATACAATGAGTGAACGATAGCAAAATAAATGCACACGTTACATTTGTAATTATAAGAAAGATTTCCAGGATTCCAGATACAAATCTGCTTATTGCAATACTAGGTAGTGGATAAGGGAACCCTTCTAGTTTGAGGGTTGTCAAGTTATAATAGTAAGAGCCTGGATGCGAACCATACAGAAAAAGACGTTTAAAAGGTGCAAAGCTTCCAGCACGATAAAACCCCCTTTGACATTTTCGGAAAAGGATAGATACATTTCCGTTAAAGCCGGATCAACCCTATACTCTATTTATTCTAGTATCAGTTCATTTTTTTTACATTACCTGTTCATTTATTGGTTTTCTAAATTGTTTTTTTTAATCAACTAATCAAACAAACAAAAGTATACAGTTCTCGTAGTCGCTTTGAATAAAAAGACATATTTAAACAGCATCATGACATTACATGATAAAAAATAGATACATGTATTTATAATGTCAAAAAATATTAATATATCATTTGTACATGCAAAACTTGTACGAGAGACTAAATTTAATTTTGTTTCTTCAGCTTTTAAAAGTTTTTTTTTTCGATAATTGTATATTTACTGATATAAAGGGCAAATTAAGAATCTTAATTGCACAACAATTATAATGTTTAAAAGATAAAAGAAGGACAAACATCTGCATACACATAGCACAGGTTTATTTAGACATAGAAACATGTATGTATAAAAGTACTATTAAAAATATTTTATCAGCTTTCTAAGAAATACGGATAATACGGATTATATAAATCAACGGCAAATGAGGGTGGATTGGTCACAGGGAATACAATTTTGACTGCCCCTGGAAAAGTATGGAGTTTTGGGTAGGGGCGGAAAATTGGCCTTTTGTAGCGGCTGAAATGAGCCTACTCTTTTTCGAAATCTACAAAAGGGATCTTTATCGTACAAGGAGCGTGGTTTTCTCCAAACATGTTACCCACTACGATCCGCGGTCAGGCTTTCCGTATTATGACCTGACAACCCACAACGAGAGGGTCTCTCGTATCCGCCACCCAGGGACGCGCTGGGCTGCTCTGTGGGTCGAGCACAGGGAACCCTCCCAGTATGGTCCCACGGAGTCATTTGACAAAATTACAACACCCGACAAGTGAAAAGGGAAAAGTAACCAGAGAATGTTAATAAATTACATTCGGAAAATTTGTATTGTCTCGATCATCAGTCTGGGAGTTAGTTTCGCCAGTAGTTTTAGTTTTAAGATCAGCAACTAGAAAGCGACGGTGCAAGTATGAACCCGATGCAAATGAGAACCTGGACTGCTGAGAACCAAAATTGACATAATATTATAAAGATAACAAAAGACGTACTAAATGTTGTTAATTATTATTTATTAGAGCAAATAAACTGAATTTAAATGAATATATTTAAAAACATTGTAAACATGTATTTAGCTGTCTATAAAATGGACTGACCAAGCGCATTGTAACATTTATTAATCTACACGTAACTATAATTTCTATTTTATAATGGGACAGAACATTTGGTTTTTTTTTTTGGTATTTTTTTGTCTTTTAACAATAACAATATATGTCACTTAATATACACATATTAGGTAATATGATCCAGGATTTGAAAAGCGGGTTTTCGTCGTAGAAATACGAACTGGATATAGTGTATAGTGTTTTCCAGTATTTATGTTTATTTATGTCAGAACTTTATACCGGTCATTACTATTAATCAATGGCGTGATGCAATTCCGAGGTTGATTATTCTAGTGTCTCATGATGTTGTTATTAACATTTAACGTTTATATAATTAAATATAATTTACATTCGAGTAGAACAATTTTATCTGCAACTACGAAAAATTTATAATAATCTAAACAAGACTTTCGTATTTAAATATTTTCATAAGTATTCAAAGAAATATATGTTGTCCTATTTTGTACGGGCCGAGTGGTCCCTACTTCGGTCCGAATTGTCACGATCCGAGTTGTCCCCGTGGACAAGGTGTGCTCAACTCCACCTCCATTAAAACAATAAAACTGGACGACTTGTTATAATTCAAAACATGCTACGAATGAGGTAACACAACAAACAAACCATATATAACACTACTTGTCACCTTTAAAATGACGGATAAGCTAAAAAAAATTGTTAGCACTTCGGTTAAGTTCAAATTGTAAATTCAGTTCAATCCGGAACAAGGCGTTGAATTGAAACAAATAACAGTAAAAGGAGTAATCAGTGCGTTTTAATTCTTCAAGAAAAGTTTTTGCGTTTTGAGTCTTAAAACAATCAATCAATCAATCGATCAATCAATCAATCAATCAATCAATCAGTTCACCATAATGTAAGTATAAACAATCAATCAATCAATCAATCAATAAGTTCACCATAATGTAAGTATAAACTTTTATACATTTTCATTTCGTTGTTTTGAAACAATAAAAAAAACAACTAGAAAACCATAACTTATTGATACCCCGCTCCCCAATGGCAAGGATTGTTCACGATATAATACTACAAACAACGGCGCGTTAAATTTACAGCATACTCGTTAAAAGTCGTCCGTAGGAGGCCGGCTTGGGAGTTAATTTGGCGACATTATCTAGTGTTTTCACCTGTTTTCCAAATTTACCCAATGATGAATTTGGGGTTAAACAATTCATTGGTTATTGACCAATTAAGTTTCAGGTGTTAAAATTTTTTGTAAATTTTTTTTGAAAGACAGCGTAAAGGATTTCCGTTAAAACAAATTTTAAACATTAACTGGAGTTATTTCATCTAATATATTTTTTTAGCTGCATTCTCTTGTTAAAGATATAACAAATTTAAAAGTTAAATACAATACATGTTTTAATATATGATCTACAACATAGCAGTATAACTAACATGCCTGAACACTACGCATCTTTAAGTATTTTGCAGAACAAAAACGGACGATTAACAAACAAGGCACCTATCATCGAAGTATAGATTATTACATGTCGAATTAAATACCGGTGCGCCTGTGTTGAACAAAGATGTCGAATATTTTTTTGAGCTCCTGGAAAAATGATAAATTCAAATGGTATGATATGATAAGTTATTGAAGAATTCTACAAAACTATGTAGTGAAATATAATAGACTTTATTTATAACTCCAAAGAAGGAAGCAAGATCCAACAGGAAAAGGAAGAAAAGTAATCAAAATAGTAGCGGTGAGATACCTCATAAGAGATTATTGAATAATACTCATCATTTAAATGTAAACACAAACACAAGTGTAAACACAAAAGACAAAAAGAAAAAAATTGTTCCGATTTTAAACACTGAAGAAATTACAAATGCCTTAAATATGTCAATGCAGAACTTCCCGGTTTATGATTCTCCAATTTTGCCACAAAATAGCCAATTTCAGCCAAGTCCGACAATGCAACAACAACAGATTCAAAACACAAACTTTATAAATATGTCCCCATCATCTTCCACGTATGGAATTTTACCAAGTACCCCTTAAAACCCATGTATGCAACCTGTCATGAATTCAACTATGAATCAAGATCCAATTAACAAAATAGATGTGCTGGTACAGAAGGTAGACATGATGTTTGAAAAACTTTTACGACTTGACATCTTAACAGAAAAACTTGATGAATTTGATAAAACAATGAAAAGTGTGTGTTTTGAAAAACGTACAGTCTATGGACAAAAGAGTAGACGAAGTAGAAAAAGGTATGAGCTTCATGAACATTGAATTTGAAACAAAGAGAAGGTCGAAGAAATAAATAAACAAATACGTGTGAAAACAGAGAATAGCGGCACGAACGAAGCACTTTTGCGATTACAAAATGATTTACACGACCTCTACGAAAGGCACATTGATTTCCAAACAAGATCGATGCGTGAAAATCTTATATTCACGGGAATACTGATAGTAAGTCATGATGAAGAGTCAGAGGAAACTGAACGAATTTTAGACGACTTTTTCAAAACGGAACTACAAATTGAAGAACGTGTGCAATACCACCGTGCACATCGATTTGGCAAGGAACACACAGAGAGAAACCGTGATGGAACAGTTAAATTTTCAACGAAATCGATTGTATGTCGCTTCGTCAACTTTAAGGAGCGAGAAATGGCGAGGAGAAACGCGATTGAACTAAAACGAACTACTTTCGGAATAAGTGAACAATTTCCAAAAGAGATCAATTACAGGAGAAAAGCTCTTTGGCCACATTTCCAAGAAACAAAAAAAAAACAGAAACAAAAGGCATACTTTAAAAGGAACCGGTTGTTTATCAACGGGAAAGAGTTTTTTCCTTCTCAAAAAGACGAAATGGAAATAAACAGATCCGAAGACGGCCAACAACTGTATGAACGACAGGGTGCTCGACCGAAAACGAATCTTAGAGGTTTTGAAAAACCCCGGTGGGACCCCCGCACATATAGACGTAAATAGGAACACCGTGGAGGAAATAGTGCAATTAACGACCAACTAAATAGGACAGCCGACCTTTACAGTGATTACGAACTCACAAATCCTTTGTTAATTGTAAATAAAGACAACATTAAAATTTTGTCATTAAATGTATGTGGTATCAAAACAAAAATCCTATATCCAGAATTTAAATCTTTGTTGTTACAATACGATATTGTTTGTTTCTCCGAAACAAAATTAGATGACCTTGATAATATTGAGTGTGAAGATTATATTTTTCATTTCAAAAACAGAAAAAAATTGTCAAATCATAAATCCGGTGGCATCGCCTTTGGCTATATAAAATATCTCGATAAATATATATCAAATTGATTGAGACATAGGCCACGTTTACACTATGAAAAAAATACATCGATCTTTTTTGAATCGATCTTAAAAAGACTGGTTTGCATTTACTGTTAGGAGAAAGTAATTTCATTAGATCATTTAAATGTATATAGCTTATCTGTAATTAACATTGTGGAAAAGAATATTCTATTAATAACTTCAAATCTATTTTTAAATTGTTTACTTTTTCTGGAAGATTCTAGTCCTTTCCAAATATGCAATGTTGTAATCATGTTTATGTAATTTGTTTATTATCTAGAATATTCTATGCTTATGTAATTTGTTTGTTTTCGAGAATGTTCCGGAAGTTTCTGCGATGCATATAAATACAAGGACTTGAAAAGTGATTTTTTTACTTCTGATCATCCATTCATAGACTGAAGTTACGCCATACATTATCTTCTTACTATTTGGACATTATTTAGTGTTGGGATTTAATCGGACAATTAACTAACTACGTATACTTGTGATTTCAACCTGTGGAAATTCCCTTCTATTTTTGGAGACCGTTGGAAACAGAATAACAGAAGTGACTATTTTTAGATTAGATAAGTACAATTTATTCTCTGTATTTTTGTAATATTTTAAACTTGTAAAATTAATTCTTGTTTTATTTTTAATAAATTGTTAATACTGTTATTTGTCTTTTGTTGGCTGATAATTTATAAAGAGGTAATTTCTGACCTTGGCATCCGTCGTAACATTACACACACTTGTGAAATAGCACGATCTTTTTAAGTCCTGTGCGTTTATACTGGCTTTAAATTTGACAACAAGAATCGGTTTAGCCGCCTATTTTTAATTAAATGTTCTATTAATAGAATGCACATGGGTACTTAATAAATGCCACGAGTTTAATGTATGCAAACATTTTGCTAAAATGAAGGAGACAGATGTATCACGGCCTTACTTGGTATCCAAATTATGAGTTTTTTGTTGATATATATTTCAAGAATTATGCAAAAACGTGTTAAAAGGAAGTTTTTATATGAAAAGGAAAGACTGCATCGTTTGAAGCTAAGAAACCAAACATGCGCAGTACATACGCATTTCTATAAATATGTTATCAGACTATTAGAGTACGATTCGTGCGTTTACACTACAAGAAAGATCGATTAAAAAAGATCGATCTTTTTAATCTAGGTCTAAAGCAGGACTTTTTAAGTCCGGTTCTTTTTGAATCGATTCAAATAAAGATCGATCTTTATCGTTTACACTGACAAAAAGACCGATCTTTTTTGCATCGATTAAAAAAAGATCGATCTTTCCGTCTAGTGTAAACGGGGTCTAATTGTCCGTTTGTTTTATGGTTTACATTTGATAAAATTGTTTTTTATAGCCCGCAAAATGTTATTTTCGGTACTGTTTATATTCCACCTGTAAATACAGTTTATGCATCAGAAGATGCATTTGATGAAATTGAGGTTGAATTGCAATCGTTCTGTAATCTATTAAACTATGTAATTTTGACCGGAGATTTTAATAGTCAAATCGGAAACATACCCGACTTCTATGAAAATATTGAAAATGATAATTATATTGATAATTTTATTGACCAATATTAAGTAAATAATATTATCACACTTGATAATCTAGGTATTCTTACGTACAGAAATAGCACTGATGATGTTGTAAATGTGTATGGTAGAAAACTTATAGAGTTTTGTAAAAACAATGACATGTATATTTGAAATGGTAGACTAGAGAAAAATAATGTGGGTAGGCTTACATGTAAAAATTGTAGTGTTGTTGATTATTTTATCAGCAGTAAAAAATTTTTACAGTACATGGAAAGTCTCGACATCCTTGATTTTAGTAAGCTTTATTCAGATGTACATTGCCCATTATCAAAAGCTAGAAGAAACAGAAGTTACTGAAACTAATATAAATTATGTATTAAAGATTAGAATGTGGAGTCATTGACGAATTGAGACAAAATATTGCTAATGAGATGATCGACTCTGTGAATTTTAATTTAGTAAATGCTATAAATGATTTGGAAAACATTACCAGAGAAAAAGTAAATAATATTATCATGGATGTATGTAATATTCTTACTGAATCTGCAAAGGTAACTTTTGGGACATATACGAATAGGGCGAAAGTAATAAGAACAATTAATGTTACTAATAAATTATATGGTATGACAACAAATGTAAAAAAGCCAAACAAGAATAAAGAAAATCAAAAAGATTGTATAAACCATTATGGGTCTGATATCTTTAAACAAAGACTTGCACAAAGTGAGAAACATTAGAAGAAAACAATGAACGAATGTATAAGAAAATTTAATGAAAATGTGAGTAATGAAATGAGAGACAGGGAAAAGATAACAGTGGAAAAAAATACTATCCCTCTGCAGAAGTTGTATGATTTCTATAGTCCTTATAGAAATCATACAACTTCTGCAGAGGGATAGTATTTTTTAAATTAAAAAAAATTTCACGATGAATTTGAAATTAAAAAATGAAATTGACTCAGACCTGACAAACGAGTTTTTAAATCGTTCAATTACGAAAGATGACATACTCAAAGCCGTGAATAAGGCTCAGAGTGGTAAATCCCCTGGGGAAGACCAAATTATTAATGTTTATGTTAACATGTTTAATCTTATTTTTGGCAACATTATACCTATATATAAAAACACGGGAGATAAATTTGAAGCTAAAAATTATAGACCTATACCTCTCTTGTCATGTCTTGGTAAGGTTTTCACGTCAATTCTTAATAAAAGATTAAGTGAATATTTAAAAAACTTCTATATCCTAAACGGAAACTAAGCCGGTTTCCGTAAAGGATATTCCCTATTTTCGGAATACAAGAGTTACTTCCCATTTGCAAGAGTTGTCTTTCATAACAGCAGGTATCTAGTATTGAACAGATAGGGAAAAATCACGTTTTTATTTTTTTTTAAATAATGTCTGTGGACTGACTCTTCCAGTACAACTAAAAAAACTGCAGAATTAGTTTGCATATCATAATAAATTTTACCGGATGCTTTGCTATATGTAAATAAAAAAATATTGTATAAAAACTACTTTTTACCCACAGTAGGTATTATAAAGTACCTGCTCTAATGAACAGATAACTCTGCAAATGGGAGATAAATCTTGTTTATCGCAAGTAGGGAATTCTACCATAAATCATATTTTTACATTATATACTCTTTTTGAACTTGTCTCTGTAAAGCAGAAAAAATTACATTGTGAATTTATAGACTTTGAGAAAGCGTTTGATTTTGTATTCAGAAATTCATTATTTTTTAAACTTGTTTCAAACAACGTGAATGGTAAATTTCTACGCATTGTTCAAAACATGATTAATGAAGCAAAGTCCAAGATTAGGCGCAACAATCAGGCGTCTGATTTGTTTGCTTGTGAGATAGGAGTGAGACAAGGAGAAAACCTTTCTCCTTTACTTTTCTCTCTCTTTTTAAAGGATTTACAAAGCTATCTTGAAAATTCAAATATTACAGGTCTTAATTGCATGAACAGAGAAATAGAGATAGAGTTAGAACAATATTTTAAGATATTCATCTTACATGTATTGTATGCCGATGATACAGTCTTACTAGCAGACAATAGTCAAGATTTACAACTTTTGTTAAACCATTTTTCAGATAAATGTAAAAAATAAATACTTAAGATAAATACTAGTAAAACAAAAATTTTAATATTTTCTAAGGGAAGATGCCAAATGTAAAGTTCTTCATTGAAAATAAAGAGATTGAAATTGTTAAAAATTATAAGTATCCAGGTATATATTTTGCAAGAAGTGGTTCTTTTTTTTTAGCACAAGGCAATACTTGGAAAAACAAGCTTTAAAAGCAATGTATAGTGTTATAAAGAAATGTAGATTGAATAATCTATCTATAAAATGTCAATTAGAAATGTTTGATAAAATTGTAGTACCAATACTCACATATGGATCCGAAATATGGGGTTTTGAAAATATTGACGTCTTAGTACGAGTCCACTTAAAATTTTGTAAACACGTGTTAAGACTTAAAAATTTAACACCAAACTTTTGTGTATACGGAGAACTGGGTCGATATCCTTTATCAGTTACAATAAAATTAAGATGATCAAATATTGGTGTCGTCTTATCCACGGTAAAGAAAGTAAGTTATCTTCAGTACTTTATAAGCTTTTATACATTTATTTAAACAACTAAGGTTTTACAAGTAAATGGCTGACTTTTTTGAAAAACATATTTTATCATTCTGGAATGTCAAACATTTGGCAAGACCAAAATGCTGATATTGAAAACTGGCTAATTAACAGCATCGAATTAAGATTTAAAGACCAATTTTTACAAGAATGGTCTTAGTGTATAAATAATTCCTCAAAAGGCTTATGTTATAGAGTTTTTAAAAGTGAACTAAACTTTGAACCTTATTTATCGTTGATGAACTACAGTTTTGCAATAACGTTTTCCAAGTTTAGGTCAGGAAGTCATAGACTCCCAGTAGAAACTGGGAGATGGCAGAATGATTCTAGAAACGAAAGATACTGTCACCTATGTGGTTCGCTCGACGTAGGCGACGAATATCACTATATTATGATTTGTAACTTTTTTAAATTAGAGAGAAAAAAATGTCTACCTCAATACTGTAACACTGCAGGCAATAATGTTTTAAAATACAATAAGTTATTTTCCTCGAAAAATGTAATGGAATTAGAGAAATTGTGTAGATTTATTAAAGTTATAAATATGAAAATCTACCCTCCTGGTTAATGTATTAACATATGTAATTAACACATGTGCACTTAATTTATATTATATTATTTATATTGTTATCATTTATTTGTATATTATCTGCTCTGTAACTATGTATTATGGTTTATGAGAATAAACTTCACTTCACTTCAAAAAAATATCTTCCCGAATGCAATGACTAAATCACTGAAAGAATAGACGATAATCAGCACCGAAATGTGTAGATTTTGAGCTGGAAATATCCTTGAGGACAAACAGTCCACCAGAAGAGACATCAACCCAGTAATTGCAAATAAAATGTCATCAAAGATACCAAGGTTATAAAAGTTTACTACGCAAGCCGCGCGTTCCGTAACTACAAGTTGTATTACTTTTTACACAATCTCATAATATTGGCAAACATTTTAGCAGACATATTAGATCTTCGTCTTTCATTGAAATAATTAATGTATTGTTGTATCAAAGGAATATTACTCAATTCTGTCACCTGTATATTGTTTGTTTGAGATTTATGTTTTATCAACTTGTTCAATGCTTTCCTGGGAACCAGTTTTCATTGGGGCGGATAAAACCTTCAGTAGGACAACTGGCAATATACTATAACACCGTAAACTTTGTAAATATTTAATAAAGATTATGACACAATACTAAAACTACAGAATTGTTTATATTCAACTTATATATACACTGTTAGGTACTCTGAATCCCGTAGTTCAACAACTTCTTGTTGCCATGCACCTCCGCTTCCGGCCAGCTACACTCAAAACCCCCAAAACACACGGATCGCAATAACGTACCAAATTAACCCATTACAGTACTTTTCTTTTTGAGACGAGTCGAGTACAACATGCCGGCAGTGAGTATGATTTCCGCAACCTCAGTTTTGACCGGCACGTGATCCATACTAAACGATAAGCTACCTTAACCACTTCTGCACCTAGGCCTTTCTCTTCTGTAGAAGCTATATAATTCTGCCATATAGAAGTAGATATAAATGTACCTGTTGTTTACCGTATAACTGGTAATTTTTGCGGTAATATAATTTTTGCGTTATTTCGCGGTTGACTATCGACCGCAAAATTTAAAATCGCATAAACAAAGTATGAAGTATTCTATCCGTAAATAACGGTAAAGTTACACAAACTTGTGTCGATCTATATTTTGTTAACTTTCGGGATATTAATTATATTAATTATCTCGGTGGTTAATAAAAATCATCGAAGCGAAGTGAATAGTTTTCTCGTTTTTGGAGTTTTAATAAAATATTCACTATAAAAACACTAATAAATTTTTCCTTTATTGTTATTGTCCATCAGATAGAAACAACATAAAGGATGTATTTACAAGAAATAAAAACACCAAAAAATTTTCCTTTATTGTTATTGTCTACCGGTATAAAACAAAGGATGTTTATACAAGAAACTGTTATTTAACCGTTATTTTTACCTGTAAATATCGATTTCCAATTAAAACATCTACCTGTCATTTCTCCGCGTGTATTAACCAAGTCTATCAGAAATTGATTGTCAATGCAATCCTAATTAATAAAAAAACTCACTTTATTTTACCTGTTTTGCCGATATTTTTCTGCACTTTTTTTCATTATTTTAGGTACACTTACAGGTTACAGGTGTATTTATTCCACCACAAGTCATATATCAGGGAACAACAGAAGCTTGTCATGCTCAATATGATTTTCCTTTAGCGTGGAACATAACTCATAGCCCAAATCACTGGGCTAATCAGGATACACAACAGATAAAAACTCGACATTTTTTGGGGTCAAAGATGTAAAACCGCAAAAATTATAATCAGCAAAAATAAAATATCAGAATTTCAATCCCAATCCGCAAAAATTTCACACCGCAAAAATTACCGGTTATACGGTATTTTCACTTACAAATATGCAAGATCAACACTGACATACATAAATTGTTACATTAAATATAAACAAACAAATACTTAACATAACACATGTTATGTTTTAAAAAGCTTTAAAAATAAACTTGACAGGTCAAACCAAACAGGAATACTTGAGAGTTATCTAATTAAACTATGAGGAAAGGATTGAGTGAAAATTTTATTTAAGGAAATGGATTCTTTGGAGTTAACATTTGTTTACGCCCATTATACGCTAAAGTCTATTAGAATCACACCCGTCCCCACAAATCTGATGTAGACATTTATCTTAGACATTCCTGTAGATGTACCAAATTGAGACTTTCCTTATTATTGATTTATTGAAGTAAATAACTTTAGACTTCTAAAATTTTCCAGGGAACTCTAATGCTTCTTAGTTACATTTTATGTTTTCCACATAAGATCAACTGCTTGCGTTGAAAAGTATCTCAACGTTACTTGTAGCACAACATTTGAATAATGATTCGATCACTCTGTATCGACATATAGCCAGATTCAACAATGGAAACCGATTTTTTCTTTATGTCATACCGTAACGTTAATATGCACACTTTTGTAAGAGTAAACCGAATTGGCGAACTTCGTAACTATCAGTTGGAGTTTATTTTATTCACATTTTTGTATTTTAACTTCTAATCTATTCTTTAGGTTTGCTCAGGGGTGGATACAGGATTTTCGAAACGGGGGGGGGGGGGGGGAGGGTAAAAAAGGGATATCGGAAAAAGAAAGCCACGAACAAGGTTTTTATAGTGTTCAGTAACCTTTATTTGGTACAGTATATACAACAGTGATATCATAATAAACGCATTAGTACCATTAATGCATTAATTTATGGCCGGGATTACATTTTTGCCTTTGGCGCTGGTTTTTCACCTCCCTTTTCTCTTTTTTTTTCCTTTTCTTTTTTTAAGGGGGGAGGGGGGCGTACGCCGCTACTGTTGCTAGTTTTTAGGTTGCAACATTCAAGTATAAATGTCAAGGTCATCAGTGAAATTTGAACTTAACCTTGATGCGTTATTTCTTCTTATGATAAATTGTGTGGTCCCATGGTTTTACAAGTTATGCTTTTCAAGAATGAAAGCAAAACGCCAAAAAAAGTTCTGAACATAATTCGATTTCAAGACTTCCGCTGTTTGAGGTCATAACTCCTTAAAGAAAAGTTATGCGGTCTCCATCAAAATAGTCTTCACAGAACAAAACCTTGACACACTGCGAAAGAAACAACATTAATAATAATTTTCAGATGAAATACTACAAAGCATTCCCACTTCAATGACCTCAAAATGGAAAATGAACAATTAAAAGGTAGTGTTTTATCATTATTTAAATACTGTTGTCGATTTCATCTTTTGCTATGTTAATAAATGCTATTAATTAGGTAATTGTTTAATTAATGCTATCAATTTTTTAAGTTTTTTTTAGTTTAAAAATTTACTTAATAATGTACGGCCTCTTACTTATTACAAATATAAACTCGGTTAAAAAAAACAAACTAGACTGTATGACAAATGCGGCGACTTTCCAATTGTTAACTTCCTATGACAACATTCCTGCACCTCCGGCGTATAGTGTGTACATTTCACAACATACACATTATGCTAGACAAGTATTTTTTTAAGCTATATCGTGGCGTCCGGTTTTTAATGGGGGATAAAACCGGAGTACCCAGAGAAAACCCCGGACCTGCGGAAGGAAAACTGACAATTCTTGTCAATTGAGATCGGAGTCGAGTACACCCTGCCTGCAGTGAGAATCGAACCCGCCATCTTAGTGTTGACAGACCGCTTGATCAATAGTAGACGAACTACCTTAACCATTCGTCAACCGAGCCCCAGTCGTATGCAGTCTTTCCTATTCCTGGATTTCACTTTTTTCTGCTGGGTACATGAAAGTCGAGATGTTTTTATAGTCTCGAGCACCCAGATGCACACATAATAGCGCCTGGGATCAACTTGTTGTAATTTCTCTACCAATAGCTGGAGACAAAACAATTATTCTATTTTTAGAGCCATATTTCTAGACCAGGAAAACCATGCAAACAGGTCTATACTTATAAAATGACGTCACAGTAAGATTCTCTCTTGATTGTGCATAACAATAATATTTGTAAAAGTAATTGTAGGGTAATATTTTATAAAAATATTCAAATGTAAACTTTGGTACAGTTTTTTATGCGCCTCTTGATATGAACAGAAGTGATTTTGTAGACAATAAAAATATCATCTATAATAAAAAATTACGCCCATTTTTGAGCGTAATGATAACGAGTTCAATATATAGACGAATCCAAACGCACAAATGCAATTAAGCGTCTGGATGATCAAGACTAGATGTTTTGACTTGACTTGACTTGACTTGACTTGACTTGGGGAAGTTTTTTACGTCCTACACCGACAACTTAATGCCCTTGGTCGGACGGACCAGATGTTTTTCCGACGCTGTCGGTGTTATATTCATTTTTTACCCTTTGACCTTATGACACTTCACCTCTCGAAAAAAAGTCACGACATCGTAATTCGGTTTGTTGATTAGTCAAAAACACATTGCACGGAGGTGTTCAGAAAAGTGTGGTAAATTGGCAATTCACCTTTTAAATTTTGTACTACTATTATTAGATTTTGTCGCCTATTTGTCTATGTAATAGTGCAATTTATGTATTAAGAAAGAGAGAGATGAGCTGTAATTTGTAAAATTGTATATTAAACAACTTGTATAAAAATGTTCAATATTTTTATTTGAAGTTAAGCAAATTAGAACGCATATTAACACGCTGGGTTTTTGCGAGCTTTTCTGTAGAGTGTAAAAAAGACGAGGGAAAGAAATTTAATTTTAATTTATTTCTTTATTAAATCCAAATTTACAATCATTTTATATAATTATATGTTGATATTAAATCAGATATATATCATTATTGTTCTTGGGCGTCCGTCGTAGTACACACATAGACACAGAGTTGTGGCTCTAATTGTATACTCTGCTTATTCAGTAAATTTTAAACTATATTAAATCTCTAATATTCAATTTGTTTACATTATTGTATAATTGCTTTGGTGCTCGCAGGTTTCATTCATTTCTATATCTTAGGCAGTGGGTTTCAATACATAATAACAATAAATGTTCTTGAATACATGTAGTTGTACAAAAATGTGCACGAAGTTGTATGTAAATGATCAATTTTAGGTTAACTGTATGCTTGGTAAATCTGTTAGTATCTAACAAACTAAATAAAACTAGACAAAGTCGATCTATCGATCTCTGATACCCCCGCTTGTGTAACAATTTATAACGTTTTTCGTGGACTGTGACCTTGAAATTTGACGGATTTCCCCAAAATCGATAGGCTTCTTACCAACCTGATATATAACAATATCCCAAAGTTTCATTCAAACCACATGCAAACTTTTTTAATTATCGTCCGGAAACTTTTTTGTACAAATTTCTAACGTTTTTCGTGGACTGCGACCTTGAAATTTGACGGATTTCCCCCAAAATCAATAGGCTTTTTACCAACCTGATATATAACAATATCCCAAAGTTTCATTAGAATCGGATGTAAGCTTTTTGAGTTATTGTCCGGAAACCACTTTTTTGTTAAAATTTCTAATGTTTTTCGTGGACTGTGACCTTGAAATTTGACAGATTTCCCCAAAATTGATAGGCTTTTTACTAACCTGATATATGACAATATCCCAAAGTTTCATTCAAATGGGATGCAAACTTTTGAGTAATTGTCCGGAAACAACTTTTTTGTTAAAATTTCTAACGTTTTTCGTGGACTGTGAGCTTGAAATTTGACGGATTTCCCCCAAAATCAATAAGCTTCTTACCAACCTGATATATAACAATATCCCAAAGTTTCATTCAAATCAGATGTAAACTTTTTGAATTATCATCCGGAAACCAAATGTGGACGGACGAACGGACGGACGGACGGAAGGACGGACGGACGGACATGAGGACCACTATATACCCCCGACTCTGTCGAGCGGGGGTATAATAATCTGTTGACATATGAAAACACATACAGGAAAGGGGGGGGGGGCTCACATATGTATAAATTAATAATTTCAAACGCTATTCACCTGGGATTAGTGTTAATTTATAAGTTATTGATTTCAAGTCGTAATAATTATAAGGTTTGCAACATTTGTTCGTTAGTACTTCCCAACAAAATTTCCATCAAACATTTCTGGCCTATTGAAAAGGGGAATTTGTATCTCAGTTAAGGCGATTCGTAGATCAATGCATAACTTTATATTTCTACTGCGTCGATTACATTTTTTAACAATAGTACTTGTTATTGTTCGGAATACTTATGGTATTACGTACAATACCAATGTGTTCCCAAACATCGTTTATGAAAATCTGTATCCCAATAATAACATGTTTGAATTATCTCCCTTCTACCAAGTAGGAAATTTTTTATTATTGTATCAACAAAACAAATCAGTTTATCTTTATTTATTAATTATTGATTTATAAAAATGTGCACATTAATACACATATACAGTGAAGTTAATTTATTTATTTCAATAATACAATATAGGCGCAACTTTCTCTAGTTATGTGCTAAAGGCACCCATATTAGTCACTTGCCGAGAAATTACAGCACTTAAACCAAGTTTTCCGATTATGTAAGTCACCATCTTATAAATTAAACAACCTTGTGTTAAATGTCTTCTTACAAGAACTTTCCTTTTATTAAACATTCAATAACTCATAAAACTATTACATTGCGTGAAGAGATATATTAAGAATGTATTGGCCGTTTGACGTAACCAACCTATAGTTTGTTCCAGATAAGTTAAGTGATACATACTAATGACCACAGCGGGAAAACTCTGTAACTCTAAAACTATGGATTATTTGTGGTCTTCTAATTGTGCCTGTCAACACTTAGGATGCGTTTTCTGGCCTAAAGTATTATAACGTTGTATGCTCAACTTGAACTTTAGATACAAGTTTTTCCTCTTTCTTGTCTTTTTTAACAGGGTACTCCGACTTCCTCCACTAACAAAATCTGGACGCCATGAAATAGCCGACAATTTCTGCAAGTGGCGTTAAACCGCATTTTTACAAAAAAAAGATAGCAAGTCTTTGTCATTATATAAATCATGTAATTATATTGAAGGGTGGAAACAAATGTCTACAAAATAAAAAAAAATGTCTGGCAGTAATAGTTTCAGAACAACACATTATTTTCAACCCCTCCCCAGATCCTGCAAAACTTGTCTTTATTAACTGTCCAATTTTGTTAAAACTGTTCTGGGACCATACTTTGATGGTTCCCAGTGCTCGGTCTACAGCGCATCTCCGGTTTGCGGAAAGGGGGAAGTTGTCAGACTATAAAACGAAAATCCTGACCGCGGACGCGTAATGGGGAAAGTGTTTGTAGTGTACTATGACCCTTGCACGACACAGATCCCTTATGTAGATTTTGAAAGGCGAAGACTCTTTCTGCCGCTACAAAATGCTTCAATCTACGCACTTACACCAACACTTCATACTATTTCAATGGAAGTCAAAAAATTGTTTCGGGTGGTCCATCAACTTTTCACGTTATTAATTCGACGTCAATCAATAATCAATCACTCAATCAATCGAATTGTTTTCAAACTGGTCATGTTATTATATTATGTTCTAACTGTTTTGTTTATTTGTTTGTATCTATAAATAAAACATAAAATATCTTAGTATTTTTTTAACTTATTTTTTGTTTTTAACTACATATTAAACCGTAGTTGCAATAACAATAGTCTTAAAACACATTAAAAAACATTTCCCAGTAGTCCAACATTTAAAAAAAAATCCCAATTGCTCATCCTTATTCATCACTTTTGCTACCCTTTTTACCTGTAACTATCACAAGTTAGACAATCGGGATGGAATCCTACTAAAATGTATAGTGTGAACAAATTTAAGACCAACAAACTTGTACGAAAGTCCTACAAAGACAGTCGTATATAGTTTTTAAGGAATCTGAACTAAGCACGGGTATTTGCTAAACACAGAAATATATTCTTCTTGTTTTTTTGGCAGTCTAATTAGTATTCGTTCTCTCGTGGCTTCCGTACTTATTTTCGACGCGGTGTATCAACAAAACGGGAGAGATGAGAGATCGATTTTTAAATTAATTTGTTATCTTTAAGTTTGATCTGTTCTAAGTATAAAAAATGTATATCGTTTTTTGAAATTTGCGAAATATTTGAAAAGAAAGTATATTTGAGTATCAATATTTGTTTTAGATTTGGAATACTGCTTCGATCTCAGTGGCCAAGTCAGAATAATCTTGTGCACAATTAATTTGTCTTAAAACTTTAAAATGCTAGATCTCTTACTTTTTCTACTGACTTTTTGGAAAAATGAGCGACAAAAAAACTAAATTAACAAAAGTTAGAAGAGAATTTGTAAAGCTTTTCGGAAGACCTAAACCTTATCAATAAAAATAACAACAACAATAATAATAATAATAACAATTTTCATGGAAGCAATCCAATCAATCAAGATACAAGATACAAATCGACTTTTTACCTGTCGAATTTTATCCATGGTGTTAAAAATTGTGTATTGACAAGTAAAATGTGTTTTACACGCCTCCGTTGCTTCCAAGTTTCGGTGAAACTGTGTCATGTGTGTAATAATTAATAAGTGACTATTTTCAATTATTTAAGTTTCCCACAACGACGTAACATGTGAATACTTATATAATAACTTATTTTATTATATAGTAATAATTTTTCCCCATTGTATTTCATATAGCAATAAAGTGCAATATATTTTCATATTTTACACTGAATCTCGGTCTTTTATGTAAATCCGGGGGAAAAGTACAGATGTGTTCCGAACATCGGCTTTTATATTTTACTGTTGTTTGGTAAACAAACATGGCCGAAAATGACATACAGGGGTAGGACCACCATTGTTTATCGCCTCTACGGTTATATAAAATTAGTTGATTTAGAATTTTACTGAACATTTTACCTTTGTTTCATATAAAGAAATATTCCTGTCACATGACAACATGTAACCCCTAAATATTCTCTCAAAATTTCAGCACCACTTTCATGGCATATAAGAATCCAATCTCCACGCAAAGGATTCTGGGTATCCTACGTCAACCACAATCACCTCTGCCATACCATTGGTTGACATTGTGAGAGACGTCTCTCATGGCGCATAAGCTTCGCGTACAAACGCAGTAATTTCAATGTAAAACCGTATCAATGTGTTTAAAAAGACTATATAAAAATAAATAAGATCTCGTGTATTATTTTACAAACATCGTTCTTTGTTTACAAACGTCACGGGCAGACGACAAATGTAGTCCCGCAGTAAATGGAGGATGACGTGTGGCAGAGGTTATATCTGGGAACCAGTTATGTTCTCTGTGCCGGAGAGTGATAAGAATCTACGATCAACCGGAAGTCAAATCACTGAAAAAATCCACTTTCGCTTTCAAGTTCAGTCCCAAAATAGTGCATGTCATCCAATGACTCACATAATTTTTATCTTTAGTACACATCAGTTCAACTTTATCCTCTTGTTTCCTGAATTATTCAGCTTTCCAAAAATACCAAGTTTGTTCCAATATCTATTATGGTTCAAAAGTTATAATTATAACAGTGAGCAGCTATTTTTAAATAGCACTACTTTTACGTACAACCTCAGGACTGGTTCCCGGTATTTGGTGGTCCTACACCTAAAGAAGATGTTTTTGTTTAACAAATTAAATTAGTCTTAGATTTATGTTATTCGAAACAAATTCTAAAATTTTGTTGAATTCCATAAAGCGGTTTTCAAGAAATGCATGAAAACATACATAGACCTTACATGCGCATTATCATGAAAAATGAGCTTGGTGATCAACAAATACATTATTCCTTTATTTTCAATTTCTTTGTTGCAGGTGTAAATGGCAAGCTTGACAATATACATCCAACACAAATGAACTTATTTCACACATAAAAAGTCACGAATTACATAATTTTATCATAAATTTTGAATTTTTTAAGTTTATTTCACACACCTCCCCCCTTTTTCCAAAGGTCTGAGTGCCTTCAAACTGTTGGAATAAGACTTTTATCTCTTGAAATACATTTCAATTAAGAAAAATAGTATAAAACTGTCCTAATTATGCATCTAGACCATCCTGTGAAAGTTTTTGAGTTCAAATTAAAATTTATTGATATTTAGTTGTACTATATTTTGGAGGTGTACATTAATGGTTTCTAAACTGAGACTAAAATTTTATTAATTTCATTAAATGCGTTTAATATTCCATTAAGCTTTATAGTCAAATGAACATTCCTTACTAAAAAAACCACTCAAGTTCAAACTGGCATACAAAGAAACAAAATTATATCTTGCTTTGGTATGAAATTACAAAAATTGACAAATTTCCAATTACTGCTCATTTTTAAGGAATTTTTGACAAGGCCCAATTATCTAAACAAGTACAAGTATTGCATATGGTTACTAGTTTACTAACAAATTTATCCCCAGCAAGCATCAGATTATAAAATAAATACTTTTAGTATTAAACCATGCCAGCAATGCAACCGACTTAAGCCACAGGTGTAACAATCTAATTAAAATTAAATCTTTCACTTGCTCCCCCCTTTTTGCTATGGTCGCTGCGTGTAGATCTAACAACATCCCATTACAGGTCACGTCAGGGGTCATATGCATAGATATTCCGTTAGCCAATCAGAATCGCGCCTCGAAAATTTTAGGGTATACATTCGGAACATCGGCAAATCGGCTTTTTCCATTCGACGCCAAAGTGTACCAAATGTATTACAATACGTCAACAAGATTGTTACCGAGATGCAAACAAACAAAATTGAAGCCTTTTCCACTGAATAAACAACGTCACGAAAGTTGTACATACGATCCTAAAATCACAATGTGTGTGTTATTTGTGGATTTTCATTCGTGCAAATCGAAGCTACACCAGGACCAGGTGAAAGTGAAATCGAACGAACTTGGAAGCATTTTTACACACTGTAATCGGGCTGAAATGTTTTGTATTATTAAAATTGAAGGTAGATGTCCTCCAGTTACAAAATTAACTGACAGCTTTCCGTTTAAATTTAAACCGTCACCAACGAAGATATTGATGGAAAAAAGGCTTTTGGATCATGCGGTTTTTTTGACTGAGTTAATTATCTTAAATGATATTTGTTTACTAGTAGAAATTTGTTAACACCATTTAATTTTCTTAATATTATTTCTATTATCAATGTTATCGTATCTGAAGAAGAATAAATATTTTTGAAATATTATTATCATAGCAATATAAAAGCAATTTATCACATAAATTAATTTGTGGAATGTACACTTGTTCATGAATATTCATTTGACAAAATGTTGAAATGATTTGTCCAATCAAAACTAAGGAGGTGCGGCTTAACGATTGATAACGAAAAAATGTGATATTGTAATTATTATATTAAGGTAAGATTATATCATTAATTTATTAATAATGAAAGTGTTTATAATTGGGAGCTCTCATGTTAGACGTATAGGTCAGATTTGTTGTAACTGGGGGTTGCCACAGCATGCAGTGAAATTCAGAGGAATCGGTGGTGGCAGGGTAACAGATTTGTATTATCTGATTCCAGAAATACAGGAATTTAGTCCTGATGCAATCTTTGTTCAAATTGGGGGTAATGATATTACGAGTTATGATAAACCTGCTGAAATTGTTGCAAAAGAAATTCTCCGATTTGTGAGATATTTGGAAGTAGAAATAGCCTCAAGAATTCAAAATTATCCGTCTTATCATATAATTTTAAGGTAGCATGCCTTAATTCCATTTTAACAAAAATGTCAAATGTCGACGAGCAATATATCTTTTGGAAACATAAAGGTTTACAGACCTCAAAGTTTAATATGTTATGTAACAACGGTGTTCATCTCAATAGCATGTGATCTGTCAGATTGTATTGTAGTTTAAGAGGTTTTATTATTGCCTGTGCGAATGGAAGTATAAACAGATCCGAGGTTGATAATATGTCTTAGACTTTGCAGATTGTTTTTACATTGTATCAGACAATTGTAGTATTGTTTAATGTTTATAAATTTTGTGAAGGTTAGATGTCGTTATAATAGCATATTTGTTAAACATACTGTTGTTTTCTGATATTATACACATGGAGTCGTTTTATTATTACCATGTGTACTGTCGTTTATATGAAATTATGCACATGGGGTTGTTTTTGTTTTGTACCGTGTGTATTGTCGTTTTATTTATTATGCACATGGAGTCGTTTTTTTATTACCATGTGTATTGTCGTTTTTATTTAATTATGCTCATGGTGTCGTTTTGTTATTACCATGAGTACTGTCGTTTCTATGAAATTATGCACATGGGGTCGTTTTGGTATGTACCGTGTGTATTGTCGTTTTATTTATTATGCACATGGCGTCCTATTATCATTTATTAATATGATAAAGTAATATGTCACTGCTATTACAGCGGTAGTGGCCAATAATAAACTTAATATTTAATCTTGAATATTTATATAATATTCATAAGCATGTGTACACGTATAAATACACAACTAAAATATGTTGTGCTTTCATTAAATGGATAGTTGATATATCAACTGTCATTTTACACTTTGAAAAAGACTCTGCCGTTTAATTTATTATTACAGATGCCTGGCTCCCGAGTGACTCGGGAGCGAAGACAGATGAGAATTAGGCCTGCAGTGCCGGCCATAGTAAGACCACGAAATAATGTGAATAGCGCTAACAGCTATGGGGATATTGTGGGGCATTAAAGACGTTAACTGACGGCTTTTCAAGTCTGCAAAAAACTATTGTCGAGCATTTGAAGACAAATGAGCAGCCACAGCCCGACCCAAGATATTCAACAGGTGGAAATACACAACCAAACGATCCTACCATAGAAATTCCGTGCACCAGTATAATTTCTCCACCTACTACTGAAGAAAACACCAGTGACTATGTTCCGATATATTCAATAGCTGGAAGTGCCGCAACTGGAACAATTGCAGTTGCAAGTGTCAATAATTCCATACCATGGAACTTTATCAATACTTCAATGATGAACTCAAATAACGCAATTGCGTCATTAAATGAAGTCAGTAATGGTTTCTCTTCTTTGGCACCTGCGGTGGTTCCAGGCATACAGATGCATGTCAATGAAAGGACAATTACATCAAATAACTGTAATGGTAATTTAAGTAATTATGTTCATCAAAATGTTCCTTTGTCAGCCCAGGTGCCTGATAAGATAAAAAGTCAAATTTGGACGGGGGAATATGTAGATCTTAATAGTATTCAGGCTGATGAAAAAGAATTTAAATTGGTGTTAACAGGGTCGGGAAAGAATGGACAATGGTTAGGGGTCAAGGAAGAAAGTAGTAAAAATCTACTAAATATTGACCAGTGGTTGTCGGCATTTTTCATTTTTACTTCAGTTTATCTACAACGGTATCCGAACGAAAGTGAAGCAATTTTACGTTACATCGAAACAGCAAGGCGCCTGGAGAAAAAGGGGGGAAATTGGCGTTATTACGACGAACAATTTAGAAAACTAAAAAAATCATTAGGATTATCATGGGATAATAATCACCAGTCACTTTGGTTAGATGCAAGATTGGAACAGGTCAATTTACCTTTTTCTAAGCAGCAAAGTCAGTCCCAAGTGCTTATTCCAAACGGTTATTGTCAAAAATATCACTCTGGGAATTCATGTAGATTCCCTTGCAAATACAGCCATAGATGTTTTAAATGTACTATGATACAACCTGCAGTAGCTCCCTGCCAATCCTCAACCCAATCAAGCACGAATGTGGGTTTGCATTTAGATAAATTTCAAATGCCCAGGGCACCAGGACAAATAAGGCAGAATAAGGAATACATAAATTATCAACAGAGCATAAGCGCTCCTTCGGGTCAAATTCTCCCCCAACAAAGCGTCAGAAATTTCCGTTAGTTTAATAGAGCAAATAGAATATAATCTTCCAACTCCGGTTGATGCAGGTGTACGGAATTTTTATTTATTAGGGTATGATCAAACTATTCACGAGTATTTAGTGGAAGGCTTTACATTTGGTTTTTCTGTTCACTGTAAAAAGTTTGAAACTCGACTTAATTACCATAATTTAAAATCTGCTTTGGAAAAACCTATTGAAGTTAACAAAAAATTACAGAAAGAGATAGATCTAGGACGAATAAAAGGTCCGTTTCAAATTCCACCTTTAAAAAATCTTCATTTATCACCCATTGGTTTTTGCGAAAAGAAACAACCGAATTCATGCATATTAATTCAACACTTATCGTATCCAAAAGGGGCATCCGTGAACGATCACATACCGATTGAATTCTCACCTATACAGTGTAGTAAACTGGAAGATGCAATACGGGGCATCAAGACAATGGGTACCTCGCCGTTTTTGGCAAAAAGTGACATTGCCTCCGCCTTTCGGATCATTCCATTACGACCACAGGAGTATCATCTGTTTGGTATTTATTGGGCGGGTCAGTACTATTTTGATAAATGTTCACCTATGGGGTGCTCGTCTTCTTGCAACATTTTCGAAATATTCATTTCTGCGATTGAATGGATCGTTTGCCATTATATGCCAAATTCTTTGGTGTATCACGTTTTAGACGAGTTTCTTTTCGTATGTCGGTCAGAACAGGAGTGTAAAAATAGTCTAAATACTTTCCTCAGGATATGTTCGAATATTGGAATTCCTATTTCTGAGGAAAAAACAGAAGGCCCTAGTACTAAATTAACCTATTGGGAAGTGAACTTGATACTATTTCTCGGATAGCTAAGCTTCCAAAAGAAAAATTGGACACATGTTATAAACTGATTCAAGAATTTTTGAAGAGAAAAAAAGTGACTCTTCGTGAGTTGCAGTCTCTTTTAGGTTTGCTTAATTTTGCATGTCAGGTTATTTTACCTGGAAGGTCATTTTTGCGTAGGTTGTTTGATCTCGTTATTGGAATAAAACAACCGTTTCATCATATAAGATTAAGAAGGCAATGCAAAGATGATTTACGGGTCTGGCTTAACTTCTTGCAGCAATTTAATGGAAAATATTTCTTTCTTGATGACAGTTGGCTAACGTCTGATACAATTAAACTCTAAACTGATGCTTCCGGATCAATAGGGTACGGTGCTGTTTTTGGTAACTCCTGGTTTTATGGAAAGTGGAATGGTGAGTGGTTAGGTCAAAATATAACGTTATTGGAGTTTTATCCAATTGTACTATCCATTTGAAATTTGGGGGCAGTTTTTTACAAACAAGTCAATTCTGATTATGTGTGACAACCAGGCCTTGGTCCAAGTCATAAATAAACAAACGAGTAAGGAACCAAAAATCATGCACCTAATGAGAAGATTAGTGTTAAAGGCATTGAGGCTAAACATTCATATTAAAGCACAGTATTTAAGTACCAAAGAAAACATATTAAGTGATGCACTTTTTCGTTCAAACATTCAGGTTTTAAGATGTTTTTACCCACGGCGGATGCAAATCCAATGACAATACAACCACTCCCTTTGTTACCCATTTGAAAGATGTTGTTCAAGAACTTTTGACATCATCACTCACAGTCAACAAGGAGGTCCTATACAAGAGTATGGAAACTCTTTAATGAATTTTGTATAGAACATTTAGATGGGTGTGATGCATATATTCCGGTAACAAATGCAACTCTTGTTTTGTTTTTAACTAACTTGTTTCAAAAAGGCATGAGCTCAGCAACTCTTTTATCCTATAATTCAGCAATAGGGTATGTGTATAAAATGTTTAATAGTCCCGATCCATCCTAAGCAGCTGCTAAAAGGCAGTTTAAAACTGCGACCTTCAAAAGAAAGTCGGTTACCGATTACAAAATCATTACTGCATAGAATGGTATCGGAAGTCTTAAAACATGATACCGGGTTTTATCAATCCCTATACATTGCTAAGTTTTTGTTAGCTTTTTACGGGTTTTTAAGACTTGGAGAGTTTACTTACTCAACAGGAACAAGTCATTGCGTTAATATCGATGATATTGCATTTTCGATTGAAAACAGTGTGATGGAATGTTTAATCATACACTTTAAATCATTTAAACATTTCAGTCCAGGTTCAGTTGCAAATATTGTTATTATATTGTTATTAGGCCCCAACATTCATCAAACGTCTGTCCCATCAAATGGGTTAAAACATTTGTGACATACAGCGGCACGGAAAGTGGACCTCTTTTTTGCCACCCTAACCTAAAACCTATTTCAAGAAAAGAATTTGGAGATAAATTAAAAAAACGTTATCCATACTTAAGGTTTGAACATTGACCTTTATACCACACACAGTTTTCGGTAAGGTGCATGTACTTTTGCAATGAGTTTAGGTTTGACAGATTCACAGCTTCGGTCGTTAGGAAGATAGAAATCGAATGCGTTTTTTAAATATTTAAGACCCGGTTAATAACACAAGTCACAATCTTGCGAGCACGAGCCGCAGCGGTTGGTGGTTTATGTGTTTTTCTCCTGAGAAAACGCGACATAATTTGATAATAAGGACTTAAATAGGGTTAAGTTTATAACAATTGTAATAAATTAGGCATCTGGGATTGTAGGTGTAGACATATGTTTTAATGCTGTTTTGGTTTTAGATAAGCTAATCGTCTGTGAAACTTTACAGACATTTCCTGCGGTGAGACACTTAATTATAATTGAATTATAAAAAAGAGTTTATGATTTTTTAATTTTGTTGACGTTGTATACAAATGTTTCATGGTATTTTATCGTTATATATGAAATAGTTTTTATGTTATGATTAAAGCGATTTTGTATAAAAAGGTTTCACGGTATATTATCGCTTTCCCTTTTTTTCCTAAAAATAAGGGTTTTCGGGTTTTAGTGCGAATCTACCAATGATAACCTATATTAAATTTTATGTTTCCCACACACAGCTCGGGTGGGGAGGACCCTGACGGTCCAGTGGCGCTTTTTGAACCACACCTTCGCATTATGGTTTGAATGTATATACACATTTTGTAATATGCTTATTATAAATACTAATTATAATTAATTAAACACGGTCGCCTATTATGGTGGCTCTTTTACGCCAATATTGGTGTTTGTTTTTTGTTAATAAATTAATGCGAACAAGCTCGCTGTGTGGAAGGGAATCATGACACAAAAGCAATTTATCACATAAATTAATTTGTGGAATGTGCACTTGTTCATGAATATTCATTTGACAAAATGTTGAAATGATTTGTCCAATCAAAACTAAGGAGGTGCGGCTTAACGATTGATAAAATAAGCGTGTAATAATGCAAAGCACTTTAATCAAATTATCGAAAACGGGTTATTTAACTTTGTGTGAATTTGAAGTGTTTTTGTTTTTATAAAAAATTACCACCTCCTCCCCTTCCACCACCCATATTTTATTATTTAATTTATGTCGTCTGTAATGGTAAACATGAAAAATTTAATCTTTATTGTATGTATTTTTCACTTTTTAGAAATATTATTGTTTGTATAGCTTATATTTATTATTATAGTTTAGCTGTTTGTTTTGTAGTTCTTTCTTTTACAATGTATTATAATTGTTTTATTTTACTTAGTGGTGGCGCTTTTTGAACCCCACTTTCGCATTATGGTTTGAATGTATATACAAATTTTGTAATATGCTTATTATAAATACTTATTATGATTAATTAAACACGGTCGCCTATTATGGTGGCCCTTTTACGCCAATCTTGGTGTTTGTTTTTTGTTAATAAATTAATGCGAACAAGTTCGCTGTGTGGAAGGGAATCATGACACAAATGAACATTTTATATTTTTGTAATTTAATGCTGAAACTATATACAAATAACATAATTCATACAATATTTTATACATATGTATAATCAAGTCACAGGGTAGTTGTCTAGTATCATCGTTAAATATATACCTTTGTTAATTAAACTTTCATATTATGTAGCCTGAAATAATGCGGCTAATGCTTTTATCGTAACTTAAATACAATAAAAATTGTTGTGTACACATGTTTGCACAGTCATGTAATACAGATAAAAGGTTAAATACACACAAGTTATCGAGTACGTTTCGAACACGTTAGAGGTTTTTAAATACCTGGTTGTCACAACATACGTCACACATATTTAACAGAGTTATATTACAGATATAAAGATGGCACAAGCAGCTCTAAGAACATGCGAGATGTGTATCAGCGCTCCGGGATCACATTATTGTTTGGATTGTCGCCAATACTTTTGCAACAACTGTAAGTCTATGCACAATAGAGTAACAAGTTCAAAGAATCATAAGTTTGAAAGTAGTTCAAATGTTATCCCGGAAGTAAAATCCCAATGCATTGAACACAACGAAGATTTTGTTTTTGTATGCACAAGTTGCGACGTTCCTGTATGCATGAAGTGTATCACCGGAAAGCACAATGGTCACAAAGTAGCAGGCATTACTGAAATTATCTCCGGTCAAAAAAGGGAATGTAAAGATAATATCCAATCCAAATTGAATACAGCA
The DNA here is from genome assembly GCA_944474755.1 of Limnoperna fortunei. Lineage (NCBI taxonomy): Eukaryota > Metazoa > Mollusca > Bivalvia > Mytilida > Modiolidae > Limnoperna > Limnoperna fortunei. The sequence continues at coordinate 43,497,877 of OX104115.1, forward strand.
ACCAAAATCTTGGCAGATACAGAAAATGGCTTAAAAACATTTGAGATAAACATCAACTCTGCAATCAGAGCCATCAAAGAAGAAGGTACAAAACTAAAGGCTATGATTGATCGTCAGGTCGCCCAGATGATAAAAACTTTAACGGAAAAAGCCAAGCTTGAAAAGGACAAACTGTCAAACATCGTTGCCGATGTACAAAAAGTTATAGAAAGATGCAACGAATTTAATAAACAGAATGACCGACTACAGACTGCTAGAGAAGATGCCGATTTGATTATGAAGCTTAAGAACCTAAAGGTTGAATCAGATAAAACAAAAGTTGCATGTGTTCCAGAATTTCCGATAGTTGAAATCAGCAAGAAGACAGTGACTGACAAAGAAATAGGTCAATTGCTCGCCACATACAGCATCAGGTATCAGAAATTGCTTATAATATTATACTATATTGTGGGAAATGAAAACTCATGCAATTATTTTATAGATAAGTTTAACAAGAGGTCATAATTTGTAATTTAACATTACATTAATGTTTAATCGTCATTAAGTCCAAATATGGTTTGTCTTTATTGGGATTCCTTAATCACCTGTCGACTAAATTCATACAAACGTCTACACTTGAATTTACTGCAATCACTTTCGGAATCAAATAAATGTTTGCAAATGGTCAAGTTTTTCAACTGTGATGTATTTGAGATGTGTTATGGTGAACGAATAACGAGAATAGACATATTGCATGCAGTAATGAATGTCATACATTGTTTTAGAGCCATCTTGACATACAATCTTAAAGATTGCCAGTTTCCATACCCTAATGAAACTGAACGCTATAATATACCTGCAAATTGCTGAAAGTGGTAATACACACCAAACAAACAATACATATTATACTAGAAACTAATATTATGGCAAATTGCACTTGTTTGTTTGTTGATTCCTTGTCATATCAACTGAACAATGCTACCAACAATTGAATTCAATGTAACGATAAGAATACTCTGCAATCAGTACATAAGATATGACCAAGGTTTACAAAATTGCATCATATAGGATTTGAATCGTCACAATTAAAGAAAACACTCGTTCGGTATTTTGTTCTTACATTCATTCATTACTACTAAATGTCAACTTGGTAAATCCAGAATTTAAAAACAAATGTCATCGATGCCAACAACAAAAACTGTGGATTCGTTTAAATTCGTGCTTCCAATTTGTGTAACAATGCATATGCTGGGCTTAAGTAACAATACTGATTGCAATGACTTCATGTATTTTATAAATGAATATTAAGCCCAATTAGAAAATATTTAAAAAAAACTCGCAAGACAATTCATACCCAGAAAAAAGTCATTTCAATCTTACTTGTATAGTTTATGTCTGTCTGTCTAGATCTTATTTTACTTCACAGGCCCCACTTTCTGTATCTTTCTACGTCACAAGGTGCAGATCTCATGGTAAATACTGTCAATATGGCAGCCCCCATATGCATAATTTTACCACATTAAATCCACCATAGATGAGCAACAGTTGGAGATATAATAAATAATAACACTTCAAAAGGCAAATGTTCCCGTTATATTAAGTGACAATTATTTATATACAGAAAACGATATCTACGCACAAAGAAAATGTGTAGTGTAAAATGCGTGCCAGTAAAGGCATCAAACCAAGGTTACAAGTCGAAAATACAAATTGTGACAGCTAAAATATTATTTCATATAACATAATAATTAAGTAGAGCAAACAGATATTATAAACAATTAGCCATTACATTACATGGAAATTTTATCCCAATGCAAGTTAACTGGCAGACAGAAAAGTTTATCACAACTATCAATGCATCATTGAGACAAAAATAGATAATATATGAAGCGTTAAAAGTGATATTTAGATTAACATTAATTTCTTTACTTTCCAGCGAAACAAAGATAAAGACTACTGGCATTGCAGCAGAAGAAATAAGGTATACTTAAATATGTCTATGCTATCTACAAAGTATTGTTACACTTAATTACGTGAAATAACTAAGAAATCGTTACTAGAGAAGGTACTCTATCGGAACGATTTATTTTTGTCCACAGTAGTATTGCCATATTTGAACAATCTTTATGTTTTGTACTGTTATATTTGCCATTGTAATGCACTATTTTTTATACATACAGACCATTAGGATGCGTATACAAATTAACTATTTTTCTAGTCTTTTTTCATTAAGAACATACAATAATTTTGGCAAAAGTATTAAATCAAGAAATAACGAGACGTGATTTTCAATGTAAACCAAGTACGAAATAAAACATTCATAGCTGACCTGATAACTCGGTGTGAGGTAACAAGCAAGACAATATGCCGGTATTGCCCAGAACTATCCATCACCATCTAGAAGAGAGGATCCACAAAAAGATCTAACGATCAATAAGGGCTATCATCAAGTCTAATTAGTAACGCATTCACGTGGCCTTAAGGAAACCCGAGTTAACAGATTTTTTCAGTAACCAACAATACCAATGAAATCAATTGCCCAGAACATGTTTATCGACATATGCATCGTTCACAATTTAATCATTACTAGAAGCTTTCTACATCAAGCTTGTTTAATCTTTGGGATGTTGTAGAACTCTATTTCACGCGCCTAGAAGTATAATATCTTTGTGTATATACAATTGCATTTATCCAAATAAGCGATAATTATTAATGAAAGCTGTAGAAAGTGTGCAGATTTTATTACTGTATTTACAAGGTAAAACATTTATCATTTATAAACATAATAACATTATTCAATGATAGCATTTAATGTAAAACATTGAAAACATCATTTAAGCCTCAGCATCTAAGCAATATATTCTTTGCAATAAAAGACGTTAAAAAATATCAATCTATTAGAATATTGAAATTTCATCCAAATCCACTTTTCACATTATAGTTCCTATGCGTGGTCACTTTTTTGATGAAGGTCATATTAGTGATATACAAAATAAATTTCCTAGAACAAACAACCAAAACACCTGTTATATTCACATTAACTTGGAGTAACTGACCAAATAGTCTTTTTTGAATTTACGCATGGCATTTTGGTAAGAACAAAATGTAGTTTTACAAACCTGCAGTAAAATATTGCCCTATCTTATGATTTCACTGCAGATAAGTTTTGTCTGAGACAGTAATGACGTACACCGACATTTTATCATTAAAACGCATCAAATTGTGAAGGTCTTTGTTCATATCAATGCAGGCAAACAGAGAAACAGAAACAGAAAGATATCAAACAGAAGCAATACCTGTACATGTGCTGCGGTTGTGGGTATGGTTTTCATTATCGAGTTATGTTATCATACATTTATAATTTAACCCTTTGCAGTTGCTACAAATCGCCTACTTTATTAACCTACAACAGGGATTTTATTAAATTTTATATACTTTTTATAACTTGACCCGTTACAGTCCAACTGTCCTATAATAACATGACAACCACCTAGACTGTCTTATGCACTGAACATCTCTCTGATATATCCGAGCAATCAGAAACTTTCCTAGTATCAAGTGTTATGTAGTAGGTTTTAAAAATCCTCATATCTCCTAAACAAAAACTCATAGTGTTAAACGCTACATTAAATTTTAGCGTCGTGATATTTCGGCTGTGTTCTTGTATGTATGGTTCTTTGACTATAATACAATTAAGGTAAATATTAGTTCCAACTATCGGTATAAAAATATAATTAGTACCCAAACTAATCCTGCTCTACAGAAATCGCTGAAGAAATGTGAGAAGTATCTCACTACAGGTCTTATCTGTCGAACGGATGATATTATATGAAAAGTACCGCCTACATCGTGAAGATATGTATCATGTATTTGTAGACTTCTATAAAACATTTTGCAGGCTGCCCTTTTGTCGAACATGAAAATATGTCTTTTCTTTCAGTTAGTCTCACAGGTCCCACACTGCTTACTCTTTAACAAGGTTTTCTATATGTCCCAATAATTGTGCCATATCAACTTCTCGATAGTCATACTTTGAAAAAGATTTTAAAATCCTAACGTTTTCAAATTTGTAGTTATAGAAATTGTGCCATTGCGTTACATACTCCATGTTATAAATATAAACAGCAGCTTTACTGAAAAATAATATTTAACATATTTAGAAGATATTACAATTTACTATTTCAGAACGGAAAAGATCAGTCAGTAAGTAACAGATGTAATGATCTCACTTCTTTATCGTGGGTTACACATTGAACATTATCTCAAAATTTATTACAAACTTTTTTTCGAGATTAAATTCCCCCAATAAGAAAATAAATATCAAACAAAAGGGTAATATTTAGTTTTGACCAATTAACCTTTGATAAATTTGGACCCAAATAAATCTATAGCCATTAGAGGATAATTTGGTATAATATTACTACGATATTGTCGCTAAATATTTATTAGTTGTTATTCATCGACAACCAGTACCATATACTTAGTAAACCATGATTTAAATAAATTATTTACTTATTAACAGTATATTTATACAACTAAGTTTAAAGATGACAAAATATTTGATGTAAACATTAATTTGAACATACTCTGACCGAGATTTTTTATTGTCATTTCGTCTTGTGTATTTTTGATTAACATCTGAAGAATTATGAATGATTAGGAATGATTAGGAACATTTTTTGTCTAAATATCCGGTGTGTTTCAAATATCAGTGCAGAGCCAAAATTAAGGAAAGTCCTAACATTAATTATCCAACTAACCATTACTGTGTAGTTACATATATATTCAGACGATTCGTAAACCAAATTAAGTGTTCAGAAATTGATATAGTTTTAACAATTAGAACTGGCACTCAATATATTATTCAACACAATGTTATGTTTAGACACAGATTACTGGGGAAGTTAAAAGAAATCTCTGTTTGGCTTTAGAAAGCCAAATTGAACATATAACAAGTTAAAATAAATAATATTACTAATTATAATAGTTATCCAGCAATTACAGTTATTGTGGTTGCACCTTTATAAACACTGCTTGTGACAACTGCTTTTTTAAATTAAAAAGTGTTTTCTTCGTTGTATATTTGTTGGTTTCTTACCAGACAACTTAACATTTAACAACATACACCCGCTAAGAATAGGTTAAAAATATTAAGCGACTTTTAAATATTAAAGTAGAAAATAAACTGCTCATTTGCATAGAACTTGTCTTTTTGAGACATTTGCATATCAAGAAGGAAATATTTCGATAGTATTAAGAATGGGGAAAACAACATTTAGCTTAGAGGTGTATGATTGTGTAGTGTGAAACAGTCAGAAGTGTCCTAGTCATATTTTGCAATAATTACTTTAGGTGATGTCTCTAAAACATAGTCGGTTGGAAATATTTAAATATCAAATTTGAAATCGCTTCAAATTGCAAAAACAAATAATTTAAAACCACATGCGCTGTATGCAATCAAAGCACTATTGACATTATTCTGTTCTGCAGATCGTTCAGCATACATGTAGGGTACGCATATTGACAACCTCTAGCTATAATGTAATTAGTGGAGTTGCTTCAATGGATTGCGAACAATAGTCTAATAAAAACTAATTAAATATGTATTGTCATAGAAATTAACATATCCTTTTATATGTGTTTGGACGAACACATATATGTTTGTAATTACTTAGTCTGAGCATGCGTGGGATTGAACAGACAAATGAACGCATTAAAACAGAGGAACATCATGCAAACCTTTTGCGTTTGATTTTCATGGATAATATATAGGAGCATTGAATCATTTGATTCACATGTTATTTAAAACAGTAATAAGTGTACTTGTTTATTTCCTGTAAATGTTTATATAATATATTTACTTTGTGACGTCTGTATTGAACCTTGTAAGAGTTCGTTTGGTTAAAAACCTGCACACACTTATTTGCATTCTGTTATGTTCTTCAGACGTGACAGCAATAATATTATGTTTTATAAGTGCACTAACATTAATTAAATCAATAACAAGTATTTAGAATATATCGTACGTAGCCAATAAAAATTTGAAAAAAATTTACCCCAATAATATGTTTTGGATGAAACAATTAACTTATGGTTTTATAAATGTATTTGCAGGGAAGAGCCAAAGTAAGTATTTTGTATTAGTTGTTAAAGTAATTGTGCGTGTGTGTCGCTTTTCTAAGATACTGCGTGGAAGAAATTTCTACACCATGTTGTTAAATGACGTTTTTAAGTCGTCTAAAATACATGGAAAAATGTTTAAGTTTGGTATAAGGTCAAGGTCTTTAAGAACAAGACATAACTCAAGTATTAAAACTACTACAGTTATACTTTTAGCGGTTGACAGGGACATTTCTTACAATGTGATAACATGTATTTTACTTTCATGTTAATAATTGAAAAAAATTTCAATTACTAGGAATGACACCTTTCTCAGATGAAGGTAATACATCGAACACCGATGAAACTGTCAAAAAGGACAATCCACAAATCAAAGTCCGAGAAACCTGCAAACTCCAGATATCGTATTAAATACAAAAGTTTAGTTTTCTCTTATCTGCTCTATTCTTCCGGCGACAAAATAACTTGTTGCCTTTATTAATTATCTACTACTAATTATCTACTAACGTTTACAAAAAAATGAAAAACAAACAGTATATTATTGTCGATTGTACTGCTAGTGTGCAAGTTTGTAATACTATAATAATCAACTTAAATAAGTAAACCTAGGCATGTATATTCACATCACTTTTTTATAAACAGTCTTTCTACCAAAGGTTTAAGCATATCAAAATTGTTATGCCACCTAGCAAAGCATTTAGAACAAATGTGAAAAATACATTTTAAAAATGTGCGATGTAGACACAACATACTCTTGTCATCGTTACTTTATTATACGTTTGATAAAAGGAAACTCAAGTCTCTGGAAGGAAGGAAAGGGCTTTTATACCTGTAATCACTATACGGGTAACATGCAACAGCCTTGACATGAATCTTGTTTTGATGAACGACATGCACGTATGATTTCAAACGTTCGTGTTCTCTAAGCCAAATTAATATTGTTTTAAACTCTCGTCTTCACATGTGCAATGTTTGTATTTATTATGGCACGTATGCCGCGATTTTCTGACAATCAATGACAAAAAGTTTGGGGAATGGTCCAAGGAGGAATGTCAATCGACCGGTTTATGCAGTCTTCTATTCCCCTCTCACGCGTATGGCACAAAAACACGAAAACTGGCTCGTTAAAGGACAAAACACGCCTTGACAGACAGAGGGTAACAAATCGACTGCAACATCTTTGTGATAGTTAGTTTCCGTACAGCAGCCCAATGATCAAGAGATACGATTGGCACTCATATAACCGCATTTCAAGAAATACGGTGCGACGATGACTTCATTTGGCTGACATCGAGCAAGAATGTTCTTTCGTAAAAATCTCTTTTCTCCACAAGAACAAAGCAACGTCAACCAACGATGGTCTCAAAGACAATGGTCTTTAGTACTATGGTCCGAAGTTTGCATTTTCGTCATCGTGACGATCGAACACGTGCTGGCTGGATAGAGGTGGACGTTGTCTCGGTCCTTTTGTACAATAGACTAATCGTTGTGGGGATGACAGCTTGATGGCAATCATTAAACCACCCTGGTCGTAATACATGGTAATTTGGAAGCTAAACGCTACAAAAATCGAGTTTCATGCCTAACAGTTGTTCCTTTTCTTGCTTAACGCCAAAATTTCGGTTTTTGCAACATGGTTACCCTCAGTCCTATTCTGGTCGCATTACAACTTCGTTCCTCAACACAATCAACGTATGAGCTTTTCCAAGGCCAGCTTTTTCTCCAGATATAATCCCTATTTAACGCCTGTAGGATCAACATGGACAACAGGTAACAAAAACGCCTGCCTATGCCAGTAATCTAACGTCAGCTGGAGATTGCATTGCACGAAGAGTAGAACAAAATTCCAACGGTCCGAAGGAGTACACAAATGATGACCCACACTTTTCATTTCAAAATATTTTATTCGTCGTATAAAGCATTTTAAACAGTTGATAATAATGAATCATTGAGACATGCCTTATAGGTAACCAGTGTAAGCTATTCAATTACGAACCAGTTGTACATAGGTCGAGGGTATCTCTTCAGATGTTATATGACCGTCATCACATTGATTATCGTTATAGAAATTCCATCTTCAAAATGCGATCAGTGTGTTTTATGAGCTATAGGTAGGTTTTCTTAATTCTGGATTGGCCCTTTTCCTAAACATTGGAATGTGTATCTCAACAGGTGTTTCATTACAGGCTGGCTTTGGTTACTCTTCCGGAGTACCTGGGTTCACTCATATTTTTCATTCGGTTTGGTTTTTCCGGTTGTTCTTAAGAACAGATTCCTTGTAGTTAATCTAAGTCTTACGTCAACTGGACGGGAGACCGGTCGTGGCGGGTTTCATTGGGTCGGTAGGTAACAGAATCCGTCATTCAATTCGATACATATTTTGATAGTTTATTGACTGATACATATACTGTAAAATTACACTAATTTTTTTATAAATATTTTGTATGAATAAAAAAGAAAATTGAAAAAATAACAACCTTTTATTAACATATAAAACGTGTTTATTTATTAAACAATTTAATATAAATACATACTGGAACCATCCTTGGACGGTTCCTAATATTCGACCAACAGAGCTGCCCAGCGCGTCGCCGAGTAGCGGTTAGGGAAGGTTCTCTTGTTTGGGAGAGAAGCGGACGGTTGAGGGTAACGTATGTCGAGATTACCAAGCTCTAAGTATGTTAAAGACTCCTTTTGTACATTACAAAAAAATAGTAGGCTGATTGTTGTAGCATCTACACAATTTTGTTCTAGATGATTCACCCCTTTCTCTTTTGATTAACTGTCCGTTAATTGTTTTTTGTTCTGAATACAGTTGAAATATTGTTTGTTGCACTTTAAGAAAACATATAATCAAACATTTATGAGCAATCATATCTAAAAAATCGTTCATGAACTAATATACTTTCTTTTAACCTCTTTTCACAACGTCAATGATAGTCTCCAAGGCAATAGTCTTTAGTACTAGGGTCAGAAGTTTGCATCCTCGTCATAGTGATGATCGAACACGTCTTTGAAGGGATAGAGGTGAACGTTATCTCGGTCCGAGTGTATAAGAGACTAATCGTTGTGGTGATTGCAGCGTGATGGCAATCATCGAATAACACTGATCGTGATTAATGGTAATTTGGAAGCTAAACGCTACAAAAATCGAGTTTTATGCCCAACAGTTGTTCCTTTTGTTGTTGAACACCAAAATTTTGGTTTTTTTTCGACATGGTTATCCTCGTTCATATTCTGCCCGAATTATAACTTCGTTCCTGAAAACAATCAACGTATCAGCTCTTCCAAGGCCAGCTTTTTCACTTAATCTGTATTTAATGCCTGTAGAATCAGCATGGACAAGAGGTTAAAAGTCGCCTGCCTATGGTAATAATATTACGTCAGCTGGAAATTGCATTGCACGAGGAGTGGAACAATATTCCACAGACCCCAATTCGTCGTTTGATTGTTTTAATGCTATGAGATACAGCCAAAGGACACATTCGATATGTAATACCGGGATTGTTAATGCTTCAGCGATAAAATAGACGATAATTTTCAGCGATAAGTCTTGAAATTTTGACTTTTTTCTTTTGATGGATTTGATGTTGACGTTCTAAATTTTGCGAGCTTTTTATTTCTTATGTATATACCTTTATAAAAAGTAATACAATATACAATAATTTAGACGCTAAACTGTCTAACGTAGTATAATCATAGAGAATGTAAAATAGAGTGTAAGTACATTTTGCACTTCAGAATATCAATAATTTATTCTAGTATTGAGGTGTGGCAATAAAACTACATAATAATTATTAAATATGTGCGAAAGGAATACACAAATGGCGATCCATACATTCAATTCATTTCAAAATATTTTATTCGTGGTATAAAATCATCTTAATCCGTTTACAATAATGGTCACCAATAGGCTATTCAATCACGAACCAGTTTTACATAGGTCGATGGTTTTTCTTCATAGGTTCTATGACCGTCATCACTAAGATGATCGCTATGGAAATTCCATCTCCAAAATGCGATCAGACATTTTTATGAGATATAGGTAGGTTTTCTTATTCCTGAATTTGAATTTTACGGGACATTTTAATGTTTAACTCAACAGGTGTTTCATTACATGGTTGTATTGGTTACTCTTCCAGTACCTGGGTGCATTCATAGTTTTTATTCGGTTTGGTTTTTCTGGTTGTTCTTAAGAACAGATCCTTATAGTTAATCTAAGTCCTTACATCAACTATACGGGAGGCCGGTCGTGACAGGTTTCGGTCGGTCGGTAGGTCACTTTATTTCTATTTATTGAAATTTCAACTGCATCGTATGTTCATACAAGACCTGATATCTTAGAACATTTTCAAGTATGTGGTTAAAAGAAGTCTACCAATTTATCATTTTAACGGTTCTTTCCCTAGATAATCATCATCACGAACGGAACATAATTTACGTTCTTGGTCACGTATTTCTATTGTAGCTTTGGAATCCTTGATAATTTTAGTTAGCAAATTATAAGGCCTAAGCATCGCCCATGGAGCAGATCGCAGTGTGTGATATTCTCGTTTTATTGTTTCGAAAAGCAAGGTTTAATATAAACCACAAACAAGTCTCTTTTTTTCTTTTAGAAAAACAAACTTAAACATGGGCATGCAAGATAACAAAAGTACATCCGTTGCGCAGTTCGTTGATTGTACCACAACAATACGCGATAAATTTCGATAACTCCTGAAAGTTTCTAAACTTTAGGTGACATTTTCTTCTCTTCGCTACAATTAATTTTACAGTTTATTGACTGATACATATACTGTAAAATTAAACTAATTTTGTTTTATTTTAAAAAATATTTTGTATAAATAAAAAATTGAAAAATTAACAACCTTTTATAAACATACAATACGTGTATATTCATCTATCAAGTTATTATAAATACATATACTGGGACCATCCTTGGACGGTTCCTAGTATTCGATCAACAGAAATGTCCAGCGCGTAGCCAGATGATGGTAAAGGGAGGTTCTCTCGTTTTGGGAGAGCCTCGGACCGTAGTGGGTAACATAAGTCGAGATTACCAATCTCTATGTACTATAAAGTCTCCTTTTGTAAATTACGAAAATTAGTAGGCTGATTGTTGTAACTCTTCCAAAATTTTGTTCTAGTTGTTCATCCATTCCTCTATTGATTTAGTTTTTATTTTTTTCTTGTTCTGAATACAGTTGAAATATTGTTTGCTGCACTTTAAGAAAACACATAATCAAACATTTATGAGCAATCGTGTCTAAAGACTCGTACATGAACTAATAAACTCTTTACATATCATTTATTGGTTTCCTTAATAAATAAACGTACAAAATGGCCATTTTGTTTTTATCAGAAATTTATTTATTTCTAAATCAATTCCACGTATTAGCAAGTACATTTGCAGAACTATGGATTTTCAATGAGCACAATAAAAGAAAAAGCAAAGTGCTCCAAAATAATCTTCAAAATAAAAATTCTATCTGTCACGTGGTTCAGTTCTTTAGAATTGAACAGTGTTCTAAATATGATAAACACAAAACCTAAAATTTTAGTTTCGCTCATAATGAATTACATGACTGCTTTAAGTTTTAGTCTGTCTTGTTTTATCTGCACTTATTTTTTATTGTTTCAGCATATTAAGTATACAATTTGCATATTACATTACATATGACATTGTACATCTTTATACATGTACTCTCAATTTTAGATTCTATGAATATTTCTAGTCTTCCAATATTCAATATAATTATCAGTTTATTTGGCGGTACAAAAGTTAACCATTCGTGGAAATAAATAAGGAAAAAAAAAATAAATAAATAAACGTCAAATGCTTTCGAAATGGGCAATTCGACTTACTTCTGCTTCGAGAGAAACGAAATGCTAAATTTCGAAATATTTATTTATCAATCAGTTCGTCAATTTTATTTAGCGAATGTCAACCAATCAATCGCCAGATCGTTTATTATTAATAATTTGCTGGATGAATGGATTGGATGGGAATTGGTAACAACTATCTGACGGACTTTGACAGTTTGGACTGATCTGACTGATTGATAACTGATTGTTGAAGGATTGATGACTAATCACTTACCACTAACTGATCTCTGAAAGTGTTGCTCTTGCAATCTCAAGTACTGTACGTGTATATCACAATAAATTATGAACGATCCTATTTAGGCCCGGATAATCTCAAGTGTACGTCAATAATACTGCACGGCTCATTTTCACGAAAATTAGAACCTATTTATTGTGAATTTTTTGGCGGTCACATTGCTACAACACCAATTTTCTTCATTCTACAGTTTCTGAGTTAAATCAAATGCGTTTATTGGTTCCAAACTCAGAGTAACTTGATAACATCAAAATAAGAATTACCAAAAAAACTTGTCTAGAAGGACATGCATTAACAAACATGTTGAACTGTAAAATCTTTTTCAGCCCATAGACTGGGCTTGCCATGAAATTAAAAACAAGTTCAGATTTTTTATTGACACACAGTTTTGACACGAGCTATTTCTTGTCAGTCTGTAGTTTTCTGGCTGCTAATTTATTGCACATTCCAGCTTAATCTTGTTTGTAGTGTTTGTTCATTTAATAAAGTTTTAAGGTGGTTCATGTAGCTTTTAATTATCTGACAATCCATAATTACATAAGGTTTAAAGGTCTAAAGTTCTTTGCAATGATGACGAAATCTTGCTTTGTACGTTTTGTTATCCTTGCCCCTAACTTCATTTTACTCTACATCTGTACCTAACTGAATCTCTGAAATATAAATTCCGGTGCTAATGACGGTCACATAGACCATTTTTTTTACCGTTATCTAAGAGCCAAACACAACGTTGTCCTACAACATTGCTTCCTGTTCAACAGACAGTGGATTGACATATTTTATATTAATTTAATACACTTAACCTATATTTGAGCATCAAGAATTAGTTTGAATCTCGAACATATACAGTTTTTAGCTGGATTTTTCCCACCATTTATTCTTCACATCTACTACACATTGTAAAAGAAAACTGTTAATACCCTAAACAGACGAATCTTTCAATGCTGGTATATTATATCAAGTATCTATTTGTGCGCTCCTACAATCTTCAAATACATCAAACTGCCCATTTGGTGGATATCTATTTTTATGCATGGTTTCTTTTATCGGTGTATTAATATCCAAAGCTGTCAGTTCAGAAAACCTGGATTAAAATTATTGTCAATTTCAGCTGACATTTTTTCCTGAATTAATATAATAATTATATCAAATTCTATAAACAAAATATCATATTAAGGTAAATTATTGATCAAAAGATTGATGCAAAATAATATCTAATGAAACACACCAAGTACAGGTCGTTAACAGGTCTTAAAGGAAATTATATATTTTGTTTTCAATTTTTTCTTACTTATAGTAGCCACCTGTAAAGAAGTATATACCAGCTTAATATATGAGAGAGTATACTGTGTCCACATAATCCGAACTTACAGCCCCATGCATGTATGTCATGAATGAAATGACAAAACTCTTCTTTTCTCAAAGAGAGAAGTGACATAAAGAAATAAAACAGTGCGACAAGCAACTGTTAATGAAAAATAACTATGTATAAAAACCGCAAAATATTTTCCAATATCACCGACAAAGATTTCTCTTTCGCCTAGATTTAACATACTAGAACGAAACGTTATGAACATACATGTTTATCACTGCTTTATTTTAATGCGCATACGTGTGTTGTTTTTTTCTCTCTAAGCTTAGTGGTTATTTTAATAACATATTCAGATTCAGTTTCATTCAGTAATTGAACAGCCTTAAGTGTCATTAAAATCTTTAAGTATGTATTCGTTCAACCTATTACTTAAAATCCCCCCCCCCCCCCGGAAAAATACGTTTTCCACATTTGCAATTCAATTTTGTAGTCTAACGTTTCCAGTACCTGTAGTAACGTGATATCATCTCCCGATAGCTCCAGTTGTAAGAAAGCAATTATTGGTTACTTGGGCAGAAGTGATGTTTTTTCCGGGAAACTGACGACATGTATTTCAACAGTTCTCTCCCACGGCTTAAATAACTCTTTAACCCAAAATCCTTCGTAGATCAGCCCCAGCAGCGTCCCCCAAGCCTTGCAGGAAACATAAAAATACTGATTTGTTTGATAAAGTCTATAGCTTATATAGTCATGTAGATTATAAAAACACATATGTATAGTAGCGGTCAGTTAGTTATATAGAATGGCATTTAAGCTGCTTAAGAAATCCGTTATATGTATGAAATGCGACTTGTTCGATATAAAACAACAAACAACTAATGCTTTTATTTATGTATGATAATTTTAGACGACGACGTGAAACCTACAACCCCTCAATGAGACGAGCTCGCTTTCCTCTACAAAACGATGAGCTGTAAAGCCCTGTGGATATATTGCTTCCACCGAAACTTTTTTTGGATTCTTTAAATGTCAGAAATGAAAATATGGAATTGATAATGAATGACCTAAAGCAACAACGCACATTTACACGTATTACAATCACCTGTTCAGTATTTCGTTCGGAAATTATGTTTACCGTTCTGTCTATAAATTACAAGTATATAGTGCTTCTTGGTTACATAGGACTGAATAAAGTTGTCCTGGATAAAACTTTTGTCATACTAGTCAAACTTGTCTGATCGACTGCCTATATGAATTTCCTTTATTATACGCTAATTTTATTCCTCCCGCATTTGCCCATTCATTTTATCTTTTATATGCGACTCCCAGTCTTGCACTTTTAACGATCGTGTTTTCCGTCAATTTAAGAAGTCCTGTGTTAAATGACCCTTAAAACTCCGGAAGTAAGGGATAATTTCATTTGGTTAACCATTATTAATGAATGAAGGTAATAATAAAATATTGAACACCAAGGAAACTGTCAAAAAGACGTAAGTCAAATGTAGGGCATATATAAATAGACAATTATAGATAGAAATTCTAAACGAAACTATATGCACGCATTTGTATAATTGCTTACAGATCCAATCTGATTGTATGAAAATCGGTTTAATTAATGCTTAGATCGCACAAAAACATTAAGTATGTAAATGACATGTTCAACTAAAAGTAATACTAGGCCAGTGAAACTGCGTTTTTTAGCAGACGGATCTAGTCTAAAGGTTAAACCTCTGTCTTAACATGCTAGGCGCAGTAGCCATAGACGTTATAAACTGACACGAGTTCGATTACCGAGGTGGGACAACTCAAAAATCTAATCTGTGTATGCGAAATTACAACGACATTGATTGGTTAATTCATTAGACACTTATACATATCATTTATCTTAACTATGTATCTTTAGTGCATTTCTAAAGATCCAATGTTGAAATACAATCAAATGTTGGGCATATATAAATAGACAATTATAAATAAAATTCAAAACGAAACTATATGCACACATCTGTATAATTGCTTACAGATGCATTCTGATCAGATCGCACAAAAACATAGTGTTTGTAAATGACAAGTTCAACCAAACGTAACATTAGGCCACTGAAACTACGTTTTTAGCGGATGGATCTGGTCTAGATATTACACCTCTGTCTTTACATGCTAGGCGCATCAGCCATAGATGTTATAAACTGACACGAGTTCGATTCCCGAGTTCGGACGACTCAAAAATCAAATCCGTGTGTACAGATGATATTCAAAGTTGAAATTACAACGACATTGATTTGTTAATTCATTAGAAACTTAACCATCGAACAAATAATATAGCTAGTATTAACTTAAAAAAAATAATCGTGAACTAGTATAATTAACAATTATTAACATGACGATTGCGAAAAAAATGACATATCAAACAACAATCCACAGTTCTGAATAATGTAATAAATTATTTTATCCAAAAATTTACAGCAAACGTTTTGAGAATATGCCATTAACTAATGAGCAAGTTCTTCAATTTGACTTATTGATTAAATACTTTACACCAATAGTTTCTGATGGCAACGCTCATTATAATCGTTGCTTAAAGCTAACACACCTTTCAAAACTGGAATATTCCTTCTATTTGCTAGTGGATAACATGCCCGCTAAACTTCCTACGTTGAACACTTTAAATTTGTTAAATAAGAAAAAAATACTGTAATGCCCTCTCGCCTGAAGAAGAATATAAACGGATGCAATATCACTATCTATATAACTCGTGTTTATGATCTTACATGACATATTTATTGTTTGGCTTTTAGGATAGCCATATATTTTTGAAAAATCTCTACCTTTATGGCGTGTTTACGAGCGTTATTATTTTAAACAAAATAACGCCGGGTTGAACAATCACTGTAGACGAAAGTTATTTATGTAAGTGTCAAGTTATTGCCTATAAAGGAACAAAATATAGTCAAATGTAATTTTCGTGACTATGAATATTATAATTAATAGTTTGTTTTAAGGTGATCTCTTTCGTTAACATGCAAGATATAATAATTTGGAAGCCGGGCATGACTTCGTTGTTGTCCCTGTTTAAAATAAATGTTATTGTCACAATTGTCTTTTGGTTTCATGTCGTCCATTAGCGCAATTTAACCATTTAATAATATTTCAATAACAACCTCTATGGTATCTGGTTATACCATATATATTTTTCAATCATTATTCTAGTATGTTAGAGAAGAAAACAATTTTACTGTAATTCATTGATGATTTAAAACGTTAAAAGCTATGTGAAAATATTCATTTCATTTTAGGGTGTATACATTATGTCAATTAGCGTTTTATAGTTATTTACAATGCGATCACACACATCAAATATTAAGATTTGGATTAGATTTTTCTCAAATCATGTATTAGTGCAAAATTGTGCAAATTACATAAAACGTATATCAAAATTAAAGCCCATCGAATCGACACGAGATTATTCTATCACATTGACGGGTCAGATCAAATACTTTTCAGCACAGCTAACAAATGGGTGACAACGTATTAACGGACAATTGTTTATTTGTTAATACCAGTACGATTCTGGGCTTTCAATTAATTGTTTTAAATTGTTATTTTTAATATGCACCTAACATGATAATATTGCACTTATTCCCTTTGTGAAAAGCTATGTAAGTAAATAAAATACATAATTAGTTTTCCATATGCTAATTGCAGTCTCGTAATGTACGATAACAACTCATTCAAAACTTTATTTAATGTTATTATAAATTTAAAAAAGACAATGAATGCGAAGATCTTTGTAGAGAATACATAATTTTTACGGTAACTGAAATTAGTTCTGTACACGCGCATTACTTGTATTAATATTTGAAATTCAAATTAATACAAAAAGTTGCGTCGAGCATAATTTGTATGAATAATATATATGGACATTTTGATTTAATTGCATTCATAATACAGGTAAATATATACATGATAACGATTCAGTGACAACAGTAGAAATAACAAGTTTAGCTTTTATACAAAGCTAACTGTCTCTTAGCTGCATTACAAATTTTATGGATTTATAAAATTATGTTTTTTTTTGTAATTTATATGTAGGAAAGGTAAACAATGTACCTTTTAAGGACATTGTTTACGCTAAACTATTAACCAATGGTGCTTGAGAGATTTAAAAACCTGTCGTCACTTCACACGTGCTTTTTTAATAATAATTAAACAAAAATCGACTCCCTGAACACATTTTCGAAATGAGTGGTAAAAATATGTGTTGTTATTTTTGCATCAATATCAGAACGAAATTAAAGGTATAGACAATATCATTTATTCCCAAACAACTTCAAAATGTAGGGAGATTTTGGTACAAAGTTTACCTTTAATTGTTCACTGACCAATGCATTGAATGAAATAGAAGTCAATATGTGGAACGTAGTATTACTACACTAAAATACTGATTACAACCCCGATTCAATCTTAGAATATATCGAAATTTCAGTACACATATTAGTGAGATCCTGACATAAACCAATAAAATAACACACATATTTATAGATTTATCAATCTACCCAATCAAGAAACAGAGAGTCATTTACTCCGAAGACTTATCGTCATTTGATTATGTATCCATTTGATGTATCCAATGTTTCATTTGATTATATATTGAGTATACAAGTTAGAAATAGTTAATAACCCGGTTAATGTTATTAATTATTATCTTAGTTTGTAATAACTAATATTAATAATGTAAACATCTTAGAATTGCTAGTAAACAATTCTACTAAACATCATCATAGTTGTTTAGTATATTTTACATTCAATACATGTGTCTTCTTGTATTTAAACAATTATGATGTCAAGCATTCTATTATTACTTTAAAAACTTAAAACAAATAATAAATAAATAGTTTTCTTGAAAGATATACCATCCCTTTATACAAAATTAAATAAGAAATCTGAAATGTTTCATATTAAAATATTATAGCGACAACGTCCCTTGAGCGCTACGACTGAAGCTAATAATAACCAATTCTGTATTCTTGACCCAAGTTGAATCAAGTAGCTGTATATCACTTAACAATTTATTAAACTTTAGAATGATTTTCACACTTTAAAATTCATAATGAGTTACAAGTAGTCAGATGTACCTTTTTATAAATCAAAATAAGTTAGAACAAATATAGCAAGCGTGATTGAGATAGCTCTAGTCAAGTGTCCACCAAAACGACAATAATAATTGTAACCGCAAAATTCGAGACAGCATTATTTTGAATTATGTGCTTATATTTGCAATTTATTTCGCTTATAATGGGAGCGCCGTAAAAAGTTTTTGTTTTGTTTGTTTACTTCTTATTTGTTATTTGTGTATTTATATAATATTTTAAATAACTATTTGTAGTTGTAAACCCAACGTTATTTATTTATGACGTTTAAATCCTTCTGTTGCGAAACAATGATGTTAAGGTCAAACAACGCGCTATGTATATTTAAGGCTTTGTTGGTTATATATACAACAACATGATTTAGGTGTTTATTTCACACATCTGTAGTTACAATTATATATCAATACAGACTGTAAGTGAGCGTGTTTGTGTATAATAATCACATTGAAGAGTTCGGAAAGGACTTCTGTTTATTGTTCAAAATTAAAATTTTCCCGAAAGTCAATTCAAAACTGAAGAGAACATTGCAATTGCGGCGGTATTTATTCTCCTGTAAAGATTACATTGTAATAAGTTTGTATAATGACGTAATTCTACTTTTGTCCTTGTACACAATGTGGCTGCTACGTCAAAGTTGTGTTTATCGCTGACTGAAAATATCAATATTTCTCGTAAAGTAAAGCATACATGTTTCAATTTGGATTATACTTAAGTTGATACTTCGGCGGTTAACAGTCCTACAAAATTTCAAGAATGTAATGTAATGATAGAAATTCGTAAATCCGTAAGTTCTATGCTGAATCGCCCAGTTCTCGGGAACGAAAAAACTAACGTTTTATATTGAAATCGTGTTAACGTATGCATTTATAACTAACTATAATTATAAAACTATTTTGACATAATGTAATATAAATGACAAAATGCTCAGAAAATTGCGAGTTTTAGACAATTTTGAACATTGGAAAAACACTTCGTATAAAGAGTTACAAGATCTTTACCATAATATCTCAATCACCTGAAATATAATAGAAATATCAATTTATAACCTCAAATTCATTCCTATTATGATTAGATTCGTGCATAAAATAAAGTAGTATAGCAGTGTTCATGAATCACGACGTCACCATATTATTCAGATTTAGATTGGTACCAATCAATACAATTTATGATAAAACATCAATAAAGGAGGAAATGTGATATATTGTGCATAGATAAAACTGTAAACGGCATATAACGATAAAGCACCATTAAGAATGCCACAATGCAATCATATTGTTTAGCAATGTAGAAGACCAAACAAAAAATATCTCCAGAAATGAAGATGTTGGTATGAACAATATCATTAAATAGTGAGACAAATATAACTGCTTAATACATTGTAAGGGAAGTAACAGATATTATGATGACTTAACACTTTTTGCCGCTTCAAATAAATTTCTCATTGTATTACGACTATATGTTCTGATCGCTTAACAACAACAAATCACTTATTGCATCGGGATAAATTTGTAACAATAACACAAGGAGAGAGTAGGAAGACAGATTACCATAAGCACATATTGCTTGTTGCTGACTCCTTCTTGTATGTGTAGAATGATGTTATTCTATCCATGTTGATTTTAAAAAACAGTAACAATGACACTTACAAAGATATAGTGTTTTCTTCCATTCTTAGCACGATAAATGGGGTAATTAAATATGTTTATTCACCAGATTACGTGGTCGGTGTTTACTATGTATTTTGCCTAAATGATATAGCATTATAGGGAAAATCGCCTTTCAGATTACAATCCCCGCTCTTCTTAGTAAAAGTTTAGAGATTTTAAGAGGCTAGATAAATAAAGCATATTGCAAATCTTAAATTTACAGTGAAAAAATATCGTTTGACATCGAGCTAGTGGAAGAACAGAAGATCTATATGTAAATAGTCTTAAAAACTTCTTTGACTTGCGTTTGTAATAAAAAAACGTTTTGTATAGCATCATCACTAAGTGTATGATGTTGATTTAAAACCAACGATTAAATCTTAAATAAAGACATAAACACAATCTTAAATGTAATAATATTCTAATAAACAATGTTATATAATTCATTATTCTCTTGAACGATATGGCCATTTCTATTGTGAATGAGAATACGGTTTTAGATTTAAATTTTCAGTGTGTTAGTTTCAAGAAGTAGCATGTAAATTGCTTACATTCTATTATTGTTTCAAAAATGTTTAAATTGTGTAAGAGCGACATGTCATAGTCGTATAAAACACTTGTTGAATTGACAAAGATGTTAATAGATCGAATATAGTTTTTGAATAGCCAATATTTGTATCATTCATGTACATGATATTTACCTTTGAAAGTCTACCAAAAAGAAATGGAATACTTCATATTTTTCGCAAATATACAAACATTTCCAAAATATACAAAACAAAAAAGGAGCCAAAAGTATGAACTTTTTGTTATTCCGCTGTTTTATTTTATTGGTTCGTTGGTATCCTGCAGACCGATTTTAGAACTTTTTAATAAAAAACTTGGCATTACACATCAGCAATGGATTTTATAATTAAACAAAAAATGTATTATAATAAACTAGCATATAAAACATCAACCCATCATTTAGAATAGAACATTTCAAAAGAAATTAGGTTCTGAGTTAGTCGGTAGAATTAAATAATGAGAAATCATACTGTTTTCTACAACACCTAGAATTGTTTGTTTTTAATCTAAAAAATCTGAATGAATATTAACTTTGTGTTATTTATGTACTTAAGCCATCATTCGATCACGGAAAAGTTACTTTAATTAACTCCTCAGGTAAATCTTTAAATAGTAAAACCAGTTTGTCATACCGTAGTCGAGCACGCCTAAAAGCCTAGTTTTCCTTAACGATTTAGTGTTCACTTCCTGGTGTTTTCGACTTCATCTTTACATTTTTACAATGCCTAGACAAAAATTAAGTGAAGCTGAGAAGTGGCAGATCGTTGGAATGCGTAATAGTGGCCAGTGCTTGCGTCAGATAGCACAAAACTTCGGCATTCACTTTAGTATTGTCGACCACCAAAAACATCTGAAAGGGAGGATAGAGCACTCGTTCGTGTAGCCAAACACCAACCATTTGCCACTGCAAGATATCTTCGTCACGGTGACGATTGGAATATTGCAAGCAGAGTCGCCGTTCAAACAGTTAACAGGCGCCTAAACAACACAAGGTTGAGAGCTCGTCGTCCTTGAAACGTCCACTGTTGACACAGAGACATCCCCAAGCACGTTTAGAGCAGGCACGATATCACCGCCATTGGAATATTCGAAGCTGGCAATGAGTACACTGGACCAACGAAAGCAGATTCCTTCTTCGTCATATTGATGGGCGCATGCGCGTTTGGAGACAACGAGTCACTGCTTACAACCAGAACAACATCCTAGGCACTACAGCGTTTGGCGGTGGTGGTATTACAGTGTGGGGAGGCTTTTTATACGACTGTAAACTAAATCTGTATGTGGTTGATAGACAATGACAGGGTAGAAATATCGAAAAGATGTCATTAACGCTATTATTGTGCCACATGAAACAGTCTTGACATGAATCATGTATTGGGGAAAGACATGCACGTATGATTTCAAACGTTGAGTGTTCTCTTCGCCTAAGTAATGTGTTTTAAACCGCCGTCATTACATGTGCAACTGTTGCATTCATTATTGCAAGAATGCCGCGACTTTCTCACAATCAACGACATAAAGTTTGAGGAATGGTCCAAGGAGGAATTTCAAGGCGTGCAATTGACCGACTTAGGCAGTCTTCTACTCCCGTCTCACACCTTTGGCACAAAGACACAAAAACTGGCCGTTAAAGGACAGACTGCGCCCAGGCAGACCGAGGGTAACGACACCTCAACAAGATCGACACATTTGATTGCAACATCTGCGTAGTAGTTTTCGTACGGCATTTCAAAGCTCAAGAGATACGATTGGCACCCATAGAACCACATTTCAGGAAATACGGTGCGACGATGACTTCATTTAGCTGACATCGAGCATGAAGTCTCATGAACCTCTTTTCTCAACGTCTACGATGGTCTCTAAGGCAAGGGTCTTTAGTACTATGGTCCGAAGTTTGCATCTTCGTCATAGTAACGACCGAACACATCTTTGGAAGGATAGAGGTGATCTCGGTCCTTGTGTACAAGATATTAATAGTTGTGGCGATGACAGCTTGATGGCAATCATCGAATCACACTCGTCGTAATTAATGGTAATTTGGAAGCAAAACGCTACAAAAATTGAGTTTCATGCCCACAAGGTGTTCCTTTGTTGCTTAACACAAACATTTCGGTTTGTTTCAACATGGTTTCAACACGTTCCTATTCTGCCGGTGTTACAACTTCGTTCCTCAACAAAATCAACGTATCAGCTCTTCCACCTTCAGCTTTTTCTCCTGATCTAAGCCCTATTTAATGTCTGTAGGATCGGCATGGACAAGAGGTAAAAAGACGCTTGCCTACGCCGGTAATCGTACTTCAGCTGAAATTTGTCTTGCGCGAGAAGGAACAATATTCCACCGTCGCCAATTCGTCGTCTGATTTGTTCAATGCCATGAAATGCAGCAGAAGTACACATTTGATATTGAATGTTAAAATTTGTAATGTCGACGCGATATAATAGACGATAGTTTTCATCGATAAATCTTGAAAGTGTGACTTTTTCATGGATTTAATGTTGATGTTGTGAATTTTTGCTTGCTTTTTGTTCTTTATGTATATAGCTTTATAAAAATGTATACAACAATATTTAAGTGTTGCGTATTATTGGGACTAAATACAGCGGCTCAAACCGCCTAACGGTAGTGTAATCATCGAGAAAGTAAAATCGAGTGTAAGTACATTTTGCACTTATATCAATAATTGATTCTAGTATGGAGGTATAGCATTAATACTACATAATAATTCTTAAATATGTGCGAAAGGAAATCAGAAATGACGACCCACACAATTCATTTCAAAATGTTTTATTCTTCGTATAAAATCCTTTTAAACAGTTTGCATTTTACGTTACCAGTAAACTATTCAATCATGAACCAGTTGTAAATAAGTCGATGGTATCTCTTCAGATGTTCTGTGACACTTAGATGATCGTTATGGAATTCCATCCTCAAAAAGAGATCAGAATTTTTTATGAGCTATAGCTAGGTTTTCTTATTTCTGTATTTGCTTTCCCCCCGACATTTCATTGTGTAACTCAACAGGTGTTTCATTACAGGCTGGCATTGGTTAATCTTCCGGAGTACCTGGGTGCACTCATATTTTTTATTCGTTTTGTTGCAGTTTTTCTTAGTTCTATTTTGTTTCTTCTTTGTCTTGTGTGGCGGTCGTCGGTCTTGTTCTCAATCCAGATTGTATCACTGTCCATTGCATTTTGTCCAAAACTTCATTGTCATGCACTGATTTCCGGAAACTGATATCTTCCTGTAGGATCATAATAACTGTGACAATATTTGCAGTGTGGTATGACCTGTTTTGATGGCAGGACAGAAACTCATTAGCCTGTTAAATGGCACCAATTACCTATTGGACCTTACCTTATCAAAAATTTATGTAGAGTTACTGACAAATATGCGTATTATATCTTGTTCTTTGTGAATTATTCTCATATTAGCGATGCATTTAATCATTTTAATTTTAACATGTTCATGTAACTGAGGTTACATGAACGTCTGCGTGATTAACAAGTCATTGAATTAACACACAAAGCTTATACTTTCACGTCTTTTATAGAGAAGTCCTTATGTCAACTACACGGGAGGCCGGTCGTGACGGGTTTCAGTCAGTCGGTAGGTCACTATATTGACATTTCAAGTGCATCGTATGTTCATTCAGAAGCTGATATCTTATAGTATGTGGTTAAAGGAAGTCAACCAATGTGTCATTTTAACGATCATCTCGCTAGACAATCATCAGCACAAACGTAATTGACGTTCTTGGTCACATTTTTCTATTGTAGCTTTGGAATCCTTGTTATTTTTATTTAGGGAAGTATAAGACCTAAGCATCGCCCATGAGGCAGATCGCACTGTGTGATATCTCGTTTTATTGTTTCGACAAGCAATGTGTGATAAACATGTAATCAACAAACAAGTCACATTTTTCCTTTGGAAAAAACAAATTTAAAGCATGTGCATGCAAGATAATAAAATTACATCCGTTGCTCATTTCGTTGATTGTACCAAAGCAATACTCGATAAATTTCGATAACTTCTGAAAGTTTCTAAAATTTAGGTGAAATTTTCTTCTCTTCGCTACAGTACAATTACAGTTAAAACATCAGACCAACTTACAATTAATTTTACACAAAACATCCATTTCATCCTATTCCAAACATCAAATTTCTGTTCGCACCACAAAGAAAATTTACAGCGGTCAAACAATTCTACTTCTTCAAGTAGCACAAATCCTCTTTAAAACTAGTGACAGTTAAAGTCGAAATACAATACTAGACCCGTGCATGCAACATTTTGACTGATACGTAACTTATTGATGATGGATTGGTATCGCTGATTGTTTGCTGACTGACAATTGACAAATTTACTGACCAAAACATGAATATCATCACCTTGGTAACCGTCAACGGTCATTACGATCAGTCCAATTCAGAATCCGTCGTTTAATTGGATTCATATTTTGTCAGTGTGTTGACTGATACATATATTGTAGAATTAAACGAATTTTGTTTAATTTTTAAAAATATTTTGTATCAATAAACAATTTTAAAAAAATAACCTTTTATAAACATATCAAACGTGTTTATTCATTTTACAAGTTAATATAAATACATATACTGGGACCATCCTTGGACGGTTCTTAGTATTCAACCAACAGAGCGTCGCCAAGTAGCGGTAAGGGGAGGTTTTCTCGTTTTGGAGTACCACGGACCGTAAAGGGTAACATATATCGAGATTACTAAGTTCTATGTGCGATATATAAAAAGTCCTTTAGTACATTACGGAAAATAGTAGACTGATTATTTGTAACATCTACACAATTTTGTTCTTGTTGGTTCATCCCTTCCTCTGCTGGTTTATTGTTTGTTAATTTTTTCTTGTTCTGAATACAGTTGAAATATTGTTTGCTGCACTTTAAGAAAACACACAATCAAACATTTATGAGTAATCGTATCTGAAGACTCGTACGTGAACTAATAATCTTTCTTTACATGTCATACATAGGTTTCCTTGATAAATAAACGTACAAAACATGGGCATTATATTTTACCAGAATTTATTTTATATCTAAATCAAGGCTACGTATTAGAAAGTACATTCAATGAGCACAATACAAAAATCAAACAGCTACCAAATAAATCCTTCGATATAAAAATTCTACCTGTCATGTAGTTCAGTTCTAACTTATTATTGGTTGTCGTAATGAATTACATGGCTGCTTAAGATTTAAGTTTTAGTCAGTCTTGTTTTATCTGTACATATTTTTGATTGTTTTCAGCATAGTAAGCATACAGGTTGCATATTACATTACATATGACGTTTTACATCTGTATACTCTAAATTTTAGAATCTATGATTTTTTTTAGTCTACCAATATTCAATATAATTATCAGTTTATTTGGCGGTGTAAAGGTTTACCCATTTTGGCAATAAATAAATAATAAATAAATAAATAAGTAAATAAATAAATAAATAAATAATAAAATAAATAAATAAATAAATAAATAAATTAATTAATTAATTAATTAATCAATTAATAAACGAACAATACTTTCAAAATGGGCAATTCGGCTTAGTTTTACTTCTATTTCGAGAGAAACGAGATGCTAAATTTCTACATATTTATTTATCAATCAATTTTTTTAGCGATAGTTAAATTGATCGATTTAAGTGGTCAATCCAATCAATCGTCAGATCGTTCCATAATCCTTGCTGATGGATGAACGGATTGGGGTTGGTAATGACCTGACGGGTTTGGACCGATTGGACTGATCTGACTGATTGATAACTGATTGTTGACTAATTGATGATTAATCGCTGACTACTGACTGATCTCTGACAGTGTTGCTCTTTCAATCTCAAGTAGTGTAAATCACATTAATTAACGAACGACCATATTCAGGTCCGGATAATCTCAGGTGTCTCATTGCTACTACACCCATTGTCTTCATTCTACAGTTTGTAAGCTAAATCAAATGTGTATTGGTTCCAAATTCATAGTAACTTGATAACATCAAAATTTGAACCACCAAAAACTATACATGTACATACATATAAAACTGGAAAATCTATTTCAGCCCATAACAATATAGTGGGTTTTACAGATTTTTGATTGAAATCAAACACAGTGTTTTGAAACGAGCTATTTCTTGGCAGTCTGTAGTTTTCTGTCTGGTCATTTTTGCACATTCCAGATTAATTTTGTTTGTAGTCTTTGTTTACGGATTCAAATGTAGGTTAAATATTTGATCATTGAATCAGCAGGTTGTTTGGTGGTATGGACAACTTACTCACTTCAGTTGCCAGTTCTGAATAATATCATTTTGTTTAGCAACTCCTGTCTGATGCAGTCTTGTTCTCAAGGTTCTTTTGCCTGAATTTTTGCTGCAATTGAAATTAGTTTTCATGAATGTCCTTAATTTTTTATTTCCCAGTATCAGATCAAACTTGACAACTTCCTCTCAATTCACAGATTTGCGATATAACGCGTCACTAGTTGACAGGTAAATTTTTAATACAGCAGTAAGGTAGTTCATGTAGCTTTTAATTAACTGAAAATCCATAATTACATTAGGTTTAAAGGTCTTAGGTTCTATGTAATGATGACGCAATCTTCCTTTGTATGTTTCGTTATCCTTGCCCCTAGTTTCATTTTACTCTACATTAACATCTGTACCTAACTGAATCTCTGAAATATAGATTCCGTGTTATTTACGGTGACACATGCCATTTTAAACAGTTATCTAAGAAAACCGATTGTTAAAAAACTCTCCGATGAACACAGCGTTGTCCCACGACATTGCTTCCTGTTCAACAGACAATGAATTGACATATTTTATCTTAATGTAATACAATTAACCTATGGTTTGAGCATTTAGAATTTGTCTAAATCCCGACAACCTGTCTTTATTATATATTATGTTCACAACATCTTTTGATCACATTTTTCTAAGAAGGCCATGCACCAGCATAATAAGTTTTAGCAGGGTATTTCCTACCATGTTTTCTTCATGTCTGCAACAAATTGTAAAAGAAAACTGTTTACTACTGGCATATTATATCAAGTATCTATATGTGCACTCTTACAATCTTCAAATAAATCCAACTGCCCATCCAGTCGATATCTATTTGTTTTTAACTCTTAATTTCAATTAAATTTAAAATAATAATGAAAGTCTAATACGTATATTATTACTTTAATTTATTAATGGTTAAAATAATTTTTATTTTCACATAAATGAGTTCGTTATTGGCAAAAATAATGAAAATGAAACTTTTAACAAGGGAGGTAATTTTGACCAAAAAATACAATGTTTTAGCCCTTTTTGACCAGTTTTTTTTCAATGGACAAAAATTTAACTCAGAAACCCCATTTTTTTTTCCAATCACTAAAATGGATACTAATCGCATGACATTATATGAAAAATTCAGAAAATTTCATTGGACAGAATTTTTTAAATCTTTTATTTTAGGGCTATTTGATTCTCTTCTCTGTATAATCTATTAGAAAATTTAAAATTTCAGTGCTCAACCTCTCGAAAATAAGCTGTGAAACCCTATTGTTTATTTTGTATAAAAAACTAACTAAAGAAAATTCATTGACAAATTATTTTCAGTGAAAGTATCCTGCATCCCCTTAACATCAAATGCTGTCAGTTTAGAAAAACTGGATTAAAATTATTGTCACTTTCAGCTGACATTTTTGGCCTGAAATAATATAATAATAATAATAACAAATTGTATTAAAAATATAATAAGGTAAATTCTTGATTGAAAGATTGATGCAAATAATATCTAATGAAACAAACCATGTACATGTAGTTTACATGTCTTAAAGGAAATTATATATTTTATTTTCAAAGTTTTCTAACTTTGTAGTAGCCACCTGCACTAAGTATACACCAGCTTAATGAATGGGAGAGTATACTCTGTCCAAATAATCCGAACTTACAGCCCCATGTATGTTTTTGTATCATGAAAGATACAACAAAACCCTTGTTTTCGCACATACAAAAGTGACATAAGGAAAGAAAATAGTACAACAAACAACTGTTATTGCAAAATTACTATGTAATAATGCCGCAAAATATTTGCCAATATCACCGACAATGCTTCCTCTTTCCTCCTAGATTTTACATACTAGAACGAAACCTTATGAAGATTCTTCACGCTACGTACATGTTTATCATTGCTATATTTGAATGCACATGTTTTGTTATTTTTCTCTATAAGCGTAGCAGTTAATACAAAATTCAGTTTCATTTGGTAATTGAACAGCGTAAATGTAATTACACTCCTTAATTACTCATTCGTTCAACATAGTACTTGGAAACTCACCCCGCCAAGCGTAAAAATGACTTTTTCCACATTTTGCAACTCAATTTTGTATTCTAACGTTTCCAGCACCTCTGGCAACTTCATATTATCTTCCGATAACTCAACTTGCAAGAAAGCATTTTGGTTACTTGGGCAGAGATGCTTTTTTTCGGGAAACTGGCGTCATGTTTTACAACAGTTATATCCCACGGCTTGGATAACAACAAACAACTAATGCTGTAATGTCTGTATGATAATATTTATATAGGTAGTACATGGAGTTTTTAGTCATTACATACTAATATAAATGAGGTTGTTCGCGATTAAGTTGAGATTAGTTGAAAGAAGACTGTTGTTATGCACAAAGGTTATTATTTTCCGATTACGCTATTTTGGTCTGTGGTTATACAAGGAATTTAAATGACAAAACACAGATCGAAGGGACACTCTTATGACAAATATATTCCAGACGTGAACAACCAAGCAAACAGTAAATTTATTTATGAACAATCAACCCATAGAACGAAAATGTTAATACAAATGTAGCAATTTGAAAATTATGAAAAATTTGGTTGGAACCGAGAATTTTGCTTCTATTGCATGTACAATGGTTTAGCAATAAAAGTGCTTAGCTTTGTCTAGACATACTACTCCAAAATGTCCGCGTTTGGGTTTTCTGTATAATGAGTTATGGCGCTCAGGAATGGGATACTCTTCAATGTTGCCAAAATGTCACAAAATTGTCAACTGTCGACGAAGTGAACGCGACGAGCTCGCTATCCGCTATAAAACGACGAGATTGAAAGCTCAGTGGGTTAATGATTCAACTGAAACTTTTCTTTCAATGTCAGAAATGGAAATATTGAATCACCTGTTATGTATTTCATAAGGAAATTATGTTTACCGGTCTGTCTATTAATTACAAGTATGCACTGCAACTTATCAATAAAGAGACGCAACATGAATTTTTTGGACAGAAATATAAGTAATCTAGCAGTTTAAATTAATACAATAGAGTTGCGTCGATCACAATTTGTATGAATAATACATAATGAAATTTGGATTTAATTGCATTCATAATAAAAATATACATGATAACGATGCAGTGACTACAGAAGAAATAACAAGTTAGAAATAGTTAATCACCCGGTTCATATTATTAATTATTATCTTACATTTGTAATAACTAATATAAATAATGTGAGCATCTTAAAATTGCTTTATATATCAGTAAACAATTCTTCTAAAACATCGTCATAGTTGTTTAGCATATTTTACATTCAAAACATGTGTTTAAACAATTATGATGTCAAACGTTCTTTTATTTCTTTAAAAACTGTAAAAAGAAATAATAAATAAATAGTTTTCTTGCAAGATACCATCCCTTTATACGAAATGGAATATGAAATGTGAAATGTTTCATATTAAAATATTGTAGCGACAACGTCCTTTGAGCGTTACGGCTGAAGCTAATAATAACCAATTCTGTATCTTACTATTGTAGTGATGACAAATACATGTAATGTGCATGTTGACCCAAGATAAATCAAGTAGCTGTACATCCCGTGACAATTAATTAAACTTTAGAATAATTTTCACACGTTAAAATTCATAATGAATTACATGTAAGCACATTTGCCTTTTAATAGACCATAATTAGCAAGCGTGATTGCGATAGCTATGTCAAGTGTCAAGCTTTGACATATTAAACTATAAATGACAAAAATGCGCAGAAAATTGCGAGTTTTAGACAATTTTGAAAATTGTTAAAACACTTCGTATAAAGTGCTACGAAAATAACAAGATCTTGACCATAATATCCCAATCACCTGAAACATAATAGAAATATCAATTTATAACCTCAAATGCATTCCAATCATGTTAAGATTCGTGCATAAAATTAAGTAGTATAGCAGCGTTCATGAATTACTACGTCACCATATTATTCAGATTTAGATTGGTACCAAGCAATAAAATTTATGATAAAACATCAATAAACAAGGAACTGTGATATATTGTGCATAGATAAAACTGTAAACGGCATATAACGATAAAGCACCATTAAGAATGCCACAATGCAATCATATTGTTTAGCAATGTAGCAGACCAAACAAAATATATCTAAAGAAATGAAGATGTTGGTATGAACAATATCATTAAATAGTGAGACAAATATAACTGCTTAATACATTGTAAGGGAAGTAACAGATATTATGATGACTTAACACTTTCGCGGCTTCAAATAAATTTATCATCGTATTACGACTATATGTTCTGATCGCTTAAAAGCAACAAATCACTTATGGCATCGGGTAAATTTGTAACAATAACAATAAGGAGACAGTAAGGAGACAAATTACCATAAGCACATACTGCTTGTTTCTGACTCCTTGTATATGTAGAATGATGTTATTCTACCCATGTTGATTTTAAAAAAAACAGTAACAATGACACTTACAAAAATATAATGTTTTCTTCCATTCTTAGCACGATAAATGGGGTAATTAAATATGTTTATTCACCAGATTTCATGGTCAGTGTTTACTATGAATTTCGCCTAAAGGATATAGCATTATAGGGAAAACCGACTTTGCAGATTACAATCTCCGCTCTTCTTAGTAAAAGTTTAGAGATTTTGAAAGGCTGGATAAGTAAAGCATATTGCAAATCTTAAATTTAAAGTGAAAAAATATCGTTTGACATCGAGCCATTGGAAGAACAGAAGATCTATATGTAAATATAATTTGACTTGCGTTTGTGATAAAAAAACGTTTTGTGTAGCATCATCACTAAGTGTATGATGTTGATTTTCAACGATTCAATCTTAAATTAAAAAATAAGCAACATCTTAAATGTGATAATAGTCTAATAAACAATGCTATATAATTCATTATTCTCTTGAACGATATAGCCATTTGTATTGTGAATAGATTTAACTAATGAGAATAGAATAGCATGTAAATTGCTTACATTCTATTGTTGTTTCAAAAAATATTTCAATTGTGTATGAACTACATGTCATAGTCGTATAAAACACTTGTTGAATTGACAAAGATATGTTAATAAATCGAATATAGTAGTTAAATAGCTAATATGTGTGCCATTCATGTACATGACATTTACCTTTAAATGTCTACCGAATAGAAATGGAAGAGTTCATATTTTTTCGAAAATATACAAACATTTCCAAAATATACAAAACAAAAGAAAAATAGAACCAAAAGTATGAACTTTTTGTTATTCCGGTATTTTTTTATTGGTTCGTTGTAGTCCAGCAGAGCGATTTTAGCATTTTTGAATAAAAAAATACTTGTCATTGCAGATCAGCAATGGATTTTATCATTTAAAAGGTGTTTATAATAAAATGGCATATAACACATTAACCAATCATTTAGAATAGATCATTTAAAAAGAAATTAGGTTCTGGTTTAGTCGGTAGATTTACCTAATGATAAATCATACTTTTTCTATTCCCGATGTAAAAGTATCAAAGGATATATTATGATGACTTAAATGTTATTAGCGCTTCAAAGTACGTAATCAATAATACACGTCGTGTATTAGCTGTATGAAGAGAAATCATTTGTAGTGATTACTTGGACAAATACAACTCTTTCTATAATTCTAAGCACACGTAACCATGTGAGTAAATAACTCATGGTTTATTCTGCAATGTAAATGATATTTAGTTTTTAATCTCAAATGTACACAGTCTTATGATAAGAAGTGGTATAATTCATAATTTAAATACAAAAAATATTTTTTCGGATATCTATAAACCTTATGTTGTGTCCTTTCAACGCATACCTTGTTTTTAAACTGCACGTGTTTGGTCAATTGTAGTCGTCGGTAGCAGGTTTTTTTTTATAAAAAGAAATCTAAACCAAACCAAAATAAAACTTTTATGCACGTTTATCCAAGCAATTAAATTAAATAACTCATTTTAGCTTCATCGCTGTAAATGATATATACTCTTGAATCACAGATGTTAACGCATGAAAATTAGTGGTATAATTCATTTGGAAGTATAAATACAAAATGAAATGATATAGAAACATACGTGAAAAATGCATGAAAAATTAGTGGTATAATTCATTTGGAAGTATAAATACAAAATGAAATGATATAGAAACTGATAAAAATTCGATGCAAGACTACATACGACCAAACATGAACAGTTGGTTAACCAGGCATATGTTGAGTTGACAACTCAACATATGCCTGGTTATCCAACTGTTCATGTTTGGT